>VCAZ01000303.1:62500-195000 GCA_005784505.1 Bagarius yarrelli
GTACAGTATTTTTAGTACAGTGGGTTACAGTACAGTGTTACAGTACAGTCTTATAGTACAGTGTGTTAACATACAGCGTTACAGTACAGTGTTATAGTACAGTATTTCAGTACAGTGTTACAGTACAGCATTACAGTACAGTGTTGTAGTACAGTGTTACAGTACAGCATTACGTACAGTGTTACAGTACATACAGTTTTTATATACAATGTTATAGTACAGCGTTACAGTACAGTGTTATAGTACACTGTTAAAGTACAGTATGTCAGTATTGTTACAGTACAGTGTTTTATTATTGCAGGTTTTTAGTGCAGTGTTACAGTGTTGTTAGTACAGAATTACAGTACAGTGTTGTAGTACAGTGTTACAGTACAGCATTACAGTACAGTGTTACAGTACAGAATTACAGTACAGTGTTATAGTACAGTGTTACAGTACAGCATTACAGTACAGTGTTATAGTACAGTTTTGCAGTACAGTGTTGTAGTACATTGTTGTAGTACAGTGTTACAGTACAGTGTTAAAGTACAGTATTTCAGTACAGTGTTACAGTACAGCATTACAGTGCAGCATACAGTACAGTACAGTTACAGTGTTACAGTACAGTTTACAGTACAGCATTACAGTACAGTATTTCAGTACAGTGTTACAGTACAGCATTACAGTGCAGCATTACAGTACAGTGTTATAGTACAGTGTTATATACAATGTTATAGTACAGTTTTACAGTACAGTGTTTTATTGCAGGTTTTTAGTGCAGTGTTACAGTACAGGAAACAGTTATTGGAGGTCATATCCTAAGCCTCACACGCTGTTCAGTAGATGCACATTATCATCAGGAAGTAAATCTCTTATTACTGAGAGAGGGGCGGGACGATGGAGGTTTAGACAGGAAGTGCTGCTGAAGATGTTGTTAACAGATGAGTTTATAAAGCACTGTTGGAACTTAAGCGTGATAAAACTCCATCTGAAGGGGGTTTTTAATGATGTCGGCTTCAGACAATTGGGTTGAGAAAGGCTATAAACCACCTTTTATTATGAAGAGTTGAACCGTGAGCATGATGAAAGGAACGCTCTGTGCAGAGGGTAATTACTTCCTCTTTTTATAAATCATGCATTTAGTTGAAGAGATGACAGAAACCGTAGACGGACCGGAAAAGAAAACGAAAAAATAATCACACTTATCATCACCGTCTGTAATCCTCAGGGCTAAAACGTCAGTGTGTGTGTGAAGTGCTAAAATTTTACATTATCTTAAAAACCACGTTTTTATATAAAGACAAAGATCACTGCAGTTCTGATAAATTCTTAAGAAATTAGCATTAGGTGAATTTTACAGACAATCTATCTCCTCAACTTCACCCCCAAAAACTGCCCACCAGGGATATCTGTCTGCCCACCCTTCTATAGTTGGCCTAGAACTCAAAAGCAACTTTAATACTCCTGTGTGTATGTGTGTGTTTATGGGGTGTTTATGGTACAGATACTGCACTCTCACCCATTGAATCTCACTTTTACAGAAACACATTTACATTCATGCTGATGATTAATGCTGATGATGTCATAATGAGCACTACAGCAAACTACCAATCAGCAGTTTCGCTCCTCTCATTCCTCTAACAGGCTAACGGTTTTGTCAGATAATTCTGCAGTTTTTGTTTTTGTCTCAGGTTCTGTTAATAAATAAATGACAGGATGTGTGAATGTAAATGTCACCTGTGACTGCAGACGGGTGGCGTATTTTATGCTGAGCAACAGAAATCACTTTCTGTCATGAGCATCTAAACTGATTAAATGTCAGTGCGGCACCTGAGAGTGACATGAAACATGACAGCATAAAACACCTGAAGCCTCATGACGTTTTCTCCAAACCACATGACACACTGATCCATCACACTGAGACCAAAATACCTACACAACAGTCACACAACATCTTTACAACAATTACACGACATCACACACACACGCACACACACGCACACACACACACACACACACACAAATATTTTTTCCCCTTATATCCTGAGTGTGAGATGTGGGAGGAGAGGAAGATTTTCTGAGCAACTTTACTTACAACCTTATAAATTTACAAAATACCACCTTAACATTAGAGGTTAAATTATACACTCGTTTTTGTGTTTTTTTCCTTTTTTCACAAACTGAGTTTCATCTTTTACTACAGACCTTAAACAGTGTTAAGAATTTAAAGTCAATCAGAACCCAACAGATTTTAGAAACAGTCTGTATTTCTTGTCCTCCTGTGCCGTTTTTCCAATCAATTTGCTTTTTTATCTTTTCTAATTTAAAAACAGGTGGCATTTATTCTTTTGAAAAAAAGTCGCACCAAATTTTAAAAAATCCATTTTAAGTAGAGCAAAAAGTTATTTAGTTTTAAAGCACTTCAGAAATCAGAAACATTCAGCTGACCATGTTTTTAGTTTATAGTTAACAAAAGCATTAACAGTAAACTGCGCCATGCAGAATCTTCCACTGAAGATCACCTGTTTTTTAATCTAATGGTGGTTTGTATAAAATTCTCCATAAAGGTTTTAACTTCCTCTTCCATTCCCAGTTTTTCTCTCCACATGGTATCCCTTTTTACCTTTTCTAAAACACCATCCCAATTTTTTTGCAATAACATACCTTCATCAGTGAATAGTTCACTATTTATTTGTTCCACATTCTGAAATCGAGAGTGTATCAATGCCCCTTCTGAAGAAGAAGTTTTGTTTATAAACGCCGGTGCTGGGAATCGAACAGAAAATGTTTGATTTCTCAGAACATTTCTAAATGATCTTTAGAAGCGTTGAGTGTGTACTGACCGCACAGTTTATACTGTCGAAATTAATCATTTTTGGGGTTTTTAAAACTGTTCCCAAAGAAAGTAAAAATTTCCATAAATGCCCTGTGTTGCAACAGTGGAAACATTCCGTCCAGTTGAATGAGACCTAAATATCACCACACGATTCTGCTTTCTCCAGCTGCTCTTCATCCCAACTGATTTATCCGCATTCCAGGATCTCACCATAAAACATTTTCACTGATCTTATCTTCGACCACTGATCACAACCTTAAAAACTAATCATAGAAATCGATGATCCTTTTTATTTAACTTGACACGTTTAACCTTTACAATCATAAGGATTCGATTATTCCTGTCATCTACGTTCACTCACTTCCTTGTTCAGTTACACATTGAATCGTGATCTAATGGATCAGTATTGTAGTAATGATCTTGGACATGTCCAGTGGAGGGATAGTGAATATACTGGTAGGAGGTTGTTTAGAAATGAAGCTACCAGGCAGAAGGTAAAGAGGAAGAAGCAGAGAGGAGGTATATGGATGCAATAAAACAAGGACATGAAGTTAGTGTGTGTGAGTGAAGAGGATGTAGAGAATAGGGTTCCGGTGAGACAGACAGATGAGGATGTAGAGAATAGGGTTCATGGAGAGACAGATGAGGATGTAGAGAATAGGGTTCCGTGGAGACAGATGAGGATGTAGAGAAATAGGGTTCAATTGGGAGACAGTGAGAAGAGAATAGGGTTCCGTGGAACAGATGATTAGAGAATAGGGTTCAGGAGACAGATGAGGAATGTAGAGATAGGGTTCGAGAATAGGGTTCGGTGGAGACAGATGAAGATGTGTAGAGAATAGGGTTCGGTGGAGACAGATGAGGATGGAGAGAATAGGGTGAGGTGGAGACAGATGAGGATGTAGAGAATAGAGGTGGAATGAGGATGTAGAGTAGGTGAGAACAGATGAGGATGTAGAGATAGGTTCGTGGAGACAGATGGTAGGAGAAATGCGGTGGAGGTGGAGACAGATGAGATGTAGAGAATAGGGTGAGGTGGAGACATAGAGGTGTGAGATAGGTGAGGTGGAAAGATGATGGATGTAGAGAATAGGGAGTGGAGACAGATGAGGATGGGGGTGTAGAGAATAGGGTGAGGTGGAGACAGGATGACAGATGAGGATGTAGAGAAAGGGTGAGGTGGAGGACAGATGAGGATGTAGAGAGGATAGGGTGAGGTGGAGACAGATGAGATGTAGAGAATAGGGTGAGGTGGAGACAGATGAGGATGTAGAGAATAGGGTTGAGTGGAGACAGATGAGGGTGTAGAGAATAGAGGTGAGGTGGAGAACAGATGAGGATGTAGAGAATAGGGCAGAGTGAGGTGGAGGACAGATTAGGATGTAGAGAAATAGGGTGAGTGGAACAGATGAGGATAGTGAGAATAGGGTGTGAGGTGGAGACAGGTAGGGAACAGATGAGGATGTAGAGAATAGGGTGAGGTGGAGACAGATGAGGATGTAGAGAATAGGGTGAGGGGAGAGCGAGATGAGAAGATGAGGGTAGGGTGGAGACAGATGAGGATGTAGAGAATAGGGTGAGGTGGAGACAGATGAGGATGTAGGTGGAGAATAGGATGAGAGATGGAGACAGATGAAGGATGTAGAGAAAGGATAGGGTTAGGTGGGGAGACAGATGAGGATGTAGAGGGTGAGGGAGAGGAGACGATAGGGTGAGGTGGAGACAGATGAGGGTGTAGAGAGAATAGGGTGAGGTGGAGACAGATGAGGGTTAGAGACCATAGGGTGAGGTGGAGACAGATGAGGAAAGGGTGAGGTGGAGAAGATGAGAGAATAGGGTGAGGTGGAGACAATGAGGGTGAGAGATAGGGTGCAGGGGGTGGAGACAGATAGGGTGTGAGAATAGGGTGAGGTGGAGACAGATGAGGGTGTAGAGAATAGGGTGGGACGATGGAGGTGGAGACAGATGACTCGCTGTGGAGACCCGTTAATAGGAAACAGCCAAAAAGAGAGAGAAGGTTCAGTATTGATCTGCTTAATTATGAGACTCATAGCACTTTTGTACGTCACTCTGGGATAAGAACATCTGATAAATGCTGTAAGTGTAGTAATGCTCCTCTCCCTCTCTCTCTCTCTCTCTCTCTCTCTCTCTCTCTCTCTCTAACTCTCTTTATTCTCTTGCAGGGCAGTGCAGTGAGATGGCGGTGCAGTGACACAGCAGTGCAGTGAGACAGCGGTGCAGTAAGACGGCAGTGCAGAGAGACTGTGGTGCAGAGCAATGGCACTGCAGTGTGATGGCGGTGCAGTGAGACGAAGGTGCGTGAGACAGCAGTGCAGTGAGACGGTGGTGTAGTAAGACAGCGGTGCAGTGAGATGTCAGTGCAGTGAGACGGTGGTGCAGTGAGACAGCGGTGCAGGGAGACAGCAGTGCAGTAAGACGGCAGTGCAGTGAGATGGCAGTGCAGTGAGACAGCAGTGCAGTGAGACGGTGGTGTAGTAAGACAGTAAGACAGCGGTGCAGGGAAATGCATCCCTGTAAATGTTTTAGCTTCAGACAGTTAATTTAAAATGCCTGAACTTTTTCCCATCCGAACCACTTTTTCCATGACATTTGGTGAAATGCGATAAGGAGCTGAGGGAATTTCAGGTGCAGTGTGAAATGATGAGATGATCCTGAGGGAAGTGTTATGAGAGCAGAGTGCTGTTTACCAGCACGTCCTCTGAGTTTAACTGTCAGAGCGTCTCAGCGTGATGGAGAACAAACCCACAACCACATACAAAAAAATCCATCACAGTCCAGCTTTAATCTGCTCTCTGAACCAGAACAAACACACAGAGATCTTTAACTGTTTACATCAAAAGATCAACAAACATAAATAAATAGGAAGTCTTAATTCATACAATCACAAAAATAAAGAGATGAAGGAATGAAACAATAATTATAACGATTACGAGAATCACAAGAATCACAAGAATCAAACTTGGCTTTAACAGTTTTGCTTTGATCAACCAATCATAGGACGGAGAATTTAAAGTCTGATTGGTTGCAGAAACAGTGTTTAATAATATTAACCAATGATCAATCTGCCCCTGCTAATATAGTGTAAGTTCCACAGGCAGCGCTACTGATTCTGAAGGCAGATTAGATTAACATGGCAACACATAGAAACTGAAATCTGATTGGATAAAAAATCTAACATCCACACACACGTACTGGAAGCAGTGCAGCGAGAGAAACACTACGAAATGAAGAGAATAAACTGCTGGAATAAATTAATACCATTTAATGGAACTAATATTAGAGTTTAGGCTGTAAATGTCAGTCAGTGATAGTGTTTAGAACAGCAGAGAACCACTGACTGACTGACCTGCACTGACCACCACTGACCGCACACATACTGCCTGCACACCACCGACTGCACACACACACACGGACTAAACACCACTGACTGCACACCACTGACTGCACAACACCGACTGCACACTATTGACTGCACACCACTGACTGAACACCACTGACTGCACACACACACTGACTGCACACCACTGACTGCACACCACACCACTTACTGCACACACACTGACTGTACACCACTAACTGCACACCACTGACTGCACACCACACCACCATTAACTCCATAAAGCACACACACTGACTGTACACCACTAACTGCACACCACTGACTGTACACCCTGACTATACACCACTGACTGCACAAACACTGACTGCACACCACTGACTGTACACCCCGACTATACACCACTGACTGCACACCACTGACTGTACACCCCGACTATACACCACTGACTGCACAACACTGACTGCACACCACTGACTGCACAACACTGACTGACTGCTGGCACACACACTGACTGCACAACACTGACTGCACACCACTGACTGCACAACACTGACTGCACACCACTAACTGTACAGAATTGACTGCACACCACTGACTGCACACCACTTTAACACTTTAAAGCGTTAGTGCAGCGTTGTTAGAGCATTAGTGAAGCGTTATTAGAGTGTTAGTGAAGCCTTATTAAAGCGTCAGTGAAGCGTTATTAGAGCATTAGTCAAGTGTTATTAAAGTATTAGTGGAGCGTTATAAGAGGGTAGTAAAGCATTATCAAAGCGTTAGTGGAGCGTTGGTGAAGCGTTATTAAAGTGCTAGTAAAGCGTTATTAGAGCATTAGTAGAGCGTTAGTGAAGCATTATTAGAGCTTTAGTAAAGCATTATTAAAGTGTTAGTGGAGCATTATTAGAGTGTTAGTGGAGCATTATTAGAGTGTTAGTGGAGCATTATTAGAGTGTTAGGCAAGCGTTATCAAAGTATTTGTGAAGTGTTATCAAAGCGTGTTTTTAGAGTGTTTGTAAAGCATTATTAAAGCGTTAGTAAAGCATTATTAAAGCATTATTAAAGTTAGTAAAGCATTATTAAAGTTAGTCGTTAGTAAAGGCATTATTTAAAGCGTTAGGCAAAGCGTTATTAAAGGTTATCGTTAGTAAAGCATTATTAAAGTGTTAGTGGAGCATTATTAGAGTTATTAGTTAGTGGAGCATTATTAGAATGTTAGGCAAGCGTTATCAAAGTATTTGTGAAGTGTTATCAAAGCGTGTTTTTTTAGAGTGTTAGTAAAGCATTATTATTAAGCGTTAGTAAAGCAGCATTATTAAAGTGTTAGTAAAGCATTATTAAAGCGTTAGTAAAGCATTATTAAAGCGTTAGTAAAGCATTATTAAAGTGTTAGTGGAGCATTATTAGAGTGTTAGTGGAGCATTATTAGAGTGTTAGGCAAGCGTTATCAAAGTATTTGTGAAGTGTTATCAAAGCGTGTTTTTAGAGTGTTTGTAAAGCATTATTAAAGCGTTAGTAAAGCATTATAAAGTTAGTAAAGCATTATTAAAGCGTTAGTAAAGCGCATTATTAAAGCGTTAGTAAAGCATTATTAAAGCGTTAGTGGAATGTTTGTTATGCCGCTCCACTTTGTGTGTGTGTGTGGTTTTGTTTTAATTTGATTTTTTTATGATTTTTTTTGGACTGAATATAGTTAATGAGTTAAAATCACAGACTTTTATTTTAATGTGTTTCTTTTATTAGTTTAAGATAAAACAAAAAATCATAAAAGAAACATATGTGTAATGTCCCATGCTGAAGCTTGTGATTGGCTGTCAGTGTGAAGCCCCACATAGACGGGCTAAAAGTTAGTGTGTTTTCAGCCTGGAACGTCTTAGTGTGTATCAGAGAATTCTGATAAACCGACACCTACACACTAATGACCCCCAGAGGATTAAACTTCAGTTCACCTTCACACACACACACACACACACACACAATCATCCTAAAGTGACTGTTCTGTTCCAGTCAGATGGTGTGTGTGTTTAAACAATGTTTTTGGTTATACTTTATTCATTAATCTTTATCTCGGATTGACGAGAAAAAACATCAACAAATACAAGAAATAAACAAAAACAATAATAACATCACCTTCAGACACACTTCCTAAAGTGTTCTCTCTCTAATCCTGTACAGCAGCTCACAGTGTGTGTATGTGTGTGTGTGTGTTAGTGTGTGTGTGTATGTGTGTGTTGTTACAGATTTCCATTTAGATATGTCACTCTCAGCCTCCTTATCAATTACACAGGCGCGTTCAGAGCAGCGTTAAGCGCACACTAATGTGTTACTGGAGCTTCCAGAGACAACTGATTGAAGCGGAGGAACAAACACACAGATACAAACACACACACACACTTTTAGTAGTTTTGAAACACAAGTAAATTTGCATCTTAACACAAGTAGATGACAAGAGATAATTAAAACACCCTCAGAGACTCTGTGTGTGTGTGTGTGTGTGTGTGTGTGTCTGTTGCTTTGTGGACTATGTTTTTCTTATATAAATGTGAAGAGTAAAATCACAATGAAGTCTATCAAATTTACCAACCTGTCTTTCTCTCTAATCAGTCTGTGTCTCTGTCTGTCTGAGTCTTAGTCTGTCTGTCTGTCTGTGTTACTGAGACTGTCTGTCTGTGTCTCAGTCTGTCTGTCTGTGTTACTGAGTCTGTCTGTCTGTCTGTGTCTCAGTCTGTCTGTCTGTTTGTTTGTCTGTCTGTGTCTCAGTCTGTCTATCTCAGTCTGTCTGTCTGAGTCTTAGTCTGTCTGTCTGTGTTACTGAGACTGTCTGTTTGTGTTACTCAGTCTGTCTGTCTGTGTTAGTGAGTCTGTCTGTCTGTCTGTCTGTGTCTCAGTCTGTCTGTCTGTTTGTTTGTCTGTCTGTCTGTCTGTTTGTCTCGGTCTTTCTGTCTGTCAGCCTGTCTGTCTGTGTCTCAGTCTGTCTGTCTGTTTGTTTGTCTTTCTGTTTGTTTTTCTGTCTGTGTCTCAGTCTGTCTGTCTGTTTGTTTGTCTATCTGTGTCTCAGTCTGTCTGTCTGTTTGTTTGTCTGTCTGTGTCTGTCTCTGTCTGTCTGTCTGTTTGTTTGTCTGTCTGTGTCTCAGTCTGTCTGTTTGTCTGTTCTGTTTGTCTGTCTGTGTCTCAGTCTGCCTGTCTGTTTGTTTGTCTGTCTGTGTCTCAGTCTGTCTGTCTGTCTGTCTGTGTCTCAGTCTGTCTGTCTGTTTGTTTGTCTGTCTGTGTCTCTGTCTGTCTGTTTATCTCTGTCTTTCTGTCTGTGTCTTAGTCTGTCTGTTTGTTTTGTTTGTCTGTGTCTCAGTCTATCTGTCTGTTTTGTTTGTCTGTCTGTTTATTTGTCTGTCTGTGTCTCAGTCTGTACTACTGTTTGTTTTGTCTGTCTGTGTCTTAGTCTGTCTTTCATTTCAGCCTGTCTGTCTGTGTCTCAGTCTGTCTGTCTGTCTTTCTGTTTGTTCTGTCTGTGTCTCAGTCTGTATGTCTGTTTGTTTGTTTGTTTGTCTGTCTGTGTCTCAGTCTGTCTGTCTGTCTGTCTGTCTGTCTGTGTCTCAGTCTGTCTGCCGCCTCCTATTAAGCTGAAAGCCGTTTTTGTGTTTTGGTGCAGAACTGCCAATGTTAGAAGTGGTGCTGATCTTTATGTTGTTGTTTATGTTGTTGTTTATTTTGTTGTTTATGTTGTTGTTCATTATGTTGTTTATGTTGTTGTTTATGTTGTTGTTGATGTTTATGTTGTTGTCATTATGTTGTTTATGTTGTTGTTTATGTTGTTGTTCATTATGTTGTTTGTGTTGTTGTTAAACAGGACCTCCAATTTAAACATTTTTCTACAAACACTGGATAGACTGACAGTGTTATTAGGATCAGTTTCTGCGCATGTGCAACAGTTCATCATATCAACCAATCTGTGTTATTGTATTAAGTTTCGTCACGCGCCAGTTTCTGAATTATCACCCCAGTAACCAACAGTCTCCGGTGCGTCGTTGTGTCACTGAGCTTCCATGACGTCAGCGGAAGTCGTTTCCTAAGGAGAAGAAGCCCCGCCCCCAGCCGCTAGAGCAGTACCGAGAGAAACATGATGTTCGTCGCTGCGCGCGCGGGGCCGTTATCGCCCTACTTACAGGCCACGAGCTTCGCCGTTACCGGGCCACTGAAGGCGCTCGTCCCTGGAGTGGTGATAAAGAGCGATCGGATTCTATTGGACCTGAAGAAACCGTTTCTGTGCCGCGAGTCCATGAGCGGACGGAGCCCCAGGACAGGGCCTGCTGTGTCCGCCAGCCTGAACGGTAAGAAACGGGCTCGAGTTTCAGATCCACACATTAACTTTCACTGGTTCAGTAAATCGCTGTGAGATTTTAACAATAACTTCTGCAACTTTCCGTTAAAAACACGGCCTTAGAACAGCTTTAGCAGCCTGGCTAAGCTAACGAACGCTACCTGCTACTCAAGGACACTCGGAGTTTATCATTAACATTTTATTTACACTATATAGTTTTATTTCATACAGTTTATTCAGATATGTATTCATAGGTGTAGTTGCATGTTTGTCCTTTTAGTACTTTAAAAGCGATAAAAAATGTATTCAGTTATTAGATAGAACGTCTGTTAGCATGCTAACGTGAGATGTGGGCTGTCAGCTAGCTGAACCTCCTAGTGCGCATGCGCTTTGTGGCTTTAACCCTCACACTGCTGTTTAAACTTATAAACTTTCAGTTTATTCACTTTAACGCTTTATTAGCACAGTAAAATATATATTATAGATGTAAATCTGTACAGTTTTGTGTGCTGTGGTGGGAAGATAATATATTTTATTTTTGCAACCGGAAGTTTGGTTTATTGAGCTAAATGTTTTGTTTCTTATGAAACTGAATGTAAATGTCTTTATTTTGTCATAAACTATTTTACAGCGCAGTGAAATTCTTTATTTGCATATCCCATCTTAGAAATTTGGGGGTCAGAGTTCAAGTTCACTTATCGTAGAGTGCCCCTGGAGCAGGAAGGGTTAAGGGTCAGTGGCCGGCTTTCTGGTGGTGATGGGTTTGGAACCCTGGGTCTTCCTGGTCTTTAGATCAACTCAGGAGCTTAACCATTTAAGCCACCACTGCCCACCCATGTTATGTTGTGCCCTTGGTATGTTAGTAAACTTGCACTGAGCTGTGTGACAGTATGTAGTAACAGTGTTTTCTGTGTGATTTTGTGTTGTAGCGAGCGGCAGCGTGCGGTTCGCACACACGAGCATTAAGGTTCCTGATTTCTCGGATTATCGGCGTCCAGAGGTCATGGACCCGAAGAAGTCGTCTCAGGAGAGCGGAGAAGCCCGAAAAGCCTTCTCCTACCTTATTACAGGTTCTACGGCCGTGGTGGGGGTCTACGCCGCCAAAACCGCAGTCACGCAGTTTGTGTCCTCCATGAGTGCCTCGGCTGACGTTTTGGCCCTGTCCAAAATTGAGATCAAGCTGTCAGACATCCCTGAGGGTAAGAACATGACCTTCAAGTGGAGAGGGAAGCCGCTGTTTGTACGCCACCGCAATGAAAAGGAGATCGCCACCGAGGCTGAAGTGGACCTGGCGCAGCTCCGTGACCCTCAGCACGACCGAGACCGCGTCCAGAAACCCCAGTGGGTCATCGTCATCGGCGTGTGCACTCACTTGGGCTGCGTTCCCATCGCCAACGCCGGTGACTACGGAGGATATTACTGTCCGTGTCACGGCTCGCACTACGACGCATCGGGACGCATCCGGAAAGGACCGGCGCCACTCAACCTGGAGGTCCCGTATTACGAGTTCCCAGATGAAGACACTGTGGTGGTGGGATAAAACACCTGTGTGTGTGTGTGTGTGTGTGTGTGTGTGTGTGTGTGTGTGTGTGTGTGTGTGTGTGTGTGTGTGTGTGTGTGTGTCGCTGCTCTGTTTATGTGGTGACTGTAAAAAAGAAACCTGTATTTTATTTCACACATAGACACACACTGATTATTCTTTAATGTTAAAAAGCTCTAGTGCTGTTTGAGAACATCCATCTCTCACACACACACACACACACACACCTCTGCTCCTTCTGTATGAAAATAATAAAATGTAAATATGACTCGGTTTGTCTCGTCTTTAGTCATGTGACACACAGTGATTGGAGATGACTCTGGGACAAGCAATGAGACCAGCTGTTAACACACACACACACACACAGTGGTTTTGTGGTGAATATGGCTCTGGGGTTTTGTGTTTATTCTCAGGAGTGTTTGAGATCAGGCACTGATGAGTGTGATGGGATGTGATCTTATAACCTCAGACAGCAGAAGTTCTGTGAACCTTGGTGCTTTGAATGAATAAGTCCTGCCCACCAGGACATATGACTGACAGGTGAATCAGCTAATGATGTTTAAGGGTGCAGTTGCATTGTGAACCGTTAAACTACACACACGTGGGAGGGACTGAGTCTGAGACTAACCACTTAACTGATACTTCACCTGTCAGTCATGAAGTCAGTCATGTTAGCATAGCAACCATTGTTACGGAGTGTTTCACACACTGGTGGAACAGAATCCACCGCAGTGTGAAGAAACTCAGCATGTGGATCCTTTAATTAACAGCTAATTAATAAAGTGTGTTTTATTACATGTGTGTGTGTGTGTGTGTGTAGTTACACAGCTTTACACACTGCATGTAACACACTCCTCTGCATGTAACACACCCCTTTCTACCCGACAGACAGTGTGTGTGTGTGTGTATGTGTATGACTTACAATGATGATTTAGCATGTGTATTATAAACAGGATTGAGGTAAAATTAAACACACACACACACACACACACTCCATTACTGAAAGGAAACTGCGGTAATTTGCTTTATTATGGCTGTAATAAATTCCTTAGATGTGGCTGTGTGACCTTTCACCTCCAGTCTGTCTGCCTGTCTGTCTGTCTGATCTGTGCAGATGTAAATAAACGGAACGGAACGGAACGGCACACACACACACACACAATGCTTCTGTCTCTGTTTTAGTGCTTGATCTGTTTTTATCTCTTCATGGCCAGTTTACAGGTTCGACTCATTAAACATGGAACAGACAGACAGAAAAGAATGTTGGTGAAGGAAATAGTATAAAAACCGATGTAGTCGACTGGAACCTCTTATGGAATCAGTGATGAGTGGATCACTTCTGATCCAGTATTAAAGTGGAGACTCAGTGTGGAGATTTACTGGACCCCCGATACTGCAGATGGACAGAAGAACGATGGGGATGTGAAGTTCTACAGGATCTCAGAGCACAAAGTTCATCTTAAATCTTCTTCCCTTCTTTTTCCCTCTATTTTTCTAGTTTTCTTCTAAATCAAGTGAAACTTTTTATTTACACAAGCACAAATAAGAGAATAGTGTTGATTTTCTAAGTTGATTTTCCTTATTATAAATCTGTTGATGATCTGATCTGATCCCGTTATGTGATTGTTTCTGGTGATGGAATGAGATTCTGTGCTCTGTTTCTGAGGGTGAATTGATCTTTAGATCACCTGATGTTAATAATTATTATTTATATATATTTTGTTTGGTTGGTTGGTTTTAATTTACATGTTGAAGTAGAACAGGCGAATAACTTTTTGTAATAAAAGTCTTCAATTTTTCTTTCTCTCTTTCTCTGTCCCTCTTTTACTCTCTCTCTCTCTTTGTCTCTCTCTTTCTTTCTGTCTCTCTCTCTTTCTCTCTGTCTCTCTCGCTGTCTCTCTCACTGTCTCTCTCTCTGAGCGGAAGTTCAGTGAGTGAATGCGTGAGCGTGGTGAGTGCGGTTACTTGGCGTGAGTGAGTTTTCTATCTTTTTTCTATCTTTTTTTTCTGCGGGTTTGTGTTTTATTTAATACGGTGTTTAGTTTTAGTGGTTTAGTTTAAGTGGTTTAGTTTTGTTGGTTTGGTGGCGGCGGCGGCGACCGGTTGTAACCGGGAGTCATGCCGGCGCACGGCGTTGAAGGCATGGGGCTGGAGAAGCTCACACGCCGGCACGCGTTTAAACTGTGTCCGGGGATGGAGTGCTCAGTGGAGGAGTGCGCTAAGGCAGTCGGACAGGTGGTGGGGAGTGAAAGCATTAAATGCGCGTCGAGGATGAATAATGGAGTGGTGTTTTTTGTGGACAGTTTCGCTAAAGTCGCTACAGTGATTGAACAGGGGGTGGTTATTAACGGTACATTCATTCAAGCGGTAGCGCTCGTAAATCCCGCAAAAAAGGTGATTTTATCGCAGGTGCCACCGTTTATAACCAACGACATGTTAGAGAGGGAACTCTCGAGACATGGACAACTAATGTCACCGATTAAACTCCTGTCTCTGGGCTGTAGATCCCCGCAGTTAAGACATGTGATGTCTTTTAGAAGACAGGTGTTTATGGTGCTGAAAAATTACAATGAGGAGTTAAACTTGTAAGCAATGTTATCAGAGACTGTAGTGAGGAGGATATTGTAATTATTGGTGGTGACTGGAACTGTACAGAAAATAACTTTGATAGGAATCATTCCGAGCCGCATCCTGCCTCTCGTACTCGTTTGGTCCAGCTGCTAGAGACGCATGATTTGCATGACGTGTGGAGAGGACTAAATGCTAAGCAGAGACAGTATACCTGGACACACTGTAAAGACAATGTTTTATCTATGGCGAGACTTGATCGTTTCTATTGCTTCAAAAATCATAGGAACATTGTTGAAAAGTGCTTTATTAAGTGCTCATGTCTGTGTTTCCCTCTGGTTCTCCTTTAGTTATGCTGACCTAGTTAGTCTTGCCGGAGTCCATCCTTGCACTCTACATTTTTTTTTTTTCACTTAATCAATCCAAACCGTGTGATTACATTGTCACTTAACTGTTTTCCTTCTTTTTGACTTCCTTTCACTCTCTCTCTCTCTTCTCTCTCTCTCTCTCTCTCTCTCTGTTGAGCTACATACGCCACAACGGAGCTGCCGGTGATCCAGTCCCCACCACCGGCCCGTCCTGTGGGTCCCTTCCCTGTGACCTGCCCAGCGGATGATGCATGCATCACCGGGCGATCTAGGACGACCCACTTCGCCATAAAGACGTTTCGGCTGCTCTAAGGACTAATGATTATAGTTGTTTACACACACACGATGTAACCTCATGATCCCTGCTACCTGTTTTTCACCCAAATGAGGATGGGTTCCCTGCTGAGTCTGGTTCCTCTCAAGGTTTCTTCCTATCTCATCTTAGGGAGTTTTTCCTTGCCACCGTCGCCCCGGCTTGCTCATCAGGGACAAACTGATTTGTTTAATTCTGTTTTATAATTTCTTCAATTGTAAAGCTGCTTTGTGACAATCACCATTGTGAAAAGCGCCAAACAAATAAAACTGAATTGAATTGAATTTATTAACCCGGTGGGCTTTTCCGATCACTCATTTGTTGTTTTTAGTGTCTTGGTAAAAGGTGTAAAGCCCAGAAGTGCCTATTGGCATTTTAATACAGCAGTTTTAATACAATAATTTTATACAATACAAATAATTTAATACAAATATTTTAATACAATAATTGTCTGTTAATCATAAATATCTGTCTCTTACTACTGTCTGTCTGTCTCTCCCATTTCTTTCTGTATTACCTAACTGTCTGTCTCAAAGTATAATAGACCGACTGGTCTACAGCAGGTTTATGTTCATGTTTTTGTGTGTGTGTATCAGAGTGGTGTGTGGGTGTGTGTATTGGTGTGTGTGTGTGTTAAAGTGTGTGTTGGTGTGGGTGTCTATTTGAGTGTGTGTTGGCGTGGGTGTGTATTTGTGTGTGTGTTTTTGTGTGTGTCTGGGTGTGTATTGGAGTGTGTGTTAGTGTGGGTGTGGATTGGTGTGTGTGTGTTCGTATTGGTGTGTGTGTGTGTGTTGGTGTATGTCTGAGTGTGTGTTGGTGTGGGTGTGTTGGTGTGTGTGTTGGTGTGTGTGTATGGGTCTGTATTAGAGTGTGTGTTGATGTGGGTGTGTATTGGAGTGTGTGTTGGTGTGGGTGTGTGTGTGTGTGTTTGGAACTAAAAGCTGCAGGTTATTGATGAGAAATGAAACTTGAACCATTTTAATTATCCATAAACGCATTACACTGAAATTCTGCTGCTGTAAATCACACGCTGATGCTGAACGCATGCCAGAGACGGTGCAGGAAATGCGTTAGAGCCACGACGCTGCTGATCACAGCACCAGAGTTAATGTCACTCGATAACACACAGAAATTACAACAGGACTATAACACAAAATATATCTGTCTTAATAAATTACACACACACACACACACACTACAGTATTACAAGGCATCCATATTTTCTATTTTAACCAAGAATGAGTTTAGTTATTTGAACTGAAATGTGTGTAAAAAAATCACCCTGTAATAATAAAGATGTTTTTACTCTTGTTAAATTTTCTCTCTTTTAAATGCAGTTTTTAAAAGCTGTTTTTTGTGATGTCACACGGTTTAAAGCAGCTTACAACATTGTTGATTGACACTTTGGTTTTAGCATAGACCCGCCCCCAGCAGTGTTACCAATTTAAACACCATTTTAAGCTGCTATCTAACAGAAACGATGGCAGAATTTCACATATTTATTTATTTATAGTTTAAAAACTGCATATTTCAGCCTGTTTTTTTCTTTAATCAGCAGTTTTTACTCTGTAGCTGGATGGAAGATTTTTTCCAATCTAAAAACCATTCTTTGTTAAAATTCATAAATACAGACATTTCAGACAAGTCCGGCATTAATTTTAGTGTGAGAAACTTTCCTCTTCTATCAGCCTGGAATCTTCATTCATTCGTTTTTCTCATTATTGAAAACGGTGAGAAATGTTTTGATCTGAGTTTGTAATTAAACTGCAGTTTTAACAAACGAGGAAATGTTTTCTATTTAGAGCAAACAGGAAGTGACCTCATAGCTCATCAACCTGAACACCTGCTCACCTGCTGCTCATTTCTCACACATCCCAGGAGAACACGAGGGAGATCACACACAAACACACACACACAAACACACAGTTGTGCTCCGGTGATGCAGGTTCAATTCTGGCTCCTGTCCTTAACACCCCCACCCCACCCTCGTCTCTCAAACTGTCTTATTAAAAAAAAGGAAAAAAAGCCGGAAAAATATGTATATATAAAAAATAATAATATTTTACCCTCATCTTGGACTAAATTGAGTTGTTAACGCACACAGCTTCACTACACACTTCAGCAGAAATCCAGGGTTAATGAATAATGATGGTGTCCAGCTGCAGTTGGTATGGAGACCGTTCTCACATCGTTATGGAGATTGCTCGAAGGTCACAACCCTGCAGAGACACACTGACTCCTGGGCAGCAACTTCTCCACAAATCCAAAATATTATGAAATGAAAAAAGAACCACACACACACACACACACACACACAAACAAAAAGAAGTAAGACTGGTCTCCAAGTTTGGGTAATTCCCAGCACCACCAAGCCACCACTGCTGGGCACCCTGATCAAGACGCTTAACCCCCGATTGCTTAGTAAGTCACTCTGGGTAAGGACATCTGCCAAATGCTGCAAATGTAAATGTAGTAATAGAGTCATAGAGTCAAAGAGTCAAAGAGTCAAAGTCATAGAGTTGAAGAGTTTTAGGGTCATGAAATCATAGTGTCATAGAGTTATAGTGTTATAGAGTTATAGTGTTATACATTTATAGAATCATGTAGTCATAGAGTCATAGTGTTATAGTGTTATAGAGTTATAGAGTCATAGAGTTATAGTGTTATAGTGTTATAGAGTTATAGAATCATGTAGTCATAGAATCATAGTGTTATAGAGTCATAGATTTATAGAGTCATACAGTTATGGAGTGATAGTGTCCTAGAGTTATAGAGTCATGGAGTTATAGAGTTATAGTGTCAGAGGTATAGAGTCATAGAGTTATGGAGTCAGAGTCATAGTGTTATATAGTTATAGAGTCATAGAGTTATAGGGTTATATTGCTATAGAGTTATAAAGTTATAGTGTTATAACGTTATAGCGTTATAGTGTTATAGCGTTATAGTGTTAAAGAGTCATAGAGTTATATTGTTAAAGAGTTAGAGCGTTATAGTGTTACAACGTTATAAAGTTATAGTGTTATAATTTCATATAGTTATAGTGTTATAGCGTTATAGTGTTATAGTGTTATAAAGTTATTGAGTTATAGTGTTATAGCGCTATAGTGTTATAGTGTAATAAAGTTATAGTGTTATAGAGTCATAGTGTTATAGTGTTATAAAGTTATAGAATTATAGAGTCATAGTGTTATATAGTTATAGAGTCATAGAGTTATAGTGTTATAGCGTTAAAGAGTCATAGAGTCATAGAGATATAATGTTAAAGTGTTATAGTGTTATAGAGTTATAGAGTCATAGAGTTATAGTGTTATAGTGTTATAGTGTTAAACTGTTATAGTGTTCTAGAGTTATAGAGTTATAATGTTATAGAGTTATAGTGTCATAGAGTCATAGAGCTATAGTGTTATAGCGCTAGAGCGTTATAGTTTTATAGTCATAGAGTCATAGTGTTATATAGTTATAGAGTCATAGTGTTTATAGCGTTATAGTGTTATAGCGTTATAGTGTTATAGAGTTATAGTGTCAAAGAGTCATAGAGTTATAGTGTTATAGCGCTAGAGCGTTATAGTTTTATAGTCATAAAGTTATAGTGTTATATAGTTATAGAGTCATAGAGTCATAGTGTTATAACGTTATAGTCTTATGGAGTTATAGTGTTATAGAGTTATAGAGTTATAGAATTATATGCTACTATTATTAATTATATTAACTTTGAATGAACACTTTTAGATCTGCTATTGAATCCCACACAGATCAGATAATTAGAAATGCGCCATCATTCTGCACTGGCGCATAACTACAAACACCCGATACATAATCAGTTTAACTGAAAGCGTTTATGTCACAGCCCCACCAGTCTGGACCACATCCACATCCACACACACCTCCATACTGAAGAACCAGACGCTGCAACACAACTGCTATTATTAAACATTTGGCCCATTTTTCCTCGTCCTTGTTCTCCTGAACCGCTGTGTGTGTGTGTGTGTGTGTGTGGATCGATAAAAACCTTTCACTAATAATAAAGATCAAACTCTGATCAATGTAATGGTGCAATTAGAGTAACAGACACAACGGAAACAGAGACACAGACAGAAACACAGCGAGAGCCAGACAGACAGACACAAACAAAGAGAGACAGACAGGTAGGCTTTAAGAGGAGAATTGAGAGAGAGACACTCATAGAGAGTCAGTATGGGTTCCACTGCATGGCTTTTCACAGATATATCCACTGCCATCGAGTTCCTAATTGAGTTCCTGACTGATGTTTTGAAGCTCTTCTGTAAATCTGGTTCAGATGTTTGTTTTAATCTCAGTGTTGTAATGTTTCTCGAGCGGCTTTTCCGCTCATGTTTTTAAACGTTAGCACTGAAATTATTTAATTAAATTCATTTAGTTATTTTAATTAATTAATTGAATGGTTTTAGCTGCTTTTTCCTACGATGATGAACATTCTGCTGCAGATTCGACCTGAAATTAAAAGGGGATCGGTTCCAATCTCCTTGTAATGTATCGTTCTCCTCTGACTTCGGTTTTCATGGGGAGATGCGTTGACCATCGCTGTTGCTGATGGACAAGATTATTGCAGCTAATTAAATACAATTAATTACCAACTCACACTTAAAGGGACTGCACATCCACACAACCAACACAACCTACACAACCTACACATCCTAACCATCCTACACATCCACACAACCTACAAAACCAACACAACCTACACATCCTACACATCCACACAACCTACACATCCTACACACATTACACATCCTACAAATCCTACACATTCTACCCATCTTAGAAAGTTACACATCCTACCTATCCTACACATCTACACAACATACACATCCTACAAATTCTACACATTCTACAGATTTTACACCTCCTACACATCCTACATATACTTGTCACAGTTCAGCCCACCAACCACCAGAGGGCACCATCACCCGAATATTAGACTGTTCCTTTTCACTTCCTCTAGCACTTCCTGTTTGGTTAGCTTTATAAGCTAGCCAGTTATACAGACACATTGCGAAGTATTGTCTGCCATGCAACATTTCAAGCATTCACTCTGTTTATCTGCTTTCCCGGTTTTGATCTCTGCTCGGTTTTTGGTTTTGCTTTTAGTGTTAACTGTGTATCGACTACTGTCTGCCTATCCCTTTGATTAATAAGGTCCACTCTGTGCAACATGGATCCTTCTCCGTCTCCTTCGTCACAGTCCTACACACCCTAGGGTTCAACTAAATGAAAACAATTGTGGCTAGTTTGCTATGTTATCTTATATTTTGTCTGCACATCTTGATGGCCAGTTTGTGATGGTAAACTTCCGCAGACACTGTACACATTGAATGCATTACTGCAGGCTAAACAATTGTGTGTGTGTGTGTGTGTGTGTGTGTGTGTGTGCGTTCTCCCGCAATGATGAGACAGTTAAGGTTTTGAAAATGTTTTTATGCAGGTTTTTTAACAGAGTCGTGCTTGACAGCTGGATTTTCCTCCTGACTGATACAGCTGTGAGGAGGAGGAGGAGGAGGAGGAGTGTGAAGCATTCATCTCTCTGCACTGGGTGAAGGTTAGCAGGTTCACCAAGGGCATCACACTGCGCTGGATCTGGGCCAGAAGCATTCTGAGACTCTTTTTACTCAACAGGACAGGGATAAAATCTCCAGAGTTTTCAGCAGAACGTGACTGCAGAAGCTCCAGCATTGACAGCACTGCAGCAACACATACGCACTCCTTACACCACGTTAAACACACACACTAGGACCACAATTCTGTTTTTTTCCTCATCAAATTTCTGCATTATGCCAGAACACACAACATAGTTCATAAAAAGTAAAAATAAAATTCTAGGGTTAGGGTTAGGGTTTAGGGTTAGGGTTAGGGTTAGGGTTAGGGTTAGGGTTAGAGAGATCAGTCAGTAATGAAGAAGGTGAATAAATATTTTATGACAAGTTGTCTGGTTTCTCATTTTTTATGTGATCTTCATATAGAAAGCAGACAATTGCCAGCACCACCAAGCCTCCACTGCCCCTGATCAAGGCACTCAACCCTTAACCTCACAGATGAAAATAAAATAAAATTTAAGCTGCTCTCGATAAGAACATTTGTTAAACACCAGAAATACTTTTTTAAAGTATAAAAAAAATCTGCAGGCAGAAATATTTCATCTTTCATAAGATGATTTAGAAACAGATAAAGACACTGTGTTTTTATATTAACTGTATATCTGTGTATACACACACTTGTTTGCTCTGTGTGATACAAACTGGCGGATGGTTAAAGGAAGTGTATACTGTGAGTGTAGTGTTGATATGGTAAAAGAGCATTTAGCATTTTGATCTTCTGTCTTCTGAAGATAAAACTTCTACAACACGGTGAGCAAACAACTTCCTGTTTCCTGCTGAAGTGTTCATTATTCGTCAGGACACCGAGATAAAAACGCAATAAGTAAAGACGAATAATGAGTGATGCTGTTCCGGAGTGTCGAGAGTCTGATGAACCTGAAGCGTGTAAGGATAAACAGTAGAACTCGAAACTGATTAAAAATTCCATTAATGTAAAAGGACAAAATTCTGAATCAGACACAAGACTCAGGATTTCAGAACATAGGCATTTTATTGGTTTTGCCACGAATTCTTCAGCTTCACCTCCTATCCTAAAGGAGATCAATCTTCATGATACAAAAATAAAAATCAGACACAGCTTCAACACAGAAACAGTCTTCGAGGCTGAGATTTGTTTGTCAGTTCCATAACCAGACACCATTCCGAGTTTCAGTTTGCACCTCTGAGACTCTGACCAGAAGCAGAGAATTAGGATGGTTTTAGGATGATTTCAAGATAATTTTAGGATATCAGGATAGTGTTAGTATGATCAGGACTATCTCAGTAGACTCATATCAGTAGACGCTATCAGAATAATCTCAGGATAGTCTCATGATGAACACAGGGTTGTCCTAAAATGTTCTTAGAATAGTCTCAGGATAACCAAAGTCTGATCTCAGGTTAGTCACAGGATTTCATCTCATGATAATCTCACAAAATCAGGATAGTATCTATAAAACTGGCGGTTATTACTTCCTAATAAAAAAAACTTTAACCCCTTTCAGTTCTCCAACTTTAGGCCAATATCAAAACTCACCTTTATCTCCAAAATTCTAGAAAAGGTTGTAGCACAGCAGATACACTTACACTTACTGAGGTGTACACTTACATTTTCGAAGTGTATCAGTCAGGATTTAAGCCTCACCATAGCACAGAGGCAGTGCTGGTTAAAGTGGTAAATTACCGGTCGTTGGCCTCTGATCAGGACTGTGTTTCCTGCTAGTGTTGCCTGATTTTAGTGCAGCTTTTAAAACCGTTGATCACAAAATCCTCCTTGATAGACTACAAAATGTTGTTGGAATACAGCCAACAGCTGTCTCCTGGCCTGAGTTTTCTGCACTTTCTGAGGTAAAGTTAGGTGTTCCACATAGATCTGTTATAGGCCCTCTGCTTCCTTCATCTGTTGTATCTAAATCAAAAACTATTCTAACTGCTGTCAGTGGTGCGTGTCGGGTGGTGCTGGTGCTGGTGGTGGTGGTGATGAGGCTGCTTTATTTAAAATGTTTATCGACGTAAGCAGGTGTCATCTGGTCAATACGCGTCTTTTGGATATTTAGGTATTGTACTGAAAGGAGCTCCACACATTCTATTCATTATTATTCTATTCTATTCTTTCTATTCAGGCCTACAAAATATTCTCCAGACTTTGTTGAAGAGTTACCTGCAATGTTATCGATGATTTCCTTAAAGTTTAACTGTTTTGCTATAGTTGGAGATTTTAATATTCACCCAGAAATCAATGGTACAAAAGGAATTATAACCATTTTAAACACTTTTGATCTTTTTCAGCATGTGCACGAACCCACACACAATCATGGACACGCCTAAGATTCAGTCATCAGTAAGAATATAAACATCTCATCTATTGTTATTAAGGGTGGAGCTTTATCTGATCACTTCTGTATTTTTACTGATCTGTGCTGCCACTACAGTGAGATCTGATTCTGTCTGAAAGCGATGCATTAATGAGAACACCAGTGAACTGATTATAAAGGTTTTGTCTCTAACATCCAGCGTATCTGCAGACTCTGGTAATCTTCTCCTTGATTCCTTTAACTGTAAACTTAAGAATGTTATTGATGTTATTGCTCCTGTGAAACTTAGTAAGAAAGCTGACAGGCAAAAAAGCACCTTGGAGAAACTCAACAGCAGGACAAAGTACAAAGTATGAAAAGACAATGCAGGAAAGCTGAGAGGACATGACGGGGGACTAAACTTGAAATGCACTGTATCAGCTATAAAGACAGTCTTTATGCTTTCAATGTGGAACCAACCAAAGCCAGACAGACTTAATAAACAGTAACATTAACAACACTCACACTTTTTTCTGTACTGTTGACAGGCTAACACGCTAACACGCCTCAAGCCACCCCCCACCCCCGTCACACCCCCGTGCCCTCCAACAGCAAATGCAATGAATTTGTTTCTTCTTTTTTTCTTCTTTTCTCTAAGATCAATAAAATCAGAAATGCAACTAACACATCCTTAAATTTTGCAGAGGTTCAACAGAATTACAGAACAGTTTCAACATAAGGTCAGTGTGTCTGTCTGATAGCAAAATAATAAAAGAATTAGTACAGAACCGTAAATCATCAACCTGCTACCTACATACACTTTCCATATCTTTTCTTAAAAGTGTGTTTATCTGTACAAAAGTAGATGTCTTGAAAGTGGTAAACACCTCACTTATTTCTGGGACTTTAAAAGCAGCAGTTGTTAAACCAGAGTGTAAACCAGGGTTTAAAAGCAGAGTGTGCTTTTAGTTTTCATCTTCTCTGCTGGTCAGGTAGGATTGCAACTTTGTGTACTGCTTCATTAAATTAATTGGACTAATTTGTGGGCTGTGCTGCTAATTTGTGCATTAGGCGGTTAATCAGCCTAGTTTCAGTCCCCTCTAGGTGTGAATTGTGGGCAGGGCTTGTGGAGATATACTGATGGTTTTCGGTTTGACACTCTAAACTCTCTTAACACACGTTTTACTTGTAATACTCTCTATTTAATAACAGAACTGTAAATAATAGCACTTATCTAAAATATGCCATGCACAGCACGCCCATTCCTGTTGTCACATTGCACAGGCCCAGGCGTAGTCGCCCCCGGAACAGAGGCCGCTCTTCCAACAACCTGGATGTCTGTGCCATGCGGAGTCCCACAAGGCTCAATTCTTGCGCCACTTTTGTTTAACCAGTATATGTTCCCACTGAGACAAATAGTGAGAAAGAACCAAATCGACTATCACAGCTTCTTTATCGCCAAATGACTACAGTCTGATTGACTTCCGCAAATTTATTATTAAAATTAACAGTTAAAAGTGCCGAAAACTTTCTTCAGTTAAACAAGGATAAAACTGAAGTCCTTGCATTTGGAAACAAAGATGAAGTTCATCTAAGGGTAAATGCAGATTTTACAAAACTGTTTCATTTATAAATCACTCAATGACCTAAATAACCTAAATCCATTACAGATCTGATCAGTGAATATAAACCAAGCAGATCATAAGAATCAAATCAGTTAAACACATTAAGAGTCTGAACTCTAAACAAGGAGAATCTGATTTCATCTATTACACAGCCTGCAGTCGGAATCAGAAGAGATCGGATGTGTTCAATCGGTCGCCATCTTTAAATCCAGACTGAAAACACATCTGTATAATTCGGTATTTACTGAATGAATGAACACTGTGAGACGTCCCAACTGACTGTAAACATTTTATATTCTTAAATTATTTTATTTATTTTAAATCTTTGTTTTTATTTTAATTTCTCTGTTTTACTGTGCAGATTTTTTACGACCATTTTAATTTCATATGTGAACCACTTCAATTACCAGTGTGTATGAAATGTGCTAGAGAAATCAACGTGCCTTCCTTAGGTACATACCACAGGTAGAGTGAGACATGTGACAGTAAGACAGAGGTATAAGAGTAAGAAAAAGACAGAGATTCAGTGTTTACTTTAAAGTAAGTATATAAAGTTTGGTAGGTCACTGCAGTGAGACAGCATGTGAGTGAGACAGGCATGGCAGACTCTTATTTTTCTACAGTTAATTATTAACCAAGTTCATTTTACTTAAACAACATTTTATTTATGTTCAATGACTCTTCTGATGGACTCCATTAAGTTCTACTAATTTTTGGGGGTCATGTGCATTATGGGTAAGAGCCAGTTCAGCTGAAGGTCAGTGCGATTTATTCGTCTCAGTCTGATAAGTTTTAAATGTAATTTTTCTCTCTTTTATTCCGTCTTTTAGAAAATTGTAATAATTATCAGTGCAGAGAAAATGAGAGTGTCCAAATGTCTCAGAGGTCTTACATTAAACTGACTGGAGTTCAGTGCCGGTAATCTGTTTCCAATGTCTGTGAATCGAAACAATTCACCTTTATGTTGGAAGAAAATGTACAATGTGTGTAAATCTATATTAACATTTGCAGGTATCCTCTCACCACCAATCCACCAATCCACCAACCCTCTAATGCCATGTTTTATTATCACAGAGAAAAACATGATGATCCATTTCAGCAGACGCTTTTCACCTGAAGCAAAATCAATACAGAGATGAACTGGATGAGTGTGAAATTGAGTCCTGAGTGAAAATACTGATCTCTCTCTCGCCTGCGCTTCCGGTGACTCCGGTTCTATCTTCAGTTGTACATGTTAAATTTTTTATTCTAACCGTTCAGAGATAATTTCTACTAAGACTATTAATAGTGTAGAGCATTAATCACTGAACAGCTGAGAACTTTAACATACTTTATGGAATGAAGCTCCTTTACACACATTCCACAAACACATTTTGTTCCAAATGTCAAAAACTTCACTTAAACTTCAGAAGAACAACAAATATAATAAAACATTTTTACACTTCAGTTTACATTTTGGTTTATTTTCTTTAAAACTCTTGTCACACAAATGAGAGAGAGTGTGTGTGTGTGTGTGTGTGTGTGTGTGTGTGTGTGTTTGTTTATGTGTATGGAGTATGTATGGAGTTATGTTAAAGAATTATGCAGTAGAAACAGAATCAGGTTTTTTATCTATGAGGTTAAAAGCTTATGAATAATTAAAGTAAATGATGTAGAAAAAAAGACTGATTGTGAGACACGGAGTGTGAGACACGGAGTGTGAGACACGGAGTGTGAGACACGGAGTGTGAGACACGGAGTGTGAGCAACAGAATATTAGAGATAGAGATTGAGAGATTGAGTGAAAGACAGAGAGTGAGAGATTAAGTGTAAAGACATTTACAGCATTTGGCAGACATTTTTTATCTAGAGCAACTTACATTTATCTCTTTTATGCAACTGAGCAGATGGGGGTTAGGGGCCTCACTCAGGGGCCCAACAGTGCTGAATATCAAACCCTGATCTTCCAAGAACAGTCTAACACCTTCACCACTGCACTACCACTTCCTTCAAAGTGAACCCTTTTGTGGAGCACAAACATCTTTAATCAGCGTTTAAAGGCATCACTGTCCATGGCGAGTCCAACGTCTTAAACACTCAGCGATCACAGCAGACAGAGTGTGAGCAACATATTGTATAAGACCGAGTAGGTGAGACAGTGTGGGACACTCAGCAGGCGAGACAGTGTGTGAGACAGAGTGTGTGAGACAGTGTGGGACACAGAGTGTGCAAGACAGTGTGGGACACACAGTGTGTGTGGTGAGACACTGTGGCACACAGATTGAGTGAGACAGTGTGGGACATAGATTTGGCAAAATTCATTTTTAGAGACTGAAGGTAAGAGACAGAGTTTAGGACACAAATCAGGACCAAGGATTGAACAACATAAACAAAGGAGCGGTCCTGATGATGCAATAATCACAACATACAAGAATCTCACAACAAAATAAACAATAAACATCAAACCGAAACAACCAAATCCCCAAATAACAAACAACAAAACAACAAACAACAAATTATTTACATATTTTGTTTTAAATGTATATTTCTTTATATTTCTCTCTCTCTCTCTGTCTCTCTCTCTCTCAGCAGTGTTGCAAAAACAAGTGCTGCATTATTGGCAGACAGGCAGCTGGAAGCTGTGTGTGTGTGTGTGTGTGTGTGTGTGTGTGTGTGTGTGTGTGTGCATTATTATATATTTAATCTCGGATACAGTGCGATTTTCAGATCCCACCCCGTTGACTGCGTCTCCCACTCATTTTTTTTCTTTTGTTATTAATTCCAGAGGACCACCGTTCCGAACAGGATTTTTTCTGGTTTCTACCTCTGATCGCAGCAGCTTTAATTCACTTTCCCTAAAGTTTCGCTTCTTGCTTGCTTTTTTCATTTTATTTGCTTTTTGATTATTGACTCATTACATATTTAAATAAATGTGTTTGAGGGGCGGGGACAGGGCAGGGTTTAGTGCCTGAGAGAAAATGCGCGGGATTCTCTGTAAACACAGTTTGATACATCTGATTTTTTGTGATATACAGAGCTGGTGTACAGATCCAGTGTAAAGATCTGGTGTACAGATCCAGTGTAAAGATCTGGGGTACAGATCCAGTGTAAAGATCTGGTGTACGGAACCAGTGTAAAGATCTAGTGTACAAATCCAGTGTAAAGATCTAGTGTACAGATCCAGTGTAAAGATCTGGTGTACAGATCCAGTGTAAAGATCTAGTGTACAAATCCAGCGTAAAGATCTAGTGTACAGATCCAGTGTAAGGATCTGGTGTACAGATCCAGTGTAAAGATCTAGTGTACAGATCCAGTGTAAAGATCTAGTATAAAGATCTGGTGTACAGATCCAGTGTAAAGATCTAGTGTACAGATCCAGTGTAAAGATCTATGTTCCAGGTACAGATCCAGTGTAAGATCCAGTGTCAGATCCCAGTGTAAAGATCCATGTTTTGTTTTCAGATCCAGTGTAAAGATCCGTGTACAGATCCAGTGTACAGATCCAGTGTAAAGATCTGGTGTACAGATCCAGTGTAAAGATCTGTGTACAGATACGGTGTACAAATCTCTATAACCAGGATCTGTTCCCTGTATCTTTACATTAAATCATCATATAAATCCGATGTAGAGATCTGTTCTACATGTCCGGTGTAGAGATCTGTTGTGCATCTCCGGTGTAGAGATCCAGTGTAAAGATCTGGTGCAGAGATCCAGTGTATATATTTGTTGTACAGATATGGTGTACCTATACAGTGTAGAGATCCAGCGTATAGATCCAGTGTAGAAATCCAGTGTAGTAATCCAATGTAGAGATCCAGTGTGTTATCATTGATATGTTTTAATTTAATGTTTATTTTTTCTCTTTCATTAATAATGAAGTGAGAAAACTTTCACTCAGTTGTAATTTATGAGCGGTTTTACTTCAGACTTTTAAAAGAACACTTTTAAACTCAGAATTAACGCATTTTAATAAAAATCTGCGGTTTCGTTTTTTATGTTGCTGCAGTTTGGCGTCAGTCCGCGCGCGGTTCTTATAGGTTGAGGTTTTAGGGAATTTCTGAGAGGGCGGAGCGCGCGTGAAGATCGGAAAGAGTCCTACGCCGAGCCGTAACGAGCGCACGCGGGAAGCGCGACTGCTGCCACTGTACTGTAAATTGTTGTGTTCGTGTGTGTATGTGTGTGTGATAGGCGGACATGAAGCTGGTGTCAGTGGAATAAGATTTCCACCGGATTTAAGGTACACGGGGAAATCACGGAGCCTCTAACCGGATTATATTCTGATTACAGAGCTTCTCAGCAGCGCGCGCGCTCAGCGGTTCCTGTTGCGTTCTTTGGATCTTATGATTTGCGCAGGAATGAAAAAAGCGCGAGGATCAAAGGAAATAAACGGCATAAGGATCTAAAACAGCCGCGCGCGCTTGTTAACATGGAGCTGCGGAGGCTTTACTGTCTGATCCTCAATACACCGTTACTGCTGTCCGGAGAGGGTGAGCGCGCGCGGACACACACACACACACACACACACAACACACACACACACCACCACCAACAATAACAACAGCTGATGCGTTTGGAATTTTTAAGTATTAAAGTCATTTATAAGAAAATGATTATTAAAAATACTCAGTGTTAAAGTGTGTGTGTGTGTGTGTGTGTGTGTTTGTGTGTTTATTGGTGTGTGTCTGTGTGTGTGTGTGTGTGTGTGTGTGTATTGGTGTGTGTGTGTGTGTGTGTGTGTGTGTATTGGTGTGTGCATGTGTATGTGTGCGTGTGTATGTTTGTGTGTGTGCGTGTGTATGTATATGTGTGTGTGCGTGTGTATGTATATGTGTGTGTGTGTGCATGTATGTGTGTATGTATGTTGGTGCGTGTGTGTATGTGCGTGTGTGTGTGTGTATTGGTTTTTGGTGTGTGTGTGTGTGTGTTTATTGGTTTTGTGTGTGTGTGTGTGTATTGGTGTGTGTGTGTGTTTTGTGTGTGTGCGTGTGTATGCATATATGTGTGTGTGTGTGCATGTATGTGGTGTATGTATGTGGGTGCGTGTGTGTGTGCGTGTGTATATATATGTGTGTGTGTGTGTGTGTGTGTGTATGTGTGTGTGTGTATTGGTTTGTGTTTGTTTGGTGTGTTTGTATGTTGTGTGTGTATGTTGTGTGTGTGTGGGTATTGGTTGTGTGTGTGTGTGTATTGTTGTTGTGTGTGTGTGTGTGTGCATTGGTTTTGTGTGTGTGTGTATGTGGGTTTGGTGTTGGTTGTGTTGTGTGTGGTGTGTGTGTGTGGTATTGGTTTGTGTGTGTGTGGGTGTGTGTATTGGTTTGTGTGTGTGTGTGTGTGTGGTATTGTGTGTGTGTGTATGTTGTGTGTGTGTGTGTGTGTGTGTGTTTTGTGTGTGTTGTGTGTGTGTGTGTGTTTGTTATTGGTTTGGTGTGTGTGGTGTGTTGTATTGTGTTTGTGTGTGTGTGTGTGTGTGTATTGGTTTGTGTGTGTGTGTGTGTATTGGTTTGTGTGTGTGTGTGTGTGTGTGTGTGTGTGTGTGTGTGTGTGTGGGTGTGGTGTGTGTGTGTATGATAGCTGCCTTTACTGAAGTCCCGACAGATGTGAGTGTGTGTGAGGGGGAGGATGTGGAGATGCCATGTGCTTTCCGTGCAGTCGGTGTTTCTCCGTTTGCTTTAGAGATTCAGTGGTGGTACATAAAGGAAGTGCAGCAGGAAACACAGGAAACACACACAGTCAACCGAGCCAAGGTAAAACACAAACACACACACACACACACACACACACCACGCATACACACACATATATACCCACACATACACACACACACACACACACACCAATACACATACACACATACACACAAACCATGCATACACAAACACTCAAACACACACCACACATACACACACACATACACACACACACACACACATCACACATACACACACTCACAGACACATACAAACATACACTTTATTAAGATTTATTAAAAATATCTGTATGTGTGTGTGTGTGTGTGTGTGTGTGTGTGTGTTACAGATTTCTCCCCGAGACGCCACTAAGATAAGTGTAAGTTTGAAGATGAGTTTTAATGATGGTCACAGCGTTTCTATGGAAACTGATTTAGTCACTGAAAGAATCTGGGGAAGTGGTGGCTTAGTGGTTAAGTTGTTGGACTGCTATCATAAAGGCTGGGATTCGATTCCCGGCACCACCAAGCCACCACTGGGCCCCTGAGTGAGGCCCTTAACCCCAATTGCTCAGTTGTAGAAAAGAGATAAATGTAAGTTGCTCTGGATAAGAATGTCTGCCAAATGCTGTGAATCTGTACACACGGATTTGTTAACTGTGTGTGTGTGAAACATTAGTTCATCTCTCGAGTCTTTTGGAGCGAATCGATCGTTTATCATTTCCTGAATCAGAATCTTGTCTTACAGTCAATAAACTCTCACGTTTACACGTTTCCGTTAAACAGAGAAACTAAAGTTCTTTAAATAGTTTATTTGTGACCAAAACCTTCAGAAGGAAAGTGCGGCGTCTCTCCGTAATCAAACTAATGTTAGTGTTTCAAATTAATTATTACTGAACACAATCTGTCTTCACAATGTTCAATATTTTTTTTGCTTTTTTTTCACATTTAGTATTAAAATATTTTTCATAAGAAATTAAATTTCACTCAGATAAAAATCTACTTTAACTTTAATCAAAATCATTTTCCAATAAAATTACTTTCATTATCCTCCAGTGGTGATTTTGGCTTCTTTATACTGTAGATTGTTGTTTGGATGATGATGATGTAATCAGATGTTTTAGATGATGATGTAATCAGATGTTTTAGATGATGATGTAATCAGATGTTTTAGATGATGATGTAATCAGATGTTTTGGAAGTGAATAGAAATAAAGCAGCTTTTCCACCTGACGCACCGCAGCACTTCATTAATATCGCCAACAATTTCCTCGTTAATCAGATGATGAACTCTTACACTGCTTGTGACTGTGATAATAATATGTTGAAGTATTTTGAAACACACACACACACTCTACATTGTTGTGTGAGGATAATTCATATTAAATGTAAGTCTGTTGTCATTAACATCTTATTTCCTGTTTTTTGGTCAGACGGTACGAGTTCAGGGAAACGCCATCTCACACAAGCTCCGCCTGTCGCAGGTGGGGAGGACGGATGAGGGTGTGTACGAGTGCCGTGTGTTAGATTTATACTCGGACGACACACAGGACTTTAAAGTGCAGGCGACGCTGCGTGTGACTGCGCGGGACAGCATGTTTGCCGAGGAGGCAGTGTCTCATATCCAACACCGCTGGACGTTAAAGAGCGCAGCACGCGCAACTAACCAACCGGATCACAGACAAAAACATGGAATCCCTCCATCATCATCACCTTCATCCTTCAGCACAGCTTTAGCAAACACTGCAAACACTTCCAACAGACAGCGGCACCAGAATGGTGAGTGACGGAGCAACAGCGCCACCACATGGAGATACAACACACACACAGGAAAGAAAGTGTAAAAATGATCATTTTATTATAATCTTTAACATCAGTATTAAATAAAGATAAATACATTTCTGTCTGTAAAAACTTTACTAAAAAAAGATTATTAGTTTATTTCCATTTCACTGAATCAGCAGCAATGAACTGAACCGTAGAGTGAGATAAACCTCAGTCATAATTGACCCTAACACACACACACACACACACACACACACGTAAAAGTCAAGTCCAGTTCCCTTTATTTATTTAGCTCTTTGTAACATTTGTGTTTGTGTGAAAGAAACTTTACAAAATCAAATCATCTCAAATGAAACACTAAAACACTGAATTCAGTTTAATTCATATCTGTCAATTAAAAGTCCTCCAATAAACGACTCAGAGCAGGAACCCAAAACAGAATGAAGAAAAAACCCTTGGGAGAAACCAGGTTCAGTCGGGGGGGGGCAGTTCTCCTCTGAGCAGATAAACCAGCAGGTTCTTCCCAGACTGCAGTAAAGATTCGGTGGTTTTTGTCTGGATGGCCCGTCTAGAAGAACAAGATCATCAGTGTGAAACTGCCACTGGGGTTTATTGTCTCTGTGCTGATCCACCAACTGGACTGGATACAGACTGGATCTGGTGGTGACGGTCTTTGGCGGTGTGTCAGTTTATTCCCTTTAATGTCACTGCACACAAACAGAAAACGGGATTTCAGCTTGACTGCGTCGTCACTGGCTGATCCTGACTGATTTTCTCTCAGTGATGAGAAACGTAAACAGATTAAACTCACAGATCAAATCATGTCACACCTGTAAATTTCATTTGATTTGTCTTAATGTGTGTGTGTGTGTGTGTGTGTGTGTGTGTGTGCAGTGATGAGACGATTCGTTTAGTCAAGTCAAGTCCCCTTTATTTATATAGCATTTTTAACACTCAGTGCAGTTTTACAGAAACACATCAGAAACAACAATATTAAACATTCATTAAACAGTCCATTTGATTGATATCCAACTAAGCAAGTCAGATGTGACAACGGCAAGAAACCAAAACTTCATTGGTGACAAAATGGAGAAAAAAACCTTGGGAGAACCAGGCTCAGTCGGGGGGTCAGTTCTCCTCCGAGCAGATAAACCAGTAGGTTACCCCTGCTGCAGTAAAGATTCTGTGGTTTTGTCCGGATGGCCATTTAGAAGACAAGAGAAAACTGCCTTATTGTCTCCAGGTGATGGTGGCGATGGTGAGCTCAGAATAACAAAGAACAGACGTATGTTAGCGTAGATAGTCTGTAACGGTCAGCAGTCCACATGAACAGGATCTATAAACAAGACGAGAAGAACAAATCAACAAACCTTCTGAGAAACAAAGACCGTCACCTCACCTGACATAAACTGCTGGATTCACTGAGATGCTGAGGGCTACACTACAGGAACTTCATGCTAGAACACGTGACTGTCAGGCTCATGTAAAGTCATTATTAAAAAACAAACAGAGGAAGAATTAATATAAAAAAAAAAATGCTGTACAGTTTCTAGTTAACATGTGTGTGTGATGCAGTTTCACACTTCACTGTTTAATAGTCGGGTGTAATCAGACTTTTAGACTGACAGCAGAAGTTCTGTAAACCTTGGTGCGTTGAATGAAAAAGTCCCGCCCACTAGGACGTCTGACTGACAGGTAAAGCAGCTAATGATGTTTTAAGGGTGCGGTTGGATAGATAAATAATAATTAATTAAAGCTCATTGATGTAAAACAAGACAGTTTATTTCTCAAATTAAACGGCTTTGGGTTTTCCAGGTAAACCGTTTTAAACTACACGCACACACACACACATAAACACACATACACCTTTTCCCAGAAATCCTGTACACTTCAACCAATCGGGACAGGGCGACTTTAAAAGTCCTGAAGTTTTTCAGCTCCCTGTGCCGTATGTACCAAATGTCAGCGGTCTGTGTGTGTGTGTGTGGTGTGTGTGTGTGTGTGTGTGTGGTGTGTGTGTGACTCTGAGACTGGCACGACTGTGGTGTTTTGTTATCTGATCAGTTTTAAAAAAATACTTTTTGAAAATCTCTCCCGATCATTTAATCTTGAAAAAAATTAAATAAGAATGTAAAATTAACATGTTGGAAATTTTTGTGTTATTTTTGTCTTTTTATTTTTAGAGTTTTTGTGTATATTTTTTATTTTGTTCATTTTTGAATGTGTGCCGATCTGCAGTAAGCTGTAAATCTATACACACGTGTCTGGGTGTGTGTGTGTGTGTGTGTGTGTGTGTGTGTGTGTGTGTGTGCATGTGAGTGTGTGTGTGTGTGTGTATGTGTGTGTGTGTGCTGGAGACAAAGAGCTTCTCTTCTCATCCCTTCTGCTCTGCATGAATCAACACAACTAACATGTAAAGTGTGTGAATCTGTCAACATCAAAGCATCTACAGTCGAGATTTTACCAGCATGTAATAATGATTACACCAATGTGTAATAAGCGTGTATTAAACATGTAATTAACGTGTAATAAACATGTCTGCAGTTTGAAGCATGATTAGTGCCAGTGAGTTTTGTAGAAAATAAAAATGTGGTTCAGGTTTCAGCTGTGCGATCAGAACATTTCAGTGTGTTGTGTAAACAGCAGTGTTTCCTGTTCGATGATTTAAACACTTCCATGCAAACGGAACACTAACCCTGTCTACTGCTGTGTGTGTTGATATTTAGGTTCCGTTACCATGGTGACTGTGGAGCTGCTGACATGCATCATGCTGCTGATAATTTACACACTCTTTTAAAGGTCAACGATGACAAAAACAACAAAAAACACACACATCATTGATCTAACAAACATCTGACTTAAAAACACACAAAAAGATCAAATTTGATCGATTCACTGTTTAATTCTGTTTTATTTAATAATTAGTAAAAAAACGCTGTTTAAATTAAAATTTACAAAAAAATAACAAATAATAGGACCATATTAAAACCATGAAACACACACACACACACACAGAATGGATGCAGCACTGTTTCAATCAATCTTTACAGACTTTTTATTGGATAATTTTATCTATAATTTTTCTTAAATGTTTTTGAATTAAAATGATTCATGTTTTATTTTTGGATGAGCTGTTGATCAGTTTCTCATGAACTCTGTACGTCCAATGACTGACGACTCGTCTGTACACATATGTAAGTGTATTGTATGTATGTGTAAGTGTGTGTGTGTGTGTGTTTTATTCTCTGTATAAATTGTTGATGTTTGTCTTTTATAATGTTTTATTTTTATTACGATTAAATAAATCATTCATTTATTTAATATCATAAAAATGCTGAAATGCAAATAAAGGTGAGAATAAAGTTGTTTTTTTATAATTTTATTGTCAGTGGTGGAAAGTTACTAATTACAAATAATTTGTTTGTTACTATAGACTTTTCTATTTTTTTTGTCCTTTTTTGAGGTAAATTAAATTGTGGTACTTTTATTTTGCTACATTTGTTTTTCACAAAAGTAAAAAGTAAAAAATACAATCATTTATTTGTAAGATTCATAAGCAAATCGAGGCGCTAACCAGCGATAAGATGTGGATTTCTAATTAATAATAATTTTAAAAGGACCTGCCACCATTTTACGACAGTTTACATTCACTGAAGCGTCACCTAATAAAGGCGATGACTGTAACTCAGCGCTCCTCAACACTTTTCTGTACCAGGGACCAGAGCGGGTCGAGACGCACGGGTTACAATAACACAAACCTTCCTCAGTTTATAGTCTGTAATCGAATGCAATAATTACACTTTATATCCGGCGATTACAATAACAGGACTTTTAGTATTTTTACTTTCTCCTGAATGCAGATTTTCTTTTTGCTGGTAGCCTGTGACTCTGTCAGTCGGTGTCAGTTTTGCTTAGTTCCTTCCTGAAAAAGTGAATTTGGCCCATTTTTGTCAAGTGCGGCTGATGATGATGATGATGTTGATGATGTCATTCCTGTCTTTCTTCGCTATTCAGTTTTAAAAGCAGTAACACTAAAAACATCATTTTCCTTTCTTTATTTTTCTTCGTTGTAAAAACAGCTGTTTGTAATGGAAACAGATTCGAAGTTACAATCAAACAGAATCACTTTTATTCCAGACGATAAATCAACACTGGAAAGTACTTTGAGTGTAGGGAAGTCATTAATAGCTTTAAGTGAGAGGTGCAGACAGGAGGCGGAGCCTGGCATGTCTCCTTACATTTACATCTTATCCAGAGCAACATACAATATTCCTTGTTATACAACTAAGCAATTGGGGGTTAAGGGCCTTGCTCAGGGGCCCAACAGTGGTGCCCAAGCTGGGAATCGAACCCAGGTCCTCAAGTTAATAGTCCAACTATTAACTTAACCACTGCGCTACCACTTCCCCCTTTCTTTAGGGTTAGGGGTAGAGTCTGAACGTTTCTTAAAACTTCTTACACATGAACAGTATTAAATCACATTTTACACACTGAAGTATTTAAAGTATTGTAATGCAGTAATGTAGTATTTATTTACATTTACGTCTTATCTTATTGTTCAGGACTGAATAACAGTGACAGTAAACACTATTTAACGGGCGTTATAGTAATGTCACATTACATTAGATGACATCACAGCCAGAGCTACGTCTGGTAGCTCTGGGGGTCAGTGTGTTTTAGGGTTTAGTACTGGTAGCTCTGGGGGTCAGTGTGTTTTAGGGTTTGTACTGGTAGCCCTGGGGGTTCAGTGTGTTTTAGGGTTTAGTACTGGTAGCTCTGGGGGTCAGTGTGTTTTAGGGTTTTGTACTGGTAGCTCTGGGGGTCAGTGTGTTTTAGGGTTTAGTACTGGTAGCTCTGGGGGTCAGTGTGTTTTAGGGTTTAGTACTGGTAGCTCTGGGGGTCAGTGTGTTTAGGGTTTAGTACTGGTAGCTCTGGGGGTCAGTCAGTTGGTAAGGTCTGTGTGTTTAGGGTTTAGTACTGGTAGCTAGCTCTGGGGGTCAGTGTGTGTTTTAGGGTTAGTACTGGTAGCTCTGGGGGTCAGTGTGTGTTTTAGGGTTTATTACTGGTAGCTCTGGGGGTCACAGTGTTTTAGGGTTTAGTACTGGTAGCTCTGGGGGTCAGTGTGTTTTAGGGTTTTAGGTACTGGTAGCTCTGGGGTTCTGTGTGGTCAGCAGTGTGTTTATGTTTAGGTACTGGTAGCTCTGGGGGTCAGTGTGTATTAGTAGCTTCTGGGGTTGTGTTTTAGGGGTTTAGTACTGGTAGCTCTGGGGTTTTGTCTGGCTCTGGGTCAGTGTGTTTTAGGGTTTAGTACTGGTAGCTCTGGGGGTCAGTGTGTTTTAGGGTTTAGTACTGGTAGCTCTGGGGGTCAGTGTGTTTTAGGGTTTAGTACTGGTAGCTCTGGGGGTCAGTGTGTTTTAGGGTTTTGTACTGGTAGTTCTGGGGGTGGTCAGTGTGTTTTAGGGTTTAGTACTGGTAGCTCTGGTGGTCAGTGTTGTTTTAGGGTTTTTGTACTGGTAGCTCTGGGGGGTCAGTGTGTTTTAGGGGGTTTAGTACTGGTAGTTCTGGGGGGGTCAGTGTGTTTTAGGGTTTAGTACTGGTAGCTCTGGGGGTGGGGTGTGTTTTAGGGTTTATTACTGGTGATCTGGGGGGTCAGTGTGTTTAGGGTTTATTACTGGTAGCTCTGGGGGTCAGTGTGTTTTAGGGTTGGGGTAGTGGTTTTAGGGTTACTGGTAGCTTGGGGGTCAGTGTGTATTAGGGTTTAGTACTGGTAGCTCTGGGGGTCAGTGTGTATTAGGGTTTTGACAATCGTCTATTGTTAATTACCAGCCGTGCAGTCGAGCTCTCATCAGTAACTCATTCACTCGGCTTCCATTTTTAATCCGACTATAAATATAAATATATAGTAGAATAGGGGTATTATAGGGGTACTAAAGGGGCAGTGGTGGCTCAAATGGTTTAAAAAGGGTTCAAGCTCCACCACCGGCAAGCCAGACCCTCAACCCCTCCTGCTCCAGGGGGCGCTGTATCATAGCTGACCTGTGCTCTGACCCCAGCTTACTAAGATGGGATATGAGAAAAAAGAATTTCACTCTACTGTAAAAAGCGCATGTGACAAAAATAAAGACATTTACATGAAGAAATAAATAATAAATGAGGAGAGAACCGGATTAGAGACATGTTTGCTATTAAACATGTGATTTTTGGTTAATATGAAAATGATAAAAAATGTAAACAAAATACATTTTTTCGGACTAAAAATAAACAATAACAATGTCAAAAATATTATTAATTGTTTATGACACACGTGGAAATTATTATATAATAAAAGTCCTTATTTCCTTTTATTTCTCTTTAACTTCCTGTCTGTGGAACAGCTGCTTTTTGTTTTCTTCCTGACGCGGCCGTCCACGTGCTGCCAACCCCTTCCGGGATGACGTTTTCATTGCCAACGTGACGTCATCAAAGAAACGCCCATTTACCCGGCAAAATATAGCGAGTTAATCGAGTAAATGTTTAATTATAGTGCGGAAGTCGGAGAGGAGCTGCTGCAGCGCGCGACACTTATTTATTAACATTTTAATATTTTATTAAATTAAATTTAAAAACATGTCTGTGTTTAAGGCGCGCGCCGCGAGTTTGCGCAGTTTATAAAGGAAAGGTGTGAAATGAGTGTGAGAGCAGAGCAGCAAGGAGAGAAGCACACACAAACCGACACACACCCCGATATCAGAAGAACACCTCTTTAAACACACACACACACACACACACACACACACAGGGAGTTACAGTCAGGATGAAGTCTGTGAAAACTTTTTCTGCTTAACGTTTGATTATCTGAAGCGGGTTTTTTCCTGCACGCGCGCGTTAAAGGTAAATCTCAGATTTAACAATTAATTACGTCATCACAGCCTAATTAACTAATAAAACTCTTCATTAACCCAGACCGACTGATAAATTAATATTTTACAGTTTAATGATCATTTACTCGAGTTTAGCGGCCATTTTCACTGAATTCATTTCACACACGCTGTGTGTGTGTGTGTGTGTGTGTGTGTGTGTGCTGCTCTTTGTGTGTTGGGGGCTGGGAACAAAAACCGCCAGAAAAAAAGATTAGATTAAAAACGGAAAATGTTCTGAATTCATTTTTTTGTTTTTCAGGTGTGTGTGTGTGTGTGTGTGTGTGTGTGTGGTGTGTGTGTGTGTGTGTGTGTGTGAGAGAGAGAGAGAGAGAGAGAGAGAGCGCAAAGACGCTGGTGTGGAGATAATGCCCAGTAAAAGTGTGTAAGTGTTTCATCGGTTCTGCACAATAACCAATAACACTACAGTTTTGGTGTGTGTGTGTTTTTTACTTTCATACTGAATTAATTTCTGTGTGTGTGTGTGTGTGTGTGTGTTAGGATGAACTCTGGACGCTGTAGGAAGAGAAAAGCTGATGTCGCTATTGTGAGTTTTATAAATCTTATAATCTGATTTATTAGTAAAATTTCATAAAACTGTTAATGGATTGATGAGTGATGATTGGATTTGGGATGGATGGATTGGTTGTTGGATGGCTGGATGGTTGGATTGGATGGATGGGATGGATGGGATTGGTTGGATTGGTGGATGGATGGATGGATGGTGGATTGGTTGTGGTGGGATGGATGGGGATGGTTGTTGGATGGATGGGATGGTGGATTGGTTGGTTGGATGGATGGATTGGTTGGATTGGTTGTTGGTTGGATGGATTGGTTGGTGGATGGTTGGATGGATGGGGATTGGTTGTTGGATGGATGGATTGGTTGTTGGATGGGATGGATTGGTTGTTGGGATGGATTGGTTGATTGGTTGTTGGATGGATGGGATGGATGGATGGATGGATGGATGGATGGATGGATGGGATGGATGGGGGATGGATTGGATTGGTTGTGGATGGATGGGATGGATGGGATGGATGGCATTGGTTGTTGGATGGATGGGATGGATGGGATTGGGATGGATGGATGGATGGCGGATGGTTGTTGGATGGATGGGATTGGTTGTTTGGATTGATGGGTTGGATGGATGGATGGGATTGGTTGGATGGATGTGATGGATGGGGGATGGATGGATGGTCGATGGATGGATGGATGGATGTTGGATGGAGGGATGGAGGGATGGAGTTGGTTGTTGGATGGCTGGTGTGGATGGATGGGTTGGCTGGATTGGTGTTGGATGGATGGTGTGGATTGGATGGGATGGATGGATGGATGGTGGTTGGGGATGGATTGGTTGTTGGATGGATGGTGGATGGCATGGATGGATGGATGGATGGATTGGTTGTTGGATGGATGGAATGATTGGTTGTGGATGGATGGATGGGATTGGTGGATGGGATTGGTTTGTTGGATGGATGGGATTGGTTGTTGGATGGATGGGATGGATGGATTGGTTGTTGGATGGATATGGGATTGGTGGATGGGATTGGGTTGTGGATGGATGGGGGATTGGTTGTTGGAGGATGGATGGATGGGATGGTTGTTGGATGGATGGGATTGGTTTATTTGGTGGATGGATTGGATGGATGGATGGATTGATTTTGTAGCATTTGGAGGATCCTGATGAAGAAATTCCTGGGATGCAGACGAGGAAGGAAACCGTGTTTCATCTCAGGAGGTGAATTTAACAAACAACACTAAACCTTAAAATGATTATAACCTCTCATTCTAACTACACACACACACACACACACACACAGGTGTACTGTCCTCTTTAAAGAAGGAATCATTCCTTTCTGTGGGGTTGTGATAAACAGTGTGTTGTTCAGTTAAAAAAGCCTTGCTGTCTCTCCCCCTGTCTCTCTCCTTGTCTCTTTCTCTGTCTTCCTGTCTCTCTTTCTCTGTGTCGCTCTTCTCTCTGTGTCTCTCTCTGTCTCCCTGTCTCTGCTTGTTCAGGTGTGTGTGTCTCCCCCCCCCCAGTCTGCAGGTGGTTTCTCCGCAGTGTGTGGATAAAACTGGTAGAAATGGCTGGCGTGGGGATTTACACACTATTCTGGCAGGAATGTTTTTGTGACTCCGACGCGGCCGTCACCGCTACCTGTCCTGTGGTGAGTCTCACCCCCTTCAGGAGTCTCACCCCCTCAGTGGTGGTAAAACCTGCACCATAAAGACACATCCTCATCCAGAGACTTATCTACCCCAGCAGCTGAAGGTTAAGGGGCCCTGCTCAGGGGCCCAGCAGTGAAAGTTTAATGGTTACTGGAATTAAACACATGATCTTCTGATCAGCAGCCCAAGATCTAAACCACTTTAATAGGACATCGTTTTCTTTAACACACACACACACACACACACACACACACAACACCCTTTTTTTGTATTTCTTGTACTTTGCCCCTGTTTGTGTACAGAATGATTTTATATCTTGGTGAAATGAATCTTTTGAGTTGACTCTGCTGATTCAGTTCGAGGTGTGTTCACTAGAGCCAACTGACACTACAGTCTGTCTCTCTAACACACTTCCTGTACCTGTCTGTCTCACTGCTGTGTTATAGTTTGGGCAAGTAAAGACGACGTGTGGAACAACCTGCTGAAAAAAGACAAACTTTACCTCCACAACATGCATCTGATGGACAGACACCCCAACCTGCAGCCCAAAATGAGGGCTATTCTGCTGGACTGGTTAATCGAGGTGTGTGTGTGAGACAGAGATTAACACACCCTCTGTAATAAGGGCGAGGCTTTAATCAGTGATAATTACCTGGAGAACATTTACAGACTAGACATCACTCTAATCAACAGTGTCTGTCTGTCTGTCTGTCTTCCTTCTAGTCTGTATGCTGGTTTTTACAGCACACAGTGTGAGGTAGTGTGTTTAGAATTCGGGGTAAAGTGTTGAACAAACATAGGAGACATTTAATTAAAATGTTGTCTGTCTGTCTCTCCCCCTCTCTCTTTCTGTCTGTCTCTCTCAGGTGTGTGAGGTGTATAAGCTCCACCGGGAGACGTTTTATTTAAGTCAGGACTATTTCGATCGTTTCATGGCGACTCAGACGAACGTACAGAAATCCACCCTGCAGCTCATCGGCATCTCCGCCCTCTTCATCGCCGCTAAGATGGAGGTGCGTCTAATATCAATAAAAATGAGACGCTGAACATGATGAGTGCTGACTCGTCCTCCAAAGATCAGATCCTGATTCTCACACACACACACACACACACACTCATTCGACTGGAGATGTTAATGTGTGTTATTAATGATTATTGCAGGAAATTTATCCTCCTAAAGTTCACCAGTTTGCGTATGTAACAGACGGCGCATGTACAGAGGAGGAGATCCTCAGCATGGAGGTCATCATTATGAAGGTACACACACACACACACGAACGAGAGTCAAACTTCTGACATCACACACTTCCATACTATATAGTGTGTGTGAGGTGTGTATTGTATCTGAATCTTTAGTATGTGTTAATCAGTGTGTGTAAAGTTCCCGGATTGTGAACTACACATCCGATGGACACTTTACTGTCCCATGATGCCGCGGGAGAGAAACGACTCCTCAGATTCCAAAATGGCGGAAAGAAAGCGGCGCCGCGGCGACTTTACAAGAGTTTAAAGTAACTTTAATACTTCAGGATAAAACACTGTTCATTGTAGGTAAATTTCACTCCTTTTATACACACGTAACACAAACTTTACACACAACTCACACACACATTAATTACACATTAACACACTTTACACATTAACACACTTTATACAGTAACACACTTTATACATTAACACACTTTACATTTACAGTATTTGGCAGACGCCCTTATCCAGAGCGACTTACAATATTCCTTGTTTATACAAACTGAGCAATTGGGGGTTAAGGGTCTTGCTCAGGGGTCCAACAGTGGTGGCTTGCCGGAGCTGGGAATCGAACCCACAACCTTCGGGTTGGTAATCCAACACCTTAACCATGAGCCACCACTTCCCCCTATACAGTATAACAGTAACACACTAAACATAAACAGTAACACACTTTATACAGTAACACACTTTATACAGTAACACACTATATATTTACACTGCTGTGACGCCGTAGGTCATGTGATCAATACCAACATGGTGGACGGAGAAGAAAGAAACGTCCTGATTTCAATTTCCAGCATTCGCCATTTATTTCATTTAAAACTGAGAAATTTGGGATTGAGGGTCTCTGTGCAACCACCGAACTACCACCAGCCACCATTTTATTCACACTCCCCAGTAATCATTAAACTGTGTGTGTGTGTGTGTGTGGGTGTGTCTGTGTGTCTGTGTGTCTGTGTGTCTGTGTGTCTGTGTGTCTGTGTGGTGTGTGTGTGTGTGTGTGTGTGTGTGTCAGGAGCTGAACTGGAGTCTGAGTCCGTTAACTCCGGTGTCGTGGTTGAATATCTACATGCAGATGGCGTATCTAAAAGAGTCCACTGAAGTTCTCATGCCACAGTTTCCTCAGACCACATTCACACAGATCACTGAGGTGAGTCACCATCACACATACACACACACACACCATCACACAGACCACCATTAAACCTTCACACACACACACCACCGTCGCCATCGTCACACCTTCACACACACCACCGCAGCAGGAGGAGGTCTGAGCTCCAGACTGGTGTGAGTTTATTTAAGAGACTAAACCTTAAACACACTAGGGTTAATCTGATCCTGGGCGTGGTCTGTTAGTGTGTGTGTGTGTGCGTACACTTTAACACACAGCTCACACTGTTTGTGCAGATTTTAACGTGTGTGTGTGTGTGTGTGTGTGTGTGTGTGTGTGTTTGTAGCTGTTGGATTTGTGTGTTTTGGACCTCAGGAGTTTGGAGTTCTCCTCCAGCCTGTTGGCAGCTTCAGTTCTGTTCCACTTCTCCTCTTTGGAGCTCATCATGAAAGTCTCTGGTAAGAACACACACACACACACACACACACACACACACACACACACACACACTGAGCACTACTAAAACAATTAAATGTGTGTAGGATGTTTTGGCTTTACACGACTGAACCTCATATGATCTACACATTTAATCAATAAAACTCTGTCTGTGCGCGAGTCTGTCTGTGCGCAGCGCGTATGTCTGTCTGTCTGTCGAGCGTGTGCGCGCGTGTGTCTGTCTGCTGTCTGTGCGTGTGCGTGTCTCTGTGTGCGTGTGTATGTCTGTCTGTGCGCGTGTGTGTCTGTCTGTGTGCGTGTGTCTGTCTGTCTGTGCGCGTGTGTTTTTTAGGGCTGAAGTGGTGTGAAATGGAGCGCTGTGTGAGTTGGATGGTACCGTTTGCAATGGCGATCCGTGAAGTTGGAAGCTCCTCCTTAAAAACGTTTAAAGGTGTTCCAGTAGAGAACATGCACAACATCCAGAGCCACGCCCACTACCTGGACTGGCTGGTGAGAGACATGGCACCTTACACACACACACACACACACACACACACACACACACACACACACACACACCCTGCCTGCTGTAACACAGAGTGGGGATAAGGGATGATGGTCTGAGCTCCTCACTGGTTTGGAGCAGAACTTTTCTCTCTCTCTCTCTCTCTGTGTGTGTGTGTGTGTGTGTGTGTGTGTGTGTGTGTGTGTGTGTGTGTGTGTGTGTGTGTGTGTGTGTGTGTGTGTGTGTGGTGTGTGTGTGTGTGTGTGTGTGTGTGTGTACGTGTGTACCGTCGTTTTAAATCCTGATGTTCAGTTGGTGTTAGTAACTCAGCTCTGCCCCCTGTAGGAGAAGGTTCACTCCCATCAGCTGGAGGGTTCAGCAGCAGGGACCGCGCCCGTCCCGTCGGGGGTCCTGACTCCGCCCCCCAGCAGTGAGAAACCTGAAGACTCCCCCTGACGCTCCAGTTCTGTGTGTTGGGATGTGACCCGCTGCCCTGCTGGTCTCGGCTCAGTTACAGAAATTTTTTATTCTGATTTCACAAGTCACGATTCACCTACCGACTCTTCAGAACACTTCAGTGCCTGAATGCTGCTATAACGGAGGTGGAACACACACACACACACGCACACACGCACACACACAGGGAGGGTTAGAGTTTATATTTTATGCATGTGTGTGAATTAAAGGTCTGGTTACCGTGGAAACGCCGCTGTTCGCTGGAGGACTGGGATTTTATTCATCCTCTGATTTTTACCCCCCCCCAAAATGTTTTAATGCTGCTGCTGTTTATTTTATAAAACTGAATAAAACTCCAAACTCTCTAAACATCGAGTCTCTCCTTCATCCTCAGAGAGTGTGTGTGTATGTGTGTGTGTGTGTGTGTGTATGTGTGTATGTGTGTATGTGTGTGTGTATGTGTATGTGTGTGTGTGTGTGTGTGTAGTGTGTATGTGTGTATTGTGTGTGTGTATGTGTGTGTGTGTATGTGTGGTGTGTGTTGTGTGTGTGTGTGTGGGTGTGTTGTGTGTGTGTGTGTGTGTGTATGTGTGTGTGTATGTATGTGATGTGTGTGTGTGTGTGTGTGTGTGTGTGTGTGTGTGTATGTGTGTGTATGTGTGTGTGTGTGTGTGTGTGTATGTGTGTGTGTGTGTGTGTGTGTGTGTGTGTGGTGTGTGTGTGTGGTATGTGTGTGTGTGTGTGTGTGTGTGTGTGTGTATGTGTGTGGTGTGTGTGTGTGTGTGAGTGTGTGGTGTGTGTGTGTGTGTGTGTGTGTGTGTGGGTGTATGTGTGTGTATGTGTGGTGTGTATGTGTGTGTATGTGTGTGTGTGTGTGTGTGTGTGTGTGTGTGTGTGTGTGTGTGGGATGTGTGTGTGTGTGTGTGTATGTGTTGTGTGTGTGTGTGTGTGTGTGTGGTGTGTGTGTGTGTGTGTGTATGTGTGTTGGGTTATGTGTGTGTGTGTGTGTATGAGTGTGTGTGTGTGTATGAGTGTGTGTGTGTGTGATGTGTGTGTGTGTGTGTGAGTGTGTGTGTGTGTGTGTGTTGTGTGTGTGTGTGTATGTGTGTGTGTGTGTATGTGTGTGTGTGTATGTGTGGTGTGTGTGTATGTGTGTGTGTATGTGTTTGTGTATGTGTGTGTGTGATGCCTGAATCTACATGCAGATGATGAATCTGATTGAATCCACAGACGTTTTTTATGCTCCAGTTTCCCAATGACACCAGACACACACACACTCTGTGATCCACTGGACTTGTCTGTGATTGATGAGTGAGTTTATTTTATTTGAGGTTCTGAAGATTTACCAGTGTCTCAGTTTTAGTTATTCAAGGTGTTTGATTCAGTGGGTGAGACAAAGAGAGAGAGAGAGAGAGAGGAGAGGGACATTTCCCCCTAAAGCAGACGTCCAGCAGCTGCTCTACCTTCAACAGATGCTTTTGTTCCTCTCACACACACACACTGAGTGGAAGCAGCAGGTGCAGATTAAACACACACACTCCAGATCTGCATGTGACACTGAACACACTTGTCTGTGAGACTCTGATTATTTTATACTTTAGGAGCAAAGACTCAGCACTATCTACACACACACACACACACACACACACACACACACACACACACACACACACACACACAGAGCACAGTCTCCTCCTCAGACCGCTACCTGCTGTCTGTAACATGCTGTAGAACATCCCACTCACACACTCGCTCACTTTCTCACTCACACACTCACTTACTCTCTCTTACCCTCACTCTCATCTTTCAGCTGTCAGACTCAGTCACTTGTCTTTGTTTCTTCACCTCATTATTGCCCCTGAGCCCCCCCTTCCTGCCTTCTGTTGCCTCTCTTCACCCCTGAACAGTCATTATAAAGGCAGCCCACTTTCAGTTATCCATAACAACCCCAATCCCCCCCTTTACCCTCCACTACCTCCCACACCGCAGTCCTCCTCAACCCCCCCTACAGCCCCTCACCAACCCTGGTGGTCTCTTTTCCTCTAACTTTCTGTGGAAATTGAGTCAGTGGAGTTTTTACACGAAAAAGTTTAAACAGTAACAAACCCAAATTTCTGTGACCTAAAAATGACTATTAAATATTATTTTAATTTCTAAAAACCAAAGCAGCACAAGCGAAACTTTAATCAGCACAAACCACTGAGTTTATTTCTGCCAGGATCTGCGTTAGAATGAACATTTTTATTCTGAGAAACATTTTATCTTAAACTGATCATTTAATAATAAAGCAATAACATTTATAAATTAACATTTATTAACATTTATACCTCTCAGTTCTTCTTTATTGGTGCAGACTGAACTACCCCGCTGCTGTCTTTACTGCCCCTCAAAGGACTTTTATTATCTCATTCAGTCTGAAGGAATAAATCTCACAAAATTGATAGTCAGTTAAATTACTGCGCTGTGCATCTATCTTTAAACACCAGGTGGCAGTAAAATATTCCGCCGATAAAAAGGCACCGAGGAAGAAAACAGCCGCGTTTTCCTCGTTGGATTAATCCATTATTTTGAATGTAGGGGTGCGCACTTTTCATCTTAGAATAAAATCTATTATTTTAAAATATATATAGGGAAAGTGTAGTGCACTATGTATTAGGGGACATGTAGTGCACTATGTATTAGGGGACATGTAGTGCACTATGTAGGAGGGGAAGTAGTGCAATATGTAGGAGCGGAAGTGTAGTGCGCTATGTAGGAGAGAAAGTGTAGTGCACTATGTATTAGAGGAAATGTAGTGCACTATTTATTAGAGGAAATTTAGTGCACTATGTATTAAAGAAAATGTAGTGCACTATGTAAGAGGGGATGTGTAGCGCACTCTGTAGGAGGGGAAGTGTAGTGCACTATGTATTAGGGGTGGTGTCGTGCACTATGTGTTAGGGGAAGTGTAGTGCACTATGTATTATAGGAAGTGTAGTGCACTATGTATTATAGGAAGTGTAGTGCACTAAGTAATTAGGGGTAGTGTAGTGCACTAAGTATTAGGGGAAGTGTAGTGCACTACATATTAGAGGAAGTGTAGTGCACTATGTAGGTAGTGAGCGGATGGAGACGCGACCTCAGTGGGTTGTACTGTGTGCAGAGGCTGAAACGGCGGAATGGCGGAACACAAAACTAATAAAGAGCAGCGATACGACCGACAGCTCCGGTAACACACACACACACACACACACACACAGACAGAGGACACAGACAGAGACAGACAGACAGAGACAGAGACACAGACACAGAGACAGAGACAGAGACACATACAGAGAGCGATCATTTAATAAAGATTTAATGTATTTTACAGTTACAGCGGGTCGCGGTGTGAATGTTTATCCGCTTATTTACTAAAACATCAAAGAAAGAAATAATTATTCAAAACGGAAGTGAATATTTAAATAATGTAATGGTGAGGTTTTTAATGTGTGTGTGTGTGTGTGTGTTGTGTGTGTATTTATTTGTGCATTTATTTGTGCATTTAATGTCCGTGTGTGTGTGTGTGTGTGTGTGTGTGTGTGTGTGTGTGTGTGTATTTTAATGTTGTGTGTATGTGTGTGTGTGTGTGTGTGTGTGTGTGTGTGTGTGTGTGTGTGTGTGTGTGTGTGTGTGTGTGGTGTGTGTGTCTGTGTTGTGTGTGTGTTGTGGGGTGTTTAAGGTTAAGGTGGGGAGATCACGGACAAGATGCACTTGAAAGCGCACATGTGTGTCTGATAAACGCCACAGCGACCGGCACAGAAATCCTAAAGAACCTCGTCTTACCCGGTACACACACACACACCACACCACACACACACAAACAAATATATATATATATATATATATATATATATATATTATATATATTACACATCTATATACACACACCCACACACACACACACACAAAACAAATATATATATATATATATATATACATACATACATATATATATTACACATCTATATACACACACACATACACACAAAATATATATATAAATATTATACCATACATATACATATATACTATATATATTACACATATACACACACACACACACAAATATATATATATATATATATACATACATACATACATATAATATATATATTACACATCTATATACATACACACACACACATACACACACACATATACACACATACACACACACATATATGGTATATGAGATTTTTAGACTTTTAAATCTGCGATGATGAAATTCAGGGAAAAAATTATTTTTAATTCAACTAAAAAAACACAAATAAATTATTAAATTAAACTTGTATCTTTTACACACACAGATACACACACACAGATACACACATGTGCGTATTACCTTAATAAGCAACATAACCTTAATAATGTACTTGTGTGTGTGTGTGTGTGTGTGTGTGTGTGTGTGTGTGTGTGTGTGTGTGTGTGTAGGTATTGGTGCATTCACCATAGTTGATGGACACAAAGTGTGTGGTGAAGACATCGGAAACAAGTAAGAGTCTTTATATTGAGTGATTATGATCAGTGTGTGTGTGTGTGTGTGATTATGATCAGTGTGTGTGTGTGTGTGTGTGTGTGATTATGATCAGTGTGTGTGTGTGTGTGTGTGTGTGATTATGATCAGTGTGTGTGTGTGGTGATTTGATCAGTTGTGGGTGTGATGATTGATGTGTGTGTGTGTGATTATGATATCATGTGTGTGTGTGTGATGTGATTGAGTGATTATGATCAGTGTGTGTGTGATTGAGTGATTATGATCAGTGTGTGTGTGATTGTGATTATGATCAGTGTGTGTGTGATTGAGTGATTATGATCAGTGTGTGGGATGTGATTGTGTGATTATGATCAGTGTGTGTGTGTGATTGATAGTGCTGATCAGTGTGGTGGGTGTGAGTGATTATGATCATGTGTGTGATTGAGTGATATGATCAGTGTGTGATGTGATTAGATCAGTGGTGTGTGATTGATGTAGTGTGTGTGATCAGTGTGTGATATTGTGATTGGAGTGATTATATCAGTGGTGTGTGTGATATGATCAGTGTTTGTGGATGATTATGATCAGTGGTGTGTGATGAATGATCATGATCAGTGTGTGTGATTGAATGTCATGATTCAGTGTGTGTGATGTGATTTGATCAGTGTGTTGATTGTGTGTGATTATGATCATGTGTGTGATTGTGTGATATGATGTGTGTTGATTGTGTGATTAGTCAGTGTGTGTGAGTTGTGTGATTATGATCAGTGTGGTGATTGAGTGATTCATGATCAGTGTGTGTGATTGAGTGATTATGATCATTGTGTGTGTGTGTGTGTGTGTGATTGATTATTATGATCAGTGTGTGTGTGTGTGTGTGATTGAGTGATTTATGATCTGTGTGTGTGTGGTGATTGAGTGATTATGATCAGTTGTGTGATTGAGTGATTATGATCAGTGTGTGTGTGATTGATCAGTGTGTTGTGATTATGATTATGACTGTGTGTGTGTGTGTGATTATGATCAGTGTGTGTGTGTGTGTGTTGTTGATTTGATCAGTGTGTGTGTTTGTGATTATGATCAGTGTGGTGGGTGTGATTCTGATCAGGTGGTGTGTTTAATGATCAGTGTGTGTGTGATTTGATCAGTGTGTGTGATTGAGTATATGATCGTGTGTGTGTGTGTGGATTGTGATTATGATCAGTGTGTGTGTGTGTGTGTTGTGGGTGTGATTGATGATTATGATCAGTGTGTGTGTGTGATTATGATCATGGTGTGTGTTGTGATGATCGTGGTGTTGGGTGATTGAGTGATTATGATCAGTGTGTGTCAGTGATTATGATCAGTGTGTGTGTGTGATGTTGAGTGATGTCAGTGATCAGTGTTGTGTGTGGTGATTGAGTGATTATGATCAGTGTGTGTTTGATTGAGTGATTATATCAGTGTGTGTGTGATTGAGTGATTGAGTGTTCTGATCAGTGTGTGTGTGATTGAGTGATTAGTGTGTGTGTGTTATGTGATTGTGTGTGATTATATGATCAGTGTGTGTGTGATTGAGTGATTATGATCATTGTGTGTGATTATGATCAGTGTGTGTGTTGATGATGTGATTGATCAGTGTGTGTGTGTGTGATTGAGTGTTATGATCAGTGTGTGTGTGTTGATTGATTATGATCAGTGTGTGTGTGATTGAGTGATTATATCATGTGTGTGTGATTGTGGTGCTTATGATCAGTGTGTGTGTGATTGAGTGATGTATGATCAGTGTGTGTGTGATTATGATTATCAGTGTGTGTTGATTGATGATTATGATCAGTGTGTGTGTGTGATTGAGTGATTATGATCATGTGTGTGTTTGTGATTGAGTGATTATGATCAGTGTGTGTGTGTGTGATTGTGTGATTATGATCAGTGTGTGTGTGTGATTGGTGGATTGTGATTATGATCAGTGTGTGTGTGATTGAGTGATTATGTCGTGTGGTGTATTGAGTGATTATGTCAGTGTGTGTGTGATTGAGTGGATTATGATTAGTGTGGTGTGTGTGATTATGATAGTGGTGTGTGTGTGATTAGATGATTATGATGTGTGTGTGTGATTGAGTTATTAGGATCAGTGTTGAGTGTGTGTGATTGAGTGATTATGATCAGTGTGTGTGTGGTGATTGAGTGATTATGATCAGTGTGTGTGTGTGATTGAGTGATTATGATCAGTGTGTGTGTGTGATTGAGTGATTAGATCAGTGTGTGTGTGGTGAGTGATTGGGATTATGATCAGTGTGTGTGTGTGATTGAGGGATTATGAATCAGTGTGTGTGTGTGGTTGAGGGATTATGATCGTGTGTGTGTTGAGTTATTATCAGTGTGTGTGTGTGGTTGAAGGATTATGATCAGTGTGTGTTTGATGATTATGATCAGTGTGTGTGTGTGGATTGGGTGAGTTATTTGATCAGTGTGTGTGTGGGATTATGATCAGGTGTGTGTGTGAGTGTGTTGTGCATGTGTCAGTGGTGTGTTGAGTGATTATGATCAGTGTGTGATTTGATATCAGTGTGTGGTGTTGTTGTGTGATTGATCAGTGATTATGTGTTTATTGCGTGGTGTGTGTGGTGTGTGTGTAGATTGAGTGATTATGATCAGTGTGTGTGTGTGTGATTGAGTGATTATGACAGTGTGTGTGTGGATTGATTATGATCATGTGTGTGTGTATGATTGAGTGATTATGATCGTGTGTGTGGTGATTGAGTGCATGATCAGTGTTGTTAATGTCATTGTGATTAGTGTGATGTGTGTGTGTGTGTGTGATTGAGGTGATTATGATCAGTGTGTGTGATGTGTGATTGAGTGTGTCGATTATTGATCAGATTATGATCATTGTTGTGTGTGTGATTGTGTGTTATTATTATGATTCATTTGATGTTTGATTATGATCATGTTGTGTGTTGTGTGTGTGTGATTGTGTGTGTGATTAGTGATGTCAGTGTGTGGTGTGTGATTGAGTGATTATGATCAGTGTGTGTGTGTGTATGATTCAGGATGTGTTGTGATTGATTATGATCAGTGTGTGTGTGTGTGATGATGTGAGTGTGTGTGTGATTGATTATCAGTGTGATGTGTGTGATTATGATCAGTGTGTGTGTGTGATGTGTGTGTGTGATTGAGTGATTATGATCAGTGTGTTGTGTGTGATTAGATCAGTGATTGAGTGATCAGTGTGTGTGTGATTGATTGATGATGTGTGTGTGATGTGTGTGATTATGATCAGTGTGTGTGTGTGGATTGATGATTCATGAATCAGTGTGGTGTGTGATTGAGTGATTATGATCATGTGTGTGTGATTGAGTGAATTATGATCAGTGTGTGTGTGTGATTGTGTGATTTATGATCGTGTGTGTGTGGTGATGTGTGTGTGTGTTGTGTGATTATCGTGAGTGATTATAATCAGTGTGTGTGTTGTGTGATTGAGTGATTATGATCAGTGTGTGTGTGTGAGTTGAGTGATTATGAATCAGTGTGTGTGTGTGTGAGTGATGAATTATGAATCAGTTGTGTTGTGATTGATGTGTGTTGTTGTTTGATGATTAGTGATTATGACAGTGTGTGTGTGGTGAGTATGATGTGTGTGTGTGATTATGATCAGTGTGTGTGTGGAGTGTGGATTGAGTGATTATGATCAGTGTGTGTGTGTGTGATTGATCAGTGTGTGTGATTGATGATGATCAGTGGTGTGTGTGAGTGATTATGATCAGTGGTGTGGATTGAGTGATTATGATCAGCCTTATGTGTGTGTGTGTGATTGAGTGATTTGATCAGTGTGTGTGTTGATCAGTTGATGTGTGTGTTGAGATTATGAGTGATTATGATCATGATGTGTGTTATTGAGTGGATTATGTCAGTGTGTGATGAGTGATGATCAGTGTGTGTGTGATTGATTGTGATGATCAGTGTGTGAGGTGATCAGTGTGTGTGTGATTGAGTGATTATGATCAGTGTGGTGTGTGGTGTTGATGTGATTGATGATTATGATCAGTGTGTGTGTGTGTGTGATGTGTGTCATTGATTGTGTGTGGTGATGAGTCAGTGTGTGAGATGTGTGTTTGAGTTGAGTGATTATGATCAGTGTGAGATGAGTGTGTGTGTGAGTTATGATCAGTGTGTGCTTATTGGGTGTGATGATCAGTGTGTGTGTGAGTGATTATGATCAGTGTGTGATGATTGAGTGATTATGATCAGTGTGTGTGTGAGATTGAGTGTTATGATTGTGTGTGTGGTGAGATTGAGTGATTATGATCAGTGTGGTGTGTGTGAGTGATTGAGTGATTAGGATCATGTTGACAGGTGTGTGAGATTGAGATTATGATCAGTGTGTGGGATGAGTGATTTATGATCAGTGTGTGTGTGTGTGATTGATTGAGTGATTATGATCAGTGTGTGTGTGTGTGTGATGTGTGTGATTGATGGTTGTCAGTGTGTGTGGTGTGTGTGGTTGGTGTGAGATTGAGTGATTATGATCAGTGTGTGTGTGAGATGAGTGTTATGTGTGTGAGTGTGATTATGTATCAGTGTGTGTGTGTGGATGGTGATGAGTAGTGATTATGATCAGTGTGTGTGTGGATGATTGGAGTGATTGAGTGATTGATTTCAGTGTGTGTGTGATTGATCAGTGATTAGGATGATCAGTGTGTGTGTGTGTGATTGAGTGATTTATGATCAGTGTGTGTGTGTGTGATTGAGTGATCAGTGTGATTATGAGTTCAGTGTGTGTGTGTGTGTGTGATTGTTTATGATCAGTGTGTGTGTGTGGTGATTAGTGATTATGATCAGTGTGTGTGTTGTGATTTGAGTGATTATGACAGTGTGTGTGTGTGTGTGAGTGATTGAGTGAATTATGATCAGTGTGTGTGTGAGATTGATTATGATGAGTATGATCAGTGTGTGTGTGAGATTGATCAGTGATGTGATTGATGATCAGTGTGTGTGTGAGATTGAGTGATTATGATCAGTGTGTGTGTGTGAGTTGAGTGATTATGATCAGTGTGTGTGTGTGAGATTGAGTGATTATGATCAGTGTGGGTGTGTGTGAGATTGAGTGATTATGATCAGGTGTGTGTGTGAGATGATGATTATGATCGGTGTGTGTGTGTGAGATTGATGATTGAGATGATTGATCGGTGTGTGTGTGTGAGATTTGAGTGATTAGATCATTGTGTGTGTGTGAGTTGAGTGATTTATGATGTGTGGTGTGAGATGATATTATGATCGTGTGTGTGTGAGATTGTGTGAGTGTGATGTGTGTGTGAGTGTGTGGATTGAGTGATTATGATCAGTGTGTGTGTGAGATGATGATCTGATCAGTGTGGTGTGTGTTGAGATTTGAGTGATTATGATCATGGTGTGTGTGTGAGATTGAGTGAGATTGAGTGATTATGATCAGTGTGTGTGTGAGATTGAGTGATTCTGAGATTGAGTGATGATGATCAGTGTGTTGTGAGATTGAGATTGATTATGATCGTGATGTGTGTGGTGTGTTGTGAGAGATGAGTGATTATGATTCATGTGTGTGTGTGTGATTGATTATGAGTGAGTTATGATCAGTGTGTGTGTGATTGAGTGATTATGATCAGTGTGTGTGTGATTGTGTGATGTGTGATGTTAGTGATTATGATCATTGTGTGATGAGTGATTATTGATCAGTGTGTGTGTGTGGAGATTTGAGTGATTATGATCAGTGTGTGTGGGAGATGAGTGATTATGATCAGTGTGTGTGGTGTGGTGAGATTGAGTGATTATGATCGTGTGTGTGTGTTAGATTGGGTGTGTGAGATTGAGTGATTATGATCGGTGTGTGTGTGAGATTGAGTGATTATGATCAGTGTGTGTGTGAGATTGAGTGATTGATAGTGATTATGATGAGGTGTGTGTGTGTGTGAGATTGAGTGATTATGATCGGTGTGTGTGTGTGAGATTGAGTGATTATGATCGGTGTGTGTGTGAGATGAGATTGAGTGATTATGATCAGGTGTGTGTGTGAGTGAGTGATTGATCAGTGATTGATGATCGGTGTGTGTGAGTGAGTGTGTGTGTGTGTGTGTGAGATTGAGTGATTATGATCAGAGATGTGTGTGTGTGTGAGTGTGTGTGAGATTGAGTGATTATGATCATGTGTGTTGAGATTGAGTGTGTGTGTGGGATTAGTGATCAGTGTGTGTGATGAGATTGAGTGATTATGATCAGTGGTGTGTTGTGTGAGATTGAGTGCTTATGATCAGTGTGTGTGTGTGAGAGAGATTGAGTGATTATGATCAGTGTGTGGGATTTAGTGTGAGATGATCAGTGTGTGTGTGATGATGAGCTGTTTGTCAGTGTGTGTGTGTTGATGTGAGTGATTTATGATCAGTGTGTGTGTGTGTGATGATGATGTGAGATGAGTGATGATCAGTGTTGATGGTATGTCAGTGTGTGAGATTGAGTGATTATGATCAGTGTGTGTGTGTGTGTGTGAGTGATTGAGTGATTATGATCAGTGTGTGTGTGAGATTGAGTGATTGATCGTGTGTGTGGTGATTATGTGTGATTGAGTGATTATGATCAGTGTGTGTGTGTGTGATGAGTGATTGATCAGTGTGTGTGTTGTGTGAGTGGTAGTGATTATGATCATGTGTGTGTGTGGTGTGATTGTGAGTGATTATGATCAGTGTGTGTGTGTGTGATTGAGATGTGATTGATGTGTTGTGTTGTTTGTGATGATCAGTGTGTTGAGTGTGTTGTGTGTGTGTGTGTGATTGAGTGATTATGATCAGTGGTGTGTGTGTGTGTGTGATTGAGTGATTATGATCAGTGTGTGTGTGTGTGATTGAGTGATTATGATGATTAATGCAGTGAGTGTCATGTGTGATTGAGTGATTATGATCAGTGTGTGGTGTGTGATTGAGTGGGTGTTATGATCATTGTGTGTGTGTGTGTGATTGAGTGATTATGATCAGTGTGTGTGTTGATTGAGTGATTATGATCAGTGTGTGGGTGTGTGTGATTGAGTGGTTATGATCAGTGTGTGTGTGTGTGATTGAGTGATTATGATGTGTGTGTAGATTGAGTGATTATGATCAGTGTGTGTGTGGTGGATTGAGTGATTATGATCAGTGTGTGTGAGATTGAGTGATTATGATCAGTGTGTTGGGTGATTGAGGATATGATCAGTGTGTGGGATGTCAGTTGTGTGTGTGTGTGTTGAGGGATTATGATCAGTGTGTGTGTGTGTGATTGATCGTGATTATGATCAGTGTGTGTGTGTGATTGAGTGTGATTATGATCAGTGTGTGTGTGTGTGATTGAGTGATTATGATTAGGTGTGTGTGTGTGTTGAGTGATTAGATGTGTGTTGTGATTTGAGTGATCATGTGTGTGTGTGTGTTGATGATGATGATTGTGTGTGTGTGATTGAGTGATTATGATCAGTGTGTGTGTGATTGAGTGATTATGATCAGTGTGTGTGTGTGATTGAGTGATTATGATCAGTGTGTGCGTGTGATTGAGTGATTATGATCAGTGTGTGTGTGTGATGTGAGTGATTATGATCAGTGTGTGTGTGTGTGTGATTGTGAGTGATTATGATCAGTGTGTGTGTTGGATTGTGAGTGTTGTGTGTGATTGAGTGATTATGATCAGTGTGTGTGTGATGTGAGTGATTGATGATTCAGTGTGTGGTGTGGGTTTTGTGAGTGATTGATGATTATGATCAGTGTGTGTGTGATGATGTGAGATTGAGTGTGTATGTCAGTGTGTGTGTGTGTGTGTGTGTGTGTGTGTGTGATGAGTGATTATGATCAGTGTGTGTGTGTGATTGAGTGATTGATTGATGATTATGATCAGTGTGTGTGATTGAGTGATTATGATCAGTGTGTGTGATTGAGTGATTGAGTGATTATGATTATCAGTGTGGTGTGATTGATGGATTATGATCATGATCAGTGTGTGTGTGTGTGTGATTGAGGGATTATGATCAGTGTGGTGTGTGTGATTGAGTGATTATGATTAGTGTGTGTGTGTGTGTGATTGAGTGATTATGATGTAGTGTGTGTGTGTGTGTGTGATTGAGTGATTATGATCAGTGTGTGTGATTGAGTGATTATGATCAGTGTGTGTGTGTGGAGATGATGTGTGTGATTGATTGATGATATGATCAGTGTGTGTGTGTGATTGAGTGATTATGATCAGTGTGTGTGTGTGATTGAGTGTGTGTGTGTGATTATGATCAGTGTGTGTGTGTTGAGTGATTATGTCAGTGTGTGTGTGATTGAGTGATTTATGATCAGTGTGTGTGTGTTTGTGTGTGTGTGAGTGATTATGATCGGTGTGTGTGTGTGATTGAGTGATTATGATCAGTGTGTGCGTGTGATTGAGTGATTATGATCAGTGTGTGCGTGTGATTGAGTGATTATGATCAGTGTTTGTGTGTTGTGGTGTGATTGAGTGGATTATAATTAGTGTTTTGTGTGTGTGTTTGAGTGATTATGATCAGTGTTTGTGTGTGTGTGATTGAGCTTGAGTGATTATGATCAGTGGGGTGTTACTGGAGCATCAGTGGGGCATTAGTGGAGAGCGCTCGGATACGACAAAGCTCCAACTTTAAAAAAAAAAAAACTCCTTTAAACTCAATCACTAACTAACAGATTATTGATTAGTTTCAGTTGTCTACCTAAACACACACACACACACACTCACACTCATGTGTTTTTGTTCTGCAGCTTCTTCCTCAGCAGAGAGAGTATCGGGAAGGTAAGAACAACTAAACAACCTTTACTCATTATAATCCTTCTGAATTAAAGGTCATTCATTAGGAGTTATTGTGTGTGTGTGTGTGTGTGTGTGTGTGTGTGTGTGTGTGTGTGTGTGTTGATTAGAGCCGAGCTCAGGCAGCAACTGAGTTACTGCAAGAACTGAACAGTGATGTTTCAGGAAACTTTTTGGAGGAGGTGAGTGATTATAAACACAAAGTAACGTGTGTGTGAGAGAGAGATGATGATGATGATGATAATTATTACGATGGTAATGATGATTCAATGTGTGTGTGTGTGTGTGTGTGTGTGTGTGTGTGTGTGTGTGTGTGTGTGTGTGTGTGTGTGTGTGTGTGTGTGTGTAGGATGCTGATAAACTTATGGAAAACGATCCTGAGTTTTTTAACAGGTTCAGTTTAGTAATCAGTGTCCAACAACCTGAGAGGTAAAATACCACACACACACACACACACACATAAACACAAACATCCCACACACACCACATATTACATACCACAACAAACAAAACACACACACCCCACACACAACCTCGCAGTTAAACACACACAACACTATACAAAGACCACACATCCCACCACACCGCGTGCACACAAATAAACTCCACAACACACACTACACCAAACACGCACACCACACAAATGTACGTCACACAACCACACACACACACCAACCAACCACACACCACACCACATGCATACACTGCATACATTTTACACACACATACCACACACACACACCTGTCTCTCTCCATCTTTATCTATTTAATGTTAATATACTGATGTAAGTGTGTGTGCAGTGTGTGTTTGAAGTTGGCGTGTGTGTTGTGGAAGGCCAGAGTTCCGTTTTTGGTGTGTAGGACGTACGGCCTCGTCGGCTACATGAGACTCGCCGTGAAGGAGCACACAGGTGAGATTTTCATCTGGTTATGGTGTGTATTTATTTATCTATTATTCATGACTATGTTTTGAGTGTGGTGATGTGTGTGTGAGCCGTGTGTGTGTGTGTGTGTGTGTGTGTGTGTGTGTGTGTGTGTGTGTGTGTGTGTGTGTGTGTGGTGTGGTGTCAGTGGTGGAGTCTCACCCCGACAGTGCTCTGGAAGATCTCCGACTGGACTCTCCTTTCTCTGCGCTGAGGAATTATATCTCCTCCTACAATCTGGACTCCATGGAGAAGAAGGTAGAGAGGAGTTTATATCTAAGTGAGATGTTTCTCACTGTTCCTCATAGATGTTCCTAAGTGAGCATGAACCTCTGCTCTGATTATTACAGGATCACAGTCACACTCCATGGATCATCATCATCTCTAAATATTTGGAAAAGTGGCTCAGTGAGGTAACACACACACATCATTCAGCAGCGCACACGGATGAGAAACACACACTTACTGCCCTGTGAGAGAACTGCAGTCACATGACCTAATGACATCACCGTGTTGTTATTTATATAAATTATAAGCATTTCTGTTCTTCAGCATGACTTTCAGTTGCCGAAGAGTTACAGGGAGAAGGAGGCTTTCCGGCAGCTGATCAGAGACGGTGAGAACTTTACCAAACTCTTCATCATTCATCCTTTACCAATGTAATAAAACGTTGCTCTGATCCTCCTCCTCCTTCTCCTCCTGATCTTCTCAGGAATCCGCAAGAATGAAAATGGAGCTTCAGACCAGGAGGAAAACTTTGATGAAGCCATAAAAAACGTCAACACGGCACTAAACCCTACTAAGGTGTGGTGTGTGTGTGTGTGTGTGTGTATGTATGAGAATCTCTGACATGTATATATGGTCAGTGTGTGTGTATCTGTTATATGCTTATTGTAAGTGTGTGTGGGTGTGTGTGTAGATCTGCAGCAGTGTGGAGGAAATCTTCAGTTCTGAGCAGTGTGAGAACATCACCTCACAGGTTAGAACTTTGATCACTCACTTTGTACTAATCATAGACCAGATGTTCATTACAGCTGCAATCTGGAGCATGTGTTTTCTCGTCTTTCCTTTTTCTCATCAGACGATAAAATAGTCGTCAAAAAACCTCCCTGTCCTCAGTGTGGAACATTTAGTCCTGGAATGCTTAAACAGAACCCTTGTTGTGGCTTCATTGGTTGCCCTTTAGATCACCTTCCAGATCACACACTGGATCGCCCTTTAGATCACCTTCCAGATTACCCACTTAAACACTCAGCAGTTCACTTTGCAGTGTTCTCAAGTGAAGCTGCAGAACCCTAGAGATTTTAGCTGTGGCTCCAGGGTCTCCTGTGCAGATCAAAACACTTAAACAACTTCTGCATTTAATGCAGCGGAAACACAACACAATTAGTAACACATTTTTTTACAATGTTGTGATTAAAATTTGATGTTATTGTACTCATGTTGAAGTGTGTGTGTGTGTGTGTGTGTGTGTGTGTGTGTGTGTGTAGACTCCAGTGTTTTGGGTGATGGCTCGCGGTGTTCGGGATTTTGTGCATAATGAAGGAGATGGGAAACTCCCCCTGCGTGGAACCGTCCCTGATATGATTTCCGACTCTGATAAATTTATTAATCTGCAAAATGTGTATGGAATCAAAACACACACACACACACACACACACACACACATTCAAGTGCATAGAAATAAAATTGGGTTGGAATTGTGTGTGTGTGTGTGTGTGTAGTTACCGGGAGAAAGCAAATCAAGATGCTTCTGTTGTGGCCAAACACATAAAGTTTCATCTTCAGGCTGTTGGAAAGGTAACACACACACACACACACACACACACACACACTAGGAATATTGGTCAGGTTATTACTTTTCTTTGTTTTTTTGTCTTTGTGATGATTTTTATTACTTGTCACTCTGAAGTCGGCAGAGATCATCAGAGAGCAGGACATCAAACTCTTCTGTGAGTGACACACACACGGATACACACACACACACACTGATACACACACTGACCCTCTGCTGTTTCTCTGTGTAGGTAAGAATGCAGCGTTTCTGCGTGTTCTTCACTGCAGGTCTCTGTCTGAGGAATACAACGTGGAAACGGTTAACAAAGACGAGATCAGTGAGACACACTTTTACACACACACACACACACACACACACACACGCTGTCCAAAGTGTAAAATGGCTCTTTGTGCATGCATGCATGTGTGTGTTTTCTCAGCCTCCTGTATGGATAATCCAGACAGTGAGATGGTTTTGTATCTCATGCTGCGCTCTGTGGATCGTTTCTATCAGCAGCACTCCAGATACCCAGGTACCACCAGAACCATTAAAACCACCAGAACCATTAAAACCATCAAAACCACTAAAAACATAATAACTGCTATGATTGGCTAACAGTTTTGCACACAAAGCAGCAGTGATCATGTGACTTCAAAAAAATCGGTTCCTCAGGCTGTGGTGTGATGTTACAGTGGGATCTGATCTAGTCTCCAGTCTCAACGTCTACTTTTAATTTCAGTCTCAGAAAATCCATTGTCAATTTGTGGATTTGGAATCGAATCAGTTTAAAAAGCAGCGAATGAATAACTGAACTTTTGCTGAGCGTCTGAAATCAGTCCACTGTGGAAATGTGCAGCGTCTCGTCATTTAGCCAACACGCATTTGCGAATCTGCTACGGAGGCGGAGCTTATCCACACTATTACATCATCAATCAAAGGAATTTTCACCTCTCACTTTATCACCTATTTAAAACCTGAAGAACCTTTAAAAACATCAGAGTTGTTAACATCAGTCATCAGATCAGTAAGGACATTACCGTGTGTGTGTGTGTGTGTGTGTGCGTCAGGGGTGTATAATTACCAGGTGGAGGAGGACATCAGCAGGTTGAAAGTGTGTGTGAACAGTTTGCTGCAGGAATACTCACTCAACGTCAGTGTTAAAGATGACTACATCCACGAGTTGTGAGTAAACGGCGCTGTGATGTCACTTCCTCCTTACACACTTCTTTATTTAGGTTTCAATAATAATACTGATGATGAGGTGTGTGTGTGTATTTAAGTTGTCGTTATGGAGCTGCGGAGCCACACACAGTGGCAGCATTACTGGGAGGTGAGTTTACACACACACACACACGCACAGAGCCAAAACACTGCATTAAAAGGCGCTGTGTCTTTAGCGGGTTATGGCGTTTGTCTCCTGGTGTCTGAAATTGTACTTTACTGTTTGCTACTGGACGGGATCTTGCATATTACCTTCCTTTGTTCTGTGTGTGTATCTGTATGTGTGTGTGTCTATAATGTATTTCTGCTTGTCCTCTTGTAGGAGCTGCAGCACAGGAAGCCATTAAACTCCTCACACACCAGTTTGTTCCTTTCAACAACACATTCATCTACAACGCAATGGCGCAGACATCAGCTACCTTTCAGCTCTGAGTGTGTGTGCCAGTGTGTGTGCATGTGTGTTAATGTTACTTTTGATTCATAAACACTGCATCAGTAATAAAACTATGACTTCAGTCAAATGAACAGTTTAACCTGTATGTGGGTGTGTGTGTGTAAATAGATACAGAATAAATTCAGAATAATAAAATCTTTTTCCCAAGTAGTTTGAATCAGTGAGTGAAGAGGGGATGAGATGCACACTCGAGCACAAGAAGAAATACTGAACAGATCACACACAACCTGAGCACTGCACGCTGCTCTCACACTGCAGTGTTGCAGTACATTGTTCAGCCTGCAGGTGGCGCTTTAGCCTCACACAGGATAATAAATCCTACAGAATAAAGTTTATCGAGTGTATGGCTGTAATACAGAACCGTTAAAGTCTCTTGTTTATTCGGTTACGTCTCCAGTGATGAACCACACAGGAGTTTAATCAAACACACACACCTTTCAGGAACAAGAGCTGCCATTAAAGAACTGTGACTGACAGCAGTCAGTGACTCTAACATCACCCATCACTAACACTGTTTCTACAGCAGTGTGTATAAATACACTCAGGAATCTGCCTCACATTGCCTCGTCCTTGTCTCAGAGGAAGTTGGGCTCACACCTTAATCCTGAGAATAGAGTAGAAAACTGAACCGTGAATCACAATCTATTGATTCAAATCATACAGAATCACAGAAACCTGAGAAATTCAACATCAATAATAAAGACTAAAAGTGTTAAACCGACAGCAGGGAAAGAATTGAATCAAACAGGATCATCAGTCAGGGTGTGTGTGGAGGGACAGGAGAGACACTGGGATAAAATGAGAGGAAAGGGAGAACAGTTTATTTTATTCACTGGAGTTGTTTGCTCAGAGGAATCATGTGTTTAATCTTTAACTGAGATCATGTGACCCATCATAATAATGAAACTATTCAGGTAAAAATATTCTGCGGACAAATATTAACAGAACTTATTATAAAAGGTGTAACTCCTTTTCGAGTCGCTCTGAGTCCTTATGAATCATTCTGAGTCGTTCTGAGTCGTTCTGAGTCCTTATGAATCATTCTGAGTCGTTCTGAGTCCTTATGAATCATTCTGAGTCGTTCTGAGTCCTTATGAATCATTCTGAGTCGTTCTGAGTCGTTCTGAGTCATTTTTCTCCGTTTACTCCCAACTGATTCACTTTTGTGGGTTTAGGCAGCAGATCAGATTTGATTAAAATAAAAGTCTTTCATTATTGGATGGTTTGTGGATTTATGGTTTAACTTTCTTTTACACACACACACACACACACACTCCTCCAAAGCACAACTGGCTTTCTAACACTTTTAAAGCTTTATTCAAAAAGCTGAATCAACCATTTCACCACACACACACGCACGACTTTATCAACTAAACTCAGAAAAAAAACAAATGAGTGAGTTAACACGCTGTCAGAGTAGCCGTGTGTGTGCGTGTGTGTGTGTGTATTCTGCAGCTGAAGCTGTTTAGTTCTTTTGAGTGTTTAACGGAAGACACACTGAATGAGATACAGGGAAGAAGACGAGCGGAATTGATAGAAAGAGAGAGACAGCTGAGCCGCCACAGACACCGCAGTGTGACCAGGGACTAAAGACTGCAGCTGCACACATACACACACACACACACACACACACAAACATGCAACATGCATACTAGTGAGGTACCGATGAGCAAAACAAAAAATCTGACAGAAAAAAACAAAGAAAGAGACATAGACTCTGTGTGTGTATATATGTGTGTGTGTGTGTGTGTGTGTAAAAGACAAAGATAGAAGGCACTAAATCCCCCCACACACTCTTAAAAACATTCCTTTCATAAATCTGCAGCTCTGTGTGTTTGTGTGAAGAGACTTGAGAGCTGTGTGTGTGTGTGTGTGTGTGTGTACAGTGTAGCGTTCAGCTGTATGTTTATACAAAACTCAACAGCAGGATGTAAATCTGGAAAAAAGACAAACTGAACCAAAACTTTAACTTGATTTATTCTGCAATAAATGATGAGACTTTTACTTTGTTTTTTACTGCCCTCTAGTGGACGGGAGTTTATTTGGAACACGTTTAAATAGAACAGAGGCGAGCTGGACTGGTTTGGTCTCAGACACTCGATTAAAATCATTAGAAATTAAAAATGCAATTTAACACAAAAAGATAGATTTTGGGGGGTTGTTTTTAAGTAAACAAATAAAAGTTCATAAAAGTTCCTTCAGACTGACGGCGTCACGGCTCGAAACAGATTCCTGAAAGTCGACGTTTGATTATGTGGCGTGAATGATTTTTGTTTTTCCTGGTTAAAGTTCAGTGTTTGTTTAATTAACAATCACATTTTTTTCTGGTTTCTAGATTTGTTCACACAGACAGCATGGCCGAATGCACCTCATCATCTTCATCATCTTCATCATCTATTTTTTCCTTTTTACTCTCTTGGATTTCACTGGTTGTAACTTTCTGCTCCTGAGTCAGTGTAAAGGCATTCTGGAGGTTTAGATCTTAGGAAGTCTGCATCACAGGAGGACTTTGTTATTTGTCTTCACGATGGACTTGACATGTGAAGACATGTGTTTCGTGTTTACGCCGTGTCTACAGCTTGGCTCATAGTAACACTCATGCCCTCCTTCATGTCTTCATCACCGGTCATCATGTTCAACTCCTTCTTCAGTTCACAGTTAAGTTGCTGTTCAGCCACCACTCCGTTCACATACTCATTTTCCTGAAGGTCAACTACCAGATCATCTACTGGACCATCTACAGGAGCATCATCTATCACCTGCTCTTGACACACTCCATTTTCTTTAGCTACAGCTGGTGAAGTTTGTTTTGTTGATTCAGCATTTTCACATTCTCCATTTTCCAGTTTTTTCTCTGTAACTCTGCAAGCTTCTGCAGGTTCGATCTCATTGGCATCTCCGACAGATTCAGAGCACACTTCAGGTTTAGCTTCGGGTTCTGGGGCAGAATGTGCAACCAAAACTGTTTCAGACCCAGAAAAAGGTTTAAAGACCTCTGGTTTTGCTTCTGGTTCCAAATCCTTAGAAGGTTCCATGATTTCAGTTGGTACTTGTGTCATTTCTATAACCTCCTTGACAGTTTCCTGCATTAATTGTTCAGCTGCAAGCTCCACACCACCAGCTTCAGGCTCCTCTGGTGTAATTTCAACTTGCTCCGAGGCAGTTACAGGTTCATCCTGAAAGACTGATGTTTCCAGAGCTGCTTGTTGTATAATATCTTTTGGTTCCACTTCATCAGGTGCAGGTACGAGTTCCCGAGAAGTAGGAACTGTCTCCACTTGTGAAGCTTCATCGGAGACAGCTTCAGCCTCTACTGGGGCAGAAACAACCTCTTGGGTAGCTTTCTCAGGTGCAATAGCTTGTTCATGTAGGGCAGGTTCCTCTGGTACAGGTTCCTCTGGTACAGGTTTCCTCTGGTACAGGTTCCTCTGGCACACATATGGTTTCTACAGGCACTGATGGTTCCTCTGGGGCAGCTTCAGTCTCTACTGAAGCAGAAATAATCTCTTCTTGTACAGCTGATGGTTCCGCTGATACAGCATTGGGCTTCTCAAGGGCAGCACGATTTTCTTCTGGGCCTGGTTCCTGTGGGACAGCAACAGACTGTACTGGGGTAGAAACAAGTTCAGCTGGAGTTGGTTTCTTAAATTCATCTGTGGGAGCTGAAGCCTCAGTTGGGAAAGAAACGGTCTTTTCAGGTACGACTAGTGGTTCCTGCACTGGGGCAACTATTTTATTTGCCAATAATTCTTCATCTGTTTCATCTGGCGCATCTGCTGGATTTTCTAAAGCAGATTCCACTGTAGCAGCTTCTGTTTCTTCTGAAGCAAAAGAAGATTCCACAGGTATATCTACTGGTTCTTCAGAAAAAGAGGCAGTTTCCACAGGGATAACTACTGGTTCTTCAGAAACCGGAGGAGATTCCACAGGGATAACTACTGGTTCTTCAGAAACAGGGGAAGATTCCACAGAGATAACTTCTGGTTCTTCAGAAACAGGGGCAGATTCCACAGGGATAACTACTGGTTCTTCAGAAACAGGGGCAGATTCCACAGGGCTAACTACTGGTTCTTCAGAAACAGGGGCAGATTCCACAGGGCTAACTACTGGTTCTTCAGAAACAGGGGCAGATTCCACAGGGATAACTACTGGTTCTTCAGAAACAGGGGCAGTTTCCAACAGGGCTAACTAACTACTGGTTTCTTCAGAAACAGGGGCAGATTCCACAGGGATAACTACTGGTTCTTCAGAAACAGGGGCAGATTCCACAGGGATAACTACTGGTTCTTCAGAAACAGGGGCAGATTCCACAGGGCTAACTACTGGTTCTTTAGAAACAGGGGCAGATTCCACAGGGCTAACTACTGGTTCTTCAGAAACACGGGCCGATTCCACTTGCATAACTTCCGGCTCTTCAGAAACAGAGGCAGATTCCACAGCTAAAAGTATTGGGTCTTTAGAGACAAGAGAATATTCCTCAGAGTTAGCTTCTGGTTCTTCGGAGGCAGCTGCAGATTGCAGGGGGGCAGCTTCTAGTTCATTAGAAGAAGGTTCCTTAAAAGCAAGTTCGACAGGACTAGCTACTATTTCTTCTGAGGCAGGTGCAGGTTCCAATGGAGCAGCTGCTGTTTCTTCTGTGATTGGTTTGGGCTCCTCTTTTACAGAGGCAGAGGCCTCTAGGTCAGGTGTTTGTTCTTGTGGGTCTGAAGCAGCAGTAGCCTCCACAGGCTTTTCTTTCACTTGTTTCTTGTTTGCTGAGGTAGTCGGCTCAGTTGGAGTTTCTGATGGAGGTTCAGAAGGTGCTGCAACACTTTGGGCCACTGGCTCTGCTTGAGAAGCTTCAGCTTTCTGCTCTGTTGGAGCTGTAGCTACCACAGTACTCTCCTCCTTTTTCTCTTTCGGATCACTGACGTCGTATCCCTTCTTCCTTTTGCTTAGTTTTCCTCCCATGGTGTGACCTGAAATATCACAGAAAGTTACAGCTGATTAGATCAGGGCATGTGCTCTTAAATAAACATTCTTATCCTGCATGTTTTTTTCAGATGTTTGGATAGTTTGTGTAAATTGTTAATTTAGCTGTTGGGGCACAAGTCGCTTAGTGGTTAAAGTATTGGTCTAGTGATCAAAAGGTTCGATTGAAAGTTCGATTCCCTCAACCACCAAGGTGCAATCGTTGGACCCCTGAGCAAGGCCCCAATCTTTAAAGTTCATTTTTATAATTGACTGTAAATCCTTCTGAATAAAAAAGCAGTCGTCATTATACATTATACATCTGAGCAGTAAAGGGTTAAGAGTCTTACTCAGATTAGTGGTGCTGGGAATTATCTTGGTCAGCAGTCTAACCACTGAGCGAAACTTCCTTTAACCCACATGCTGTAAATGTAACTGATAAGGATGTGCTGCGGTGGCTGAGCTGTTTCACTGATTAGTCTTCATTTCGTACTTTTCAGCTCTGAGATTTTCCTATTTATAGAGTTTTGTGGGTGAGGCTACATGTAAAAACATTTGGTCATTTAAAACTGAGTGGAACTAATCAAGTGAGAGAATGAAGAACATTTACCAGCTAAATGTGTGTAACTGTGGCGGGATTTTACCTTCAGTTTAAAAAAAAAATAAGATTTACTAAGATTTGCCAAATGAAAACTTCTGCTTGTGGGAGTAGATGGTGTGCAGTTATACTGCCTCTGTAAACACTTAAACAAACTCGGCCAAGGAGAAGCTTTGGAAGTGAGTTATGCATCAGAAGCAGGACTGAAACATGAGATAAAAGAAAACTGATAAAAGTGTGCAGTGTGCATGGCTGCCAGCTTTGCCTGCGCCGTGTCGCCTTTTAAAGGGCATTCACTTTATTCCGTGCGGCGAACTTTGCCAGATGAAGAACATTTGAATGCAGTCCAAAAGCCGCAGGAGACGAGGACGAATGAAAGACAAACTACTGCTGGCTGAAAACTTGTAAAGGGTCTGGAATGTGAAGTAAGTCACACACCAGGAAGGTGGCCAGTTCCTCACTCACTCCTCACTAACGGCAGCAATGGACAAGGTCTGAATTTTTAAACTTCCCCTTCAAGAGAAGGACAAAAACTTGAAACATAAATAAAGAGAATTTTAACCTGCATGTCGTGGGAAAATATGAGCAGATTGACAGTAACACAAACAGACGGAGATCTGATGAGAGTCACGCTGTTCCTGCTGCGGCCAGAGGGGGTGCAGTGTGTAAGAAGGACATGTTAGTGCAGTATGTTAACACAGTGTGTTTGTTAGCTAATCTCATTGCAGTGTGTTAATTGGCTGATCTCGGTGCAGTGTGTTAGCGCAGTGTGTTAGTTGACTGATTTTGTTGCAGTGTGTTAGCGCAGTGTGTTAGTTGACTGATTTTGTTGCAGTGTGTTAGCTGGCTGATCTCAGAGTGTATTGTATTAGTTGACTGATCTCATGCAGTGTGCAGTGTGTTAGTGCAGTGTGTTAGTTGACTGATTTTGTTGCAGTGTGTTAGTGCAGTGTGTTAGTTGGCTGATTTTAGTGTAGTGTGTGTTAGTTGGATAACTTTGGTGCAGTGTGTTAGTGCAGTGTGTTAGTTGGCTGATTTTTGTGCAGTGTGTTAGTGTGGTGCAGTGTGTGTGTTGGCCGATTTTGGTGCACTGTTTAGTTAAGTGCAGTGTGTTAGTGCAGTGACTGATTTTGGTGCAAAATGTTAGTGCCAGTGTGTTAGCTGCCTGATCTTAGTGCAGTGTGTTAGTGCAGTGTGTTAGTTAACTGATTTTGGTGCAGTGTGTCAGTTGGTGATTTTTGGTGCAGTGTGTTAGTGCAGTGTGTTAGTTTGCTGATCTTGGTGCAGTGTGTTAGTTGACTGATTTTGGTGCAGTGTGTTAGTGCAGTGTGTTAGTTTGCTGATCTTGGTGCAGTGTGTTAGTTGACTGATTTTGGTTGCAGTGTGTTAGTGCAGTGTGTTAGTTGAGTGTGTTGATCTGATTTTGTTGCAGTGTGTTAGTGCAGTGTGTGTTTAGTGCAGTGTTAGTTAGTTGACTGGTTTTGGTCTAGTGTGTTAGTGCAGTGTGTTAGTGCAGTGTGTTAGTTTGCTGATCTTGGTGCAGTGTGTTAGTTGACTGGTTTTGGTCTAGTGTGTTAGTGCAGTGTGTTAGTGCAGTGCAGTGACAGTGTGTTAGTTGACTGATTTTGTTGCAGTGTGTTAGTGCAGTGTGTTTAGTTGACTGATTTTGGTGCAGTGTGTTAGTGCAGTGTGTTAGTTGACTGATTTTGTTGCAGTGTGTTAGGTGAGTGTGTTAGTGCAGTGTGTGTAGTGCAGTGTGTTAGTGGCAGTGTGTGTTAGTGGCCGTGTGTTGAGTTGTGCAGTGTGTAGTGCAGTTTTGTTGCAGTGTGTTAGTGCAGTGTGTTAGTTGACTGATTTTGTTGCAGTGTTAGTGCAGTGTGTTAGTTGGCTGCTTTCAGTGCAATATGATATATGATAATGCTGGAGAAAATCGCTGATACATACAACTGTAACGTGCAGTTCTGCTTTTTACTGCGCTTAATTCTGAAATCCTGCACAAAATGCAAAGTTATTTAATAATTCTGTCTGCAGCTGTGGGACTTTATAGCTGCGCTGCTGCTGCTGAACTGGTGCATGTGTTAGAGGATGCAGAGTCATGCACCAGCGCAGTGCAATAATGGATGAGAGTGCTGAGATCGGCAGCTTTTCTGAGATTTGGACTCCCTGAGACGGTTATGGTTACAGTCTGGGTAAAACTCAGCTCGAGGGGCAGGAGAAAGGCTGAAGAGGGGCATCTGCTGATTACTGAAACAGTGATTAATAGATTATTAGAGACAAATATCATAAAACAGTGGACAGATGTTTACTAAAGCTTATGCATGTGAACAGAACAGAAGATTTTGACGCAAATGCCAAACTGATTCAGAGGAAAACATCACTGCTTCTGGTCCAGGAGAGTTTCACTGGCTGAATGTACTTTAGTCTGACATTAATGATGTTGTTTTTGTAGCTGGAAGGTCACCATGAGACTGCTGAAGGTTAACACTACGATAACACACACACACACACACACTGACCACCAAATCACCAGCAAGAAGTTAAACCGGACTGTGGCGTGAAGGTGGAACTGTGTGTGTTTAATCATTTAGCGAAATAACAAGTCAAGGTCAAAAAAAATGAAATGGAAACAGTCCAAAGTTCCAAGTTTTTCATTACTGCTGCAGCTCAACACACACAGGTTCTAAGGTTATAAGTTCGAATTTAAAAAATATAAGATCTAATTGAGAGTTTTGTGTTCTAATCCGATGTTATGAGTTCTAACCCGAGGTTATTAATTCTAATCTGAGGAGACGGCCCCACAACATCCAGGGACTTGAGGTATTCAGGGCGAATCTTTTACCCCCCTGGCCCCATGCCTTGCCAGAAAGGAGCTGTTGAACTCTCAGTGACTTCAGCTTGGGTGACGGATGAATTAACCTCCTCGCCTTTGCGTCCTCTATGGAAAGCGTTTTAGTGGAATTAAGGAGATCTTTGAATTTTTCCTTCCACCGACAGACAATATCCCCAAGTCGAGGTCAAGTATTCTCAACTTCCACTGTAAACTGTGTTACTGCTTTAATAATGGAGAAGGAGAACATGGTCCACTTGGATCAAGTCCCTAGCCTTCCTGGAGGTGAGACTCATAACAGAGGGTTCAGCTAGATGTTCTCAACAGAACCTTAAAATATGTTTGGGTGTCCCAAGTTCAGGAAATGGGTCTGCCAAGTCTGTCTTGCACCCTCCTCTATAAGCGGATTTAGCAAACTGTGACTAGCTCAGTGGTGGTGGTGGTGGTGGTGGTGGTGGGGTCCTCCCAATCACACACATCTAGGATATAGGAAGTGGAAAAAGGTCCAACCTCTCATGAGGAGTTGGGTTCCAGACCCCCGACTGTGTGTGGAGCAATCTCTGGCTACCACTTCTCCCTCACCGGTAATTGCCTATCCAGGTGATGCAATGGCCTCAATTTCCTTTTATCCCTAAGGGTATTTAGAACCACTTTTAGTCTAACCTGTAACCTACGACCCGTTTGCCTTGGAAGACCCTACCAGGGGCATTAGCGCCCTCAAAACCCTCCACCACAGTGGGGTGGTGGTACAGGGAGGGTTTGGTTTATTTAATTCATCATTAATTATATTCTAAGAAATGATATGAGATTTAATGTTAAATGTGTTAAAATAAAATAGGAACAGGATTAAAGTGCAGGTGGAAAATAAAATTTGTTACACTGCTTTAGAACAAACAGGGCTGTCGGGTTGCCATGGCAACTGGGCTCAAGGCGTTTCCTCGGTAACGCAAGTTTCCAATTAAATCTCGCGAGAATAAAATGAGAGCCATAAAGACGCACAGCAGCTTTAACAATTAACTAAATATAAACTAAACTTTAAATCTGCAGGATTTCAAAAAAAAAGATCAACTTCAGCGTTAGAGCTGCGGGCGTTAAACGGCGTTTACAAATTACAACAAATAAAACATCAATTAAAAAGATGAGTTAAACAAAAATCTGTTCAAATTTAAAAAATAAAAATACAGAAGGACCGTGTTAAAAAAACACAGAGAACCTGCTCTAGAACCCTGCACAAAGGATTCTCTCTCTTTCTGTCTGTCTGCCTTTCTCGCTCTCTCTTTCTCTCTCTGTCTGTCTGCCTTTCTCGCTCTCTCTTTCTCTCTCTGTCTGTCTGCCTTTCTCACTCTCTCTCTCTCTCTCTCTTTCTCTGTCAGTTCATCACACAAGACTGTAGCACAAAGATAAAATGAGAAAGTGTGTGTGTGTTTGTGTGTGTGTGTGTGTTTGTGTGTGCGTGTATGTGGTATAGATTGTAACCAAACTGACGCTGTGGAGAACAAAGAACCGGTACTCTGCTCACTGCCTCTCCTCTCTCTGCTCAAATTCACTAACGCTGTGTGTGTGTGTGTGTGTGTGTGTGTGTGTGTGTGTGTATTAAAGTCTACCCACCTGTCTGTCAATTTCTCAGTATTCCAAATCAGTGAGGATGATGATGAAGTGAACGCGACTCTGTCTCTCTCTCTGCTCTTCTTAAAGCTGAAGTGCCGTGTGAGACATGTGGCTTTAGATTGCTGACCCACCCCCTAAAACACCCCCCACACACACTGCCCCCTTCCACTGCCCCTCCCCCTCAGAGCCTCCTCCTTTCTTACTGCATTAATCCCATTCTTCTTTTTCAAATCAGAGCCAGTATTCATCCAACCTTTCACAGAGAGAGAGAGAGACAGACAGACAGATGGACAGACAGACAGAGAGAATGGGTGCTGCTTCCTGCTGTCCATCTGCCCCTCACACACACAAACACACATTTGGGGTGGGGCAGTGCCACTGACTCCATATGGTGTGTGTGTCATGGGTGTTGTATAGTGATGTGCGTTTACACACACCACACACACACACACACACACACACACACACACACACACAGACCAGTAATCAATAATCTCCATCTGTCATCGTCAATAAACTCTCAGTGTCAGAACATCAGATCAGATTCGACTTTATTATTATTATTAGTTATTAAACCGTAATTCAGATTATTACAGTCACATAATAATAAACTTTCTGTGTGTGTGTGTGTGTGTGTGTGTGTGTATGTGTGTGTGTGTGTGTGTGTGTGTGTGTGTGTGTGTGTGTGTGTGTGCCCATCCACAGCGATTTATTCCAGCTCCAGTCTCTGCTGCACTGTGACATCGCTCTCTCTTTCTGTCTCTCTCCCTCTCGTCTCTCTTTCTCTCTCTCTCTCTCTCTCTCTCTGTCTCTCCCTCTCTCTCTTTCTGTCTGTCTCTCCCTCTCTCTCTTTCTGTCTGTCTCTCCCTCTCTCTCTTTCTGTCTGTCTCTCCCTCTCTCTCTTTCTGTCTGTCCCTCTCACTCTTCTCTGTATCTCTCTCTCTGTCTGTCTCTCCCTTCTCTCTTTCTTTCTCCCTCTCTCTCTTCGTCTGTCTCTCCCTCTCTCTCTTTCTGTCTGTCTCTCCCTCTCTCTCTCTTCTCTCTTCCTGTCCTGTCTCTCCCTCTCTCCTCTTCTCTGTCTGTCTCCTCCTGTCCTCTCTCCTCTCAAGATTCAAGATTTAAGATTAGGTTGCTTTTGGTTGCTTTGGCGTGATAAATCTGTACATTTGTATTGCCACAGCGTGGCTACAGGAACAGAAAATACAACACATACAGATACATACACACACAGATAATACACACATACACAGATACATACACACACACAGATAAATACACACATACAGATACATACACAACACACAGATAATACACACACAGATACATATTACACACGTACAGATACAATACACACACACAGATAAATACACACACGATACACACATACAGATACATCACACATACAGATACAAACACCGATAAATACAACATACACGACACATACAGAAAATCCACCACACAGATAAATACACACACAGATACCTACCACATACAGAAAAATACACACACAGATAATACACACTACAGATCAACACACACGATACACACACAGATACATACACACACAGATACATACACATATACAGACAAATACACACCACCGATAAATACACCACACAGATACATATACAGAAACATACCACACAAAAATACACACTACAGATACATACACACTACAGATACACTCCAACAACTAAATACACTCAGATACATACACCATACGAAATACACACACCAGATAAATACACACTCATACAGATACATACACACCTAACAAAATACACACATACAGAAAAATACACACACACAGATAAATACACACACACACAGATACATACACACTACAGAAAATACACACACAGAAAAATACACACATACAGATACATACACACAACAGAAAATACACACATACAGAAAATACATACACAATATACACACATACAGAAAATACACACATACAGATAAATACACACACACACACAGATACATACACACATACAGAAAAAATACACACACAGAAAAATACAATACACATACAGATACATACACACATACAGAAAAATACACACAGATACAGATACATACACACATACGAAAAAAATAAAATAACACACATACAGATACATACACCATACAGATACATACACACATACAGAAAAATACACACATACAGAAAATACACACAACAGATAATACACACACACAGATACCTCACCCAGAAAAATACACACACACCAGAAAATACGACAGAAAATACACACACAGAAAATCAACATACAGTACATACACACAACAGTGACAATACACACATACAGATACATACACACATACAGACAGAAACACACACAGATAAATACACACCAGAACATAAAATACAGAAAAATACACACACACACAGAAAAATACACCATACAGATACATTCACACATACAGAAAAATACACACATACAGATACACATACACACATACAGAAAAATACACACAGTTAAATACACACACACAAACAACAACACATACAGATACAAACACACAACAGAAAATAACACACACAGAAAAATACACACCAGAAAAATACAGAAAATCACACAACACAAACAGAAAAATACACACACACAGAAAATAAACAACACAGAAAGATACACACAGATTATACACACACATGAAAACTACACACATACAGAAAAAACACACATACAGAAAAATTACACACACACAGATACATACACACCACAGAAAGATACACACACAGATACATACACACATACAGAAAAAAATACACACATACAGATACATACACACATACAGATACATACACACACACAGAAAAATACACACTACAGATACACACATACAACATACAGAAAATACACACACATACAAAGATACATACACACATACAGAAAAATAACACATACAGAACATACACACACATACAGAAAAATACATACATACATCACACAGACAAATACACACACACAGACAACATACACATACAGATACATACACACACACAGATACACACATACACAACACACACAATACAGATACATACAACATACAGAAAAACATACACACATACAGATACATACACACATACAGATACATACACACACACCTAGAAAATACACACACAGATACAATACACACATACAGAAAAATACACACATACAGAAAAATACAACACAGAAAATACACACAGGCATACACACATACAGAAAAATACACACACAGATAAATAACAGAAAAATACACACATACACCCATCGATACATACACACAAAATACACACACATACAGAAAACATAACAAATACAGACAAATACACACACACAGATACAATACACACACACAGAAAATACACATACACAACACATACGAAAAATACACCACAGAAAAACACATACACATACACACACATACAGAAAAATACACACATACAGATCACATACACACACATACAGAATACACACATACAGAAGAAAAAATACACACATACAGCAACACATACAGATACATACACACATACAGATACAGATACAAATACACACACAATACACACACACAGAAAAATACACACATACACATACATACATACACACCACAAAGAACATACACACATACAGAAAAATACACACATACAGAACACACATACAGATACACACAGAAGAAATACACACATACAGAAAATACATACACACACACAGCATACAGAAAACACACATACAAACACACACATACAACAAACACAAATACACACATACACACATAACCCCAGAAAAATACACAAATAAGAAAAATACACACATACAGATACACACATACAGATACATACACACATACACAATCACACACATACAGAAAAATACACACACACAGATAAACACACATTACAGAAAAATACACACACACAGATACACACACACAGATACAGATACATACACACACAGAAAAATACACATACAGAAAAAACACACACACATAAAAACATACACACACAGAAAATACACACATACAGATACATACACACATACGAAAAACATACACACATACAGATAAATACACACATACAGACATACACACAGAAAATACACACACAGAAAGATACACGATACTACACACACGATATACATACACACATACAGATACATACACACATACAGAAAAATACACACACACATACGAAAACATACAGATACACAATACACACACACACAGATACAATACACACACATACAGATACATACACACAGATACACACACAGAAAAATACACACACACAGAAACATACAACATACACATACATACACACAGAAAAATACACACACACAGATACACTACACACATACAGATACATACACCACACACGATACAGAAAAATACACACATACAGATACATACACACACACTACAGAAAGAAAAATACACACACACAGAAAAATACACACACACAGAAAGATACACACATACAGATACATACACACACATACAGAAAAACACACACAGATACACACATACAGAAAAATACATACACACACACAGATACATACACACACAGAAAAATACACACATACAGATACATACACACATACAGACACACACATACAGATCACACATACAGAAAAATACACACCAGATACACACATACACACATAAGAAAAAACACACATACACACACACAGATAACACACATAACAGAAATACACACACACAGAAATACCACACACAGAAAAAATACACACATACACACAGATACATACACACAATACACAAATACAGAAAAATACACACAAATACAGATAAACACACACACAGATACACACATACAGAAAAATACATACAGATACATAAACACATACAGAAAAATACATACACACACACAGAAAAATACAAAATACACACATACAGATACATACACACATACAGAAAAATACACACATACAGATACATACACACTCAGACATACACACATACAGAAAATACACACACCACATCCGAAAACATACACACACAGATACACACAGATACAATACACACATACAGATACATACACACACACACACACAGAAAAATACACATACACACACACAGAAAAATACACACACACACCGAAAAATAAACACAACATACAGACAAATACACACACACAGATACAATACCACATAAGCAGATAACATACACAGGCACTACAGAAAATACACACATACAGAAAAATTACACCATACAGTACATACACCACACAGCTACAGAAAAAAAATACACACAGAAGAAAAAAACACACACACAGAAAAAATACATACACACACACAGAAAGATACACACATACAGATACATACACACATACAGAACAACACATACACACACACACATACAGAAAAATACACACATACACACATACACACACAATACAGACAAGACACACAGAAAAAATACATCAATACACACACACACAACACATAACAAATACAACACACAGATACAGAAAAATACCACACACAGATAAATACACACACAGATACATACACACATACAGAAATACAACACACAGGACAAATACACACACACAGAAAAAATACACACACACAGAAATACAGATACATACACACACATACACACATACAGAAAAAGTACAACAATACACACATACAGATAAAAATACACAACACAGAAAAATACACACATACAGAAAAACACATACACACACACAGATAATACACACATACACACACAGATACACACACACACAGAAAAATACAGATACATAACACACACAGATACACACATACACACACATACAGAACAATACACACATACACACACACATACAGAAAATACACACATACACACACAATACACACACCGATACATACACACATACAGAACAACACATACAGAAAAATACACACACACAGAAAAATACACACACATACAGATACAAACAAGATACACACATACAGATAAAATACACAACACAGAACAATACACAATACACACTACAGAAAAAAATACACACATACACACACATACACATACAGAAAAATACACACACAGATAATACACACAGTAATACACACATACAGATACATTACACACACACAGAAACAATACACACACAGACAGAAAAATACACACATAAGATACACACACACACAGAAAAATACACACACACAGATACAGACACACACATACATACACACATACATACATACACACACACCCGAAAAATACACACACCAGTACATACAGACACACATACATACACATCAGATACACATACAGAAAAATACAGAAAACACACAGAAATACACAGAAAAATACCACACAGACAAATACCATACACACATACAGATACATACACACACACAGAAAAATACAAAATACACACACACACACCAGAAAAAAACATACACACACACAGAAAAATACACACCAGAAACACATAAAGATACACACACACAGATACACACATACACACATACAGATACACACACAGAAAAAAATACACATACAGATAATACACACAGACGAAAAAATACACACACACAGAAAAATACACACACAGATACACACATACAGAAAACACACACATACAGATACACAAATACATACACACACCCATACAGAAAATACACCACACAGAACAACATACACACACACAGATACAGAAAATACACACACACAGAAAATACACACACATACAGATACATACACATACACACATACACACACATAAGAATACACACAGAAAATACACACACACAGAAAAATACACACATACAGACATACCACACATACAGAAAAAATACATACACACACATACAGAAAAATACACCAAATACACACATACAGATACATACACACATACAGAAAACACACTACACACACACAAAAAAAATACACACATACAATACATACACACATACAGAAAAATACACACACACACATACAGAAAAAAAATACACACACCAGATACATACACACAAAATACAGAAAAATACACACATACACACACACAGATAAACACACACACAGTACACAACACACACACAGAAAAAATACACACACACTCAGACATACAGAAAAATACACACACAGAATACACACCCTACAGATACATACACACACAGATACATACACACACACACAGATACAGACAACAACAGAAAAATACACACAAAATACAGATACACACATACACACATACAGAAAAATACACACATACACACCACACAGAAAAAACACACAAACAGAAAGATACACACATACAGAACATACATACAGAAAAAATACACACATACAGATACACACAATACAGATACATACACACACACAGAAAAATACACACACAGAAAAATACACAACAGATACACATACCAGATACACACACAGATACATACACACACACATACAGATACACACATACACACACACACAGAAAAACACACACACACAGAAAAATACACCACACAGACCTAAACATACATACACACACACACACACACACAGAAAATACACACACACAGATACATACACCACCACACAGAAAAAATACACACACACACAGATACATACACACACACAGAAAAAATACACACTACACAGACATACACACACACAGAAAAATACACACATACATATTACACACCAACAGAAAAATACACACAACAGATACATACACACATCCAGATACACACACACAATACACCACATACAACAGACACATACATACAGATACAGAAAATACACACATACAGAAAAATACACACACACAGATACATACACACATACACAACATAAAGAACACAACATACAGACACATACACACACACACACACACACAGAAAAATACACACACAGAAAGAAATACACACAGATAACACACAACAGAATAAATACACACACACATACAGAAACACACATACAAAAATACACACATACAGATACAGATACATACACCACATACAGATACATACACACATACAGAAAAATACACACACAGAAAAATACCACACATACAGAAAAATACACCACATACAGATACATCAGTGTTAATCATACAAAAAAAAAAAAAAAAAATAGAAATAGAAGTAAAAGTGCGTCTGTGTATGTCTGGTGTGTGTGTTTAGAGCCCTGGTCCCCCACTGTTCCTCAATCAGGTGACAGGTGTGTATATATTGTGCTGCTAATGTGCAGGTGTCCCTGTGTCCCCCCCAGTAGGTGGGGCAGTTTTTTTTCGGGGGCTGACGGGAGTTTAAAATCGGGGAGGGATTTTGTGAAATTTACTAAAGATTAAGTTTATCTCTCCCTCTCTCTCTCTCTTTCTCTCTCTCTCTCTTGTCTCTCTCTCTCTCTCTCTTCTGTCTCCCTCTCTGTCTCTCTTTCTGTCTCTCTCTCTCTCTCTTTCTGTCTCCCTCTCTCTCTCTTTCTGTCTCTCCTCTCTCTCTTCTCTCTTCTCTCTTCTGTCTCTCTCTCTCTCCTGTCTCTCTTTCTGTCTCCCTCTCTCTCTTCTCTCTTTCTGTCTCCCTCTCTCTCTCTCTTTCTGTCTCTCTCTCTCTCTTTCTGTCTCCCTCTCTCTTCTTGTTCTCTCTCTTCTCTGTCTCCCCTCTCTCTCTCTCTCTGTCTCTCTCTCTCTTTCTGTCTTTCTGTCTCCCTCTCTCTGTCTCTTTCTCCTTCTCTCTCCTTCTCTCTCTTTCTCTCTCTCTCTCTCTCTTTCTCTCTCTCTCTCTCTCTCTGTCTCTCCTTCTCTCTCTCTCTCTCTCTCCCTCTCTCTTTCTGTCTCTCCCTCTCTCTCTCTCTCTCTCTCGTGTATAAATCAGTGTCTTTACTGTAGAAATTTACAGTCACGTGTTTAACGTTATTTCCGGGATGTTATTAAATCAGTGATGCTGTGTGGAAGATGACTGGGTTTTTCTCCTGCAGTAACGCGTCTGAACCAGCAGGGGGCATAGTGTGTTTTGTCCGTCGTGTAATAACTGACGTTTCGCAGCGGGGACATGACTAATGCACTGCTGATTTATTGATACGCACACACACACACACGCGCACTTTAAACATCACAGTTCGGGGATAAACAGCGCGTCCACCATCTTTAAATATCAACACATTTTGTCCAAACATTAAAAATATTCATTAACTGTTTATGATTAAGTGACTGAGCGTCAATAATAATAACAAAACCAAAGAAAAAAAGACGTCATCAGCGCGACCTCTTTTCACAGCTTTAAGTAAATGACATCATTCGAGCCAACGCGGACTGGGCTGCCCTTTCAGCCGCCGCATCAAAATTAACAAATATAACGCGCGAAATAAAACTGTTGAGATTAAAACTGTTGAGATATTTAAGTACACACATAAAATAATAAACACGAGCGGGTGGAAATTTATTAAGTGTTTTTAAAACAAATATAATTAGATTTTATTATTTGGGTCCATCAGACTGAATCCGGACACCGCCTATTTTAATTGAGCTTTTTCTTTTCTCACCCGTATTCCTACAAAGTCCGCCTAATACGGCGCGATTGGCTTGAAAATTTCTGCTCGAGCGCAATCCAAAACCGCGCCCTGTGTATGAGTGACATCTACAACAACCAATCGTAGCGCAGATAGCGGACTCGTAAGTAGCCAATCGGGGAAGAGAAGGGCGTGGTTAGTCCGAATGCGGGTGTGGCTCTCTTTGTGGTGCGGTGGAGATTGAAGATGGCGCCGGTGGTGGAGAAGAAGCCGCTGAGTTCGGAAGGCCAAAGCATGGAGGCGCGCGCGGAGGAGGACGGACAAAACCTGTGGTAACAGAAACACACAAAAATATACAAAAGATTTAAACTCAAAAAAACTGAACAAAGAATTTAAACTGCGGGGTTCAGGAAGCTGCTGTGTCACTGCCGGCACACACACACACACACACACACACACACACACACACACACCCCTCTCTCTCTCTCTCTCTCTCTCTCTCTCTCTCTCTCTCTCTCTCTCTTCTGTCACTGAGATTCGGAGACTTAAGAGGAAAAATGTAACTAAAGTTTAATGCGCTGTTTAACAAACGCTAAAATATCTCAATTATTATATAAAGAGTGTAACAGTATATGTGTGTGGTGTGTTATTGGGTTGTGTGTGTGTGTTATTGTGTGTGTTATTGTGTGTGTTATTGTGTGTGTTATTGTGTGTGTTATTGTGTGTGTTATTGTGTGTGTTATTGTGTGTGTTATTGTGTGTGTTATTGTGTGTGTGTGTGTTGTGTGTTGTGTGTGTGTGTTATTGTGTGTGTGTGTGTGTTGTGTTGTGTTATTGTGTTTGTGTGTGTTGTTATTGGTGTTGTGTTGTGTTATGTGTGGTGTGTGTTATTGTGTGTGGTGTTGTTATTGTGTGTGTGTGTGTTATTGTGTGTGTGTGTGTGTGTGTGTGGGTGTGTGTGTGTATGTGTGTGTGTGTGTGTTATTGTGTGTGTGTGTTTTATTGTGTGTGTGTGTTGTGTGTGTGTGTGTTATTGTGTGTGTGTGTTTATTGTGTGTGTGTGTTTTGTGTGTGTGTGTGTGTATTGTGTGTGTGTGTGTGTGTGTGTTATTGTGTGTGTGTGTGTGTTGTGTGTGTTGTGTTATGTGGTGTGTGGTTATTGTGTGTTTGTTATTGTGTGTGTGTGTGTGTATTGTGTGTGTGTGTGTGGTTTGTGTGTGGATGTGTGTGTGTGTGTGGTTATTGTGGTGTGTGTGTGTTATTGTGTGTGTGTGTTTGTGTGTGTGGTGTGGTGTTATTGTTGTGTGTTTATTGTGTGTGTGTGTTATTGTGTGTGTGTGTTATGTGTTGTGTGTGTTGTGGTGTGTGTGTTTGTGTGTTTGTGTGGTGGTTAGTGTGTGTGGTGTGTTAGTGTGTGGTGTGTGTTTTGTGTTGTGTGTGTGTGTGTTATTGTGTGTGTGTGTTATTGGTGTGTGTGTATTGTGTGTGTTGTATTGTGTGTGTGTATTGTGTGTGTGTGTGTGTGTATTGTGTGTGTGTTATTGTGTGTGTGTGTTAGTGTGTGTGTTTGTGTGGTGTGTGTGTGTGTTCGTGTGTGTGTGTGTGTTTATCGTGTGTGTTATGTGTGTGTGTGTGTGTGTGTGTGTGTGTATTGTTGTGTGTGTGTGTGTGGTTTATTGTGGTGTGTGTGTTTCGTGTGTTTTGTGTGTTATGTGTGGTGTGTGTGTGTGTGTGTGTGTGTATCGTGTGTGTGTGTGTTTCGTGTGTGTGTGTTTCGTGTGTGGTGTATCGTGTGTGTGTGTTATCGTGTGTGTGTGTTATCGTGGTGTGTGTTATCGTGTGTGTGTTTATCGTGTGTGTTGTGTTATCGTGTGTGTGTGTGTGTGTTGTGTTATCGTGTGTGTGTGTTATCGTGTGTTGTGTGTGTTATCGTGTGGTGTGTGTTATCGGTGTGTGTGGTGTTATCGTGTGTGTGTGTTATCGTGTGTTGTGTGTGTGTTATTGTGTTTGTGTGTTATTGTGTGTGTGTGTTATTGTGTGGGTGTTTTTTTTGTGTGTGTGTGTATGTGTGTGGTGTGTTATTGTGTGTGGTTATGTGTGGTGTGTGTGTTATCGGTGGTGTGTGTGTGTTTATCGTGTTTTGTGTGTGTGGTGTGTATCGTGTGTGTGTGTTTATCGTGTGTGTGTGTGTTATCGTGTGTGTGTGTGTGTGTGTGTTGTTTCGTGGTGGTGTGTGTGTTATCGTGTGTGTGTGTGTTTATCGTGGGGTGTGTATGTGTGTGGTGTGTTATCGTGTGGGTGTTACGGTGTGTGTGATCGTGGGTGTGTATCGTGTTGTGTGTGTTTGAATCGTGTGTGTGTGTCGTGGTGTGTGTGTGCATAGTGTGTGTGTGCGCGCTATCGTGTGTGTGTGCGATCGTGTGTGTGCGTGCGATCGTGTGTGTGTGCGATCGTGTGTGTGTGCGATGTGTGCGATGTGTGTTTGTGTGAGCGATCGTGTGTGTGTCGCGCGTGTGTTGTGCGCGAGCTGTTGGTGTGTGGCGCAGGCGTGTTATCGCGTGTGTGCGCGTGTGTTATAGCGTGTTGTCGCGTGTTATCGCGTGTGGCGCGTGTGTTATCGCGTGTGTTCGCGTGTGTTTCGCGTGTTGCGCGTGTTATCGCGTGTGTGCGCGGTTATCGTTGTGTGCGTGTTATTGTGCGCGTTATTGTGTGTGCGCGTTATTGTGTGGTGTGTGTAGTGTGTGGTTTGTGTGGTGTGTGTGTGTGTGTGTGTATGTGTGTGTGTGTGTGTTGTATCAGACTCTCTGGAGTTGTGATCAATAGCGTTTGTGTTCTGCAGTAAAACAGAAACGAGTTTTTGGTTAATTATTTAAATGTGATGAATTTCATAGATTTTTCTGACGCAGATTTTTAGTGTGTGATGTAATAAAATACAAACCTGAATAAACTATCATTAACTAACCTTAACGAGTGGTTAATGATGTAATAATTCCACTTCCTGTTATATTTGGCAGGTCGTCGATCCTCAGCGAAGTGTCCACACGCTCCAGTACCAACTGCCGTCGGAAGGAACATCCTGCTGTTCGGTATGTCTCTCATTTGGAACGATAATCTCAGATCCTATCCAGACAACTGGTTAGTTTTTCCTTCCTGACTCATGAACGGTCGCTCTCGCTTTCTCTTAAAGGTGATGACGGATCAGGAAAAACAACGCTAATGACAAAACTTCAGGGAGTGGAGAACAATAAGAAGGGCAGAGGACTGGAGTACCTGTACCTGAACGTCCACGATGAAGACAGAGATGGTAAACAGTGAACACATGAACACCGCTCAGCTCAACACTGATAATGATGATGTAGGGAGTTTGTTGGGGTCAAGGTGGAGGTGTTGGGGGGGGGGTAGACAGGACAAGGTGGGTATTATACATAGCAAGTTTAGAGCATACAGTGGAAATCGCGGGGCATGATTTGGAAATACTGTGGAAAATGACAGGGCGGGTTTGGTAATACTGTGGGAATTGCAGGGTGTGATTTGGGAATACTGTGGGGATGGCAAGGATGTGACTTGTGGTGTGGGAATTGCAGGGCGTGGTTTGGAATACCGTGGGAATTGCAGGGTGTGGTTTGGGTGTACCGTGAGAATTGCAGGGCATGGTTTGAAAATACTGTGGAAAAGTTGCAGGGCGTGGTTTGGGAATACTGTGGGGAATGGCAGGGGCGTGCTTTGAGAATACTGTGGAAATGAAAGGGCGTGGTTTTGGAAATACTGTGGAAAGGCAGAGCGCGATTTAAGAAATACTGTGGGAATTGGGCAGAGCGTGGTTTGGGTATACTTGTGGGAATTGCAGGGGCGAGATTTGGGAATACTGTGGAAAATGACAGGGCGTGGTTTGGGAATACTGTGGGAATTGAAGGGCTAGATTTTTGGGATATGTGAGAATTGCAGGGCGGGTTTGGGTAAGGTGGGAATGCCAGGGGCAAGGTTTGAGAATACTATAGGACTTACAGAGGCATGGATTGGAAATACTGTGGGAATGGCAGGGGTGTGTTTTGGGTATACTGTGGGAATAGCAGGGGTGTGTTTTGGGTATACCGTGGGAATGACAGGGCGTGATTCGGAAATACTGTGGGAATGTCAGGGCCGTGGTTTGGGTATACTTGGGAATAGCACGGGCGTGGTTTAGGAATTGCAGGGTGTGGTTTGGGAATACTGTAAACACTGTTTTTTTTTCTGCTGTACTCTGCCTCAGTGTTTGTTCACACTCTGATTCCATGTGTGTAATTTGCATGTTGCAGATGTGACCCGCTGTAATGTGTGGATACTGGATGGAGACGTTTATCATAAAGGTCTGCTAAAATTCGCTGTGTCTGCCAAGTCTCTAAAGGACAGCGTGGCAGTGTTTGTGGTGGACATGTCCAGACCCTGGTCAATCATGGAGTCTCTGCAGAAATGGACAAGTGTCCTGAGGGAACATGTGGACAAGCTGAGGATCCCGCCTGAGGAAATGAGGGACATGGAGCAAAAGAGTGAGTCACTGCCAGCCGTCAGAGCTCTTTTTACACAACCTTAAAAATCAGTGTGTGATTTAATGATGTTGCTTAGGGCAGGAGTGTGTTTAACAACCCTCATCCACTTCCCCTATCCACTTCCCTTCGGTTAAGTCAGCTTATCCTTCTCTGGTGTTGTTTTAGTGAAGAGTGTAGAAGTGAGATGAAGGATGGTGTTGAATTCCTTCAGGAGAGCTGCTTCACCCAGAAGGCCGTGCTGTGAGGTGTTTAAACACGGTTTTTATATAACAGTCTGGTGAACAGCGCCCTCTTTCTGTAGCGTCTTTTATTTGCGTGTGATTCTTGGTGTCTCATGTTCTGCTCCTCGTGATGGGTAATAAATAAACCCTTTATTATTGGAGTTCAGATCAATTCTGTGTTTCGCCTGCTTGAATAGTGTTATAATAGCGTGTTTAGTGTGTAATAGTGTGTTAGAATGTGTTAGTGTGTTAGAATAGTGTGTTTTGTGTTTGTTGGTTATAATAGTGTGTTGTGTTATAATAGCGTGTTGTTATAATAGCGTGTTGTGTTATAATAGCGTGTTGTGTTATAATAGCGTGTTGTGTTATAATAGCGTGTTATAATAGCGTGTTATAATAGCGTGGTGTTATAATAGCGTGTTGTGTTATAATAGCGTGTTATGTTATTATAGTGTTATGTTATTATAGTTATTATAGTGTATTATAGTGTTATGTTATTATAGTGTTATAATGGCGTGTTATTATAGCGTTATTAAGCGTGTTTATGTTATAAGAGTGTTATATAGCGTGTTATAATAGCGTGGTGTGTTATAATAGCGTGTTATAATAGCGTGTTTATGTTATTATAGTGTTATGTTATTATAGTGTTATGTTTATTATAGTGTATGTTATAATGCGTGTTATAATGGCGTGTTTATTATAGCATTATTATAGCGTGTTTATGTTATAATAGTGTGTTATGTTATTATAGAGTGTTATGTTATTATAGTGGCGTTATAATGGCGTGTTTAATGGCGTGTTATATGGCGTGTTATAATGGCGGGTTATAATGGCGTGTTATTTAATGGCGTGTTATAATAGCGTGTTAATAGCGTGTTATAATAGCGTGTTATATAATAGCGTGTTATAATAGCGTGTTATTATAGCGTGTTATTATAGCGTTGTTATTTATAATAGTGTGTTATAATAGTGTGTTGTGTTTTGTGTTGTGTTATAATAGTGTGTTTGTTTAATTAATAGTGTTATGTTATTATAGTGTTATAGTGTTATATGTGTATATATATAGCGTGTTTATAGCGTGGTTATAATAGCGTTATAATAGCGTGTTATGTTGTAATAGCGTGTTATTATAGTGTTATAATAGCGTGTTATTATGCGTGTTATTATAGCGTTATTATAGCGTGTTATTATAGTTATAATAGCGTGTTTATAATAGCGTGTTATAATGGCGTGTTATAATAGCTTTTATAATAGCGTTATTATAGCGTGTTATTATAGCGGTTATGTTATAATAGCGGTTATAATAGCGTTATAATAAGGGTGTTATAATAGCGTGTTATAATAGCGTTATATAGCGTGTTATATTATGTGTTATAATAGTTATAATAGCGTGTTATAATAGCGTGTTATAATAGCGTGTTATAATAGCGTGGTTATATAGCGTGTTGTGTTATAATAGTGTTATGTTTATTATAGTGTGTTGTTATAATAGCGAGTTATAATAGCGTATTATAGCGTGTTATATAGCGTGTTATTATAGCGTTTATTATAGTGTATTATAGTGTTATTATATTGTGTGTTATAGCGTGTTATATAGCGTGTTTGTATAGCGTGTTATAATCGCGTGTTTATTATAGCGTGTATTCTAGCGGTGTTATTAGTGTATTTATAGCATGTTATGTTATAATAGCGTGTTATAGCGTGTTATAGTCGGTTATGTGTATATAGCGTGTTATGTTATATAATAGCGTGTTATGTATATAGCGTGTTATTATAGCGTTTATGTTATTATATTATAGCGTGTTATAATAGTGGGAAAGTGGTGGCTCATGGTTAAGGTGTTGGATTACCAAACCGAAGGTTGTGGGTTCGATTCCCAGCTCCACCAAGCCACCACTGTTGGGCCCCTGAGCAAGGCTCTTAACCCCCAATTGCTCAGTTGTATAACAAGGAATATTGTAAGTCGCTCTGGATAGAGCGTCTGCCAAATACTGCAAATGTAAATGTAATAGCGTGTTATTATAGCGTGTTATGTTATTATAGCGTGTTATGTTATTATAGCGTGTTATGTTATTATAGCGTGTTATGTTATTATAGCGTGTTATGTTATTATAGCGTGTTATGTTATTATAGCGTGTTATGTTATTATAGCGTGTTATGTTATTATGGTGGTGTTTTTATAGTGTGTATGTTATATAGCGTGTTATGTTATTATAGCGTGTTATGTTATTATAGCGTGTTATGTTATTATAGCGTGTTATGTTATTATAGCGTGTTAGTTTTAGAAGAATTGTAGCTTCAGTAGTTGCTAATTTCGCTACTGAAAAAAACTAGACGTTTATACTCAGTTGGTATAAACAGTTCTTTATGTGCATCTTTTGTGTGTGTGTGTGTGGTGTGTGTGTGTGTGTGTGTGTGTGTGTGTGTGTGTGTGTGTGTGTGTGGATAGTGGTAAGGGCGTTTCAGGAGTATGTGGAACCGGAGGAGGCAAGTCCCTCCTCACCTCAGAGACGTGGTGCTCCAGCAGGTGGTGATGATGAGTCTGTGGTTTTACCACTGGGAGAAAACGTCCTCACACACAACCTGGGAATTCCTGTGCTGATTGTCTGCACCAAGGTACTGATGTAATAGCCTCAATCCTGCACTGATCTCATATACACACCCTGAACACAAGACTGATGAGGCTCTCCCGCGGGACGCCCCGTTCCCTCCCGCGGGACGCCCCGTTCCCTCCCGCGGACGAGCCCCGTTCCCTCCCCTCCCACGAGACGCCCCGTTCCCTCCCACGAGACGCCCCGTTCATGTTAAATTCAATTCAGGCTACCAGAAAACGGAGAATCACCTGCTCGAAAGGGATATTTAAGTAAAGGGTTCTGCATTGTTAAATATTTATTATTGAATAATTATAGATTCATCTCTTGATTTTAGACAGTTTCTTTATTTAACATATAATTTTCTATTTTTATCTATCATTTGTTCTGTGTGTGTGTGTGTGTGTGTGTGTGTGTGTGTGTGTGTGTGTGTGTGTGTTGTGATCATGTGCAGGATGAAGATAAATTAAATCAGTGTTTCTATTTTTTAAGATTTCATGAGAAAATCTCATGATAGAACAGCTGACTTAAAGAACATCTAATGATGTGTGTGTGTGTGTGTGTGTGTGTGTGTGTGTAGTGTGACGCAGTGACTGTGTTGGAGAAAGAGCATGATTACAGAGAGGAGCATTTTGACTTTATTCAGTCTCACCTCAGGAGATTCTGCCTGCAGTGTATCCTTTACCAGTGGTCTGTGTTTATATACCACGTGTGTGTGTGTTTGTGTTTTCCTTAACCGTGTCCCTCAGATGGAGCTGCTTTAATCTACACTTCTGTAAAAGAGGAGAAGAACCTGGACCTCCTGTATAAATTCATAGTGCACAAACTTTATGACTTTCTCTTCAGCTCTCCGGCGTCGGTGGTGGAAAAAGACGCCGTGTTCATGTGAGTCATAATAAACTGAGGTTATCTGTAACTCTGCCCCCAAACCGTCATTTCAGTTCTCCATTCAGTATCTGTAAATCTTTAAACTGGTTTGGAATTGTTTCCAGTCCGTCTGGATGGGACAACGAGAAGAAAATCTCCATCTTACATGAAAACTTCACCACCGTACGACCTGAACATCCGTTTGAGGAGTTCATCATCAAGCCACCAGTACGCAAGGTGTGAGTCACACACAAACACGCGCATAGAGTGGTGTTACATTGGAATACAACCCTGTCGGTAATGTCTAAGCTGTGTGTGTGTTGGTGGTGTGTTTTATGTGCAGTTGGTGCACGATAAAGAGATCAGCGCTGAAGATGAGCAGGTCTTCCTCATGAAGCAGCAGGTTTGTGAACATAAAGTTAAAAATAACACACGAAATCAGGATTAAATAAACTCTTGTTACATTTACAGCATTAAGCAGATGTTTTTATCCAGAGCGACTTACATTTATTTCTTTTACACATCTGAGCAATTGGGGGTTAAGGGCCTCACTCAGGGGCCACACCTTACCACTAAGCCACCACTTCCCTGTGGTACATCAGCGCTCGTCTGTCTAATGATGTTTATATTTACATTATTATATTATTTAAATTAGTATAATTAATAATTATTTTAATATACTGTGTTCAATATTTGCAGAATTTTTTTGTTATAATTATTATTTAAATTATTCTGTTTTTACTCCTGCAGTCTTTATTAGCCAAGCAGCCGGCAACTCCATCCCGAGCTGCGGTAAGTGACATCACTTCCTGTTAACACACACTGACCATTAGATAAAATTGACTAAACTTAAAAAATGTAGTTTAATATTTTCTTGTTGGACGTGTGCTCTTCACACACGCACACACACACGCGCACACACACAAGAATATATTAATTACATTAATGAATGTGTGTATGTGCGTGTGTGTTAGGAATCTCCTGCACGGACGGCGTCCGGTTCTCCCCGTCCTACGGTGCGCACTGGACCCAACAATGTAGCAAGTGTGTCTCCCATGACTACCGTGAAGAAACCCGACCCCAACATGAAAGGTGAGCTGTCTGCAGGCTCCTTATCTCACACACACACACACACACACACACTCATACGTGCAGCCATAAGCTATATCTCATGAGTGTGTTTGTGTAGCACTGGGTTTGTGTGTGTAAGTCCGTCTATCTGTCTTTGTTCGTCTGTCTGTCTGTCTCTTTGTCTGTTTTTAAGTCTGTTTGTCTGTCCCTCTGTCTGTATTGTGTTAATAATTGTGTTTGTTAACTTGGTCAATATTAATCTGTGTGTTAAAGTAACTGCAGGTGTGTTTAATGTCTGTTTGTCTGTCTGTTTGTCTGTTTGTCTGTCTGTTTGTCTGTCCGTCTGTCCAGGTGCTGCTGCGAATGAGGGTGTTCTGGCAAACTTCTTTAACAGTTTGTTGAGTAAAAAGTCCGGAGCACCAGGAAGTCCAGGAACAGCAGTGCAGCAATCAGCCAAGAAAACGGGTACGCGCACACACACACACACTTACACACACAAACACACACATACATACACCACACACACAGCTCACAGATACTACAGGAGATCACTCAATTTTCTGTCTGTCTCTTTATTTCTCTGTCTCTCTCTGTGTCTCTTTCTTTGTCTCTGTGTCTCTTTATCTTTGTCTCTTTCTTTGTCTCTGTCTCTCTTTCTCTGTCTCTCTCTCTCTCTAAGGACAGAAGCCGGCTCTGAGTGATGTTCAGGCTGAATTGGACCGCATGACGCACAAGTCTGATTCCAGCGACTCTGCGAATCACAGCACAGCACCAGAGAACGAGGCGTAAACACACCATAGAAAGAGAGAAACACACACACACACATTCTTATACGTTCTCTGAAAAAAATTGAACATAAAAACATATTAATATAATGACCGAATTCCCACATTGTGTGTGTGTGAAGTTGAAGGAGATTCATTTTTTTTTGAAAATCAACAATGCACTTCCATTTAGCTCAAGCAAGTGTGTGTGTGTGTGTGTGTGTGTGTGTGTGTGTGTGTGTGTGTGTGTGTTCGTGTTCGTCTCTTCCTGCAGACATGCTGCTGTTCCTCATTCTGCTATAACCTAATGGAAATAGGAAAAGAAAGCGAAGGGAGGAGTGTGAGTGTGAGACAGGTGGATGTGTGTGTGTGAGAGATAGGTAAAGGTGTGTGTGTGTATGAGAGAGAGAGATAGGTAAAGGTGTGTGTGTGTGTGAAAGTGAGAGAGAGAGAGAGATAGGTAAAGGTGTGTGTGTGTGTGTGAGAGAGAGAGAGAGATAGTAAAGGTGTGGTGTGTGAGAGAGAGAGATAGGTAAACGGTGTGTGTGTGAGAGAGAGAACAGTTGAAGGGGTGTGTGAGAGAGAGACAGGTGAAGGGGTGTGTGTGTGAGAGAGAGACAGGTGAAGGGGTGTGTGTGAGAGAGAGACAGGTGAAGGGGTGTGTGTGATGAGAGAGACAGGTGAAGGGGGTGTGTGTGAGACAGACAGGTGAAGGGGTGTATGTGAGACAGACAGGTAAAGGGGTGTGTGTGAGACACAGACAGGTGAAGGGGTGTGTGTGAGAAGAGAGGTGAAGGGGTGTGTGTGAGACAGAGACAGGTGAAGGGGTGTGTGTGTGTGAGACAGAGACAGGTGAAGGGGTGTGTGTGTGTGAGACAGAGACAGGTGAAGGGGTGTGTGTGTGTGAGACAGAGACAGGTGAAGGGGTGTGGTGGTGACAGACAGAGGGGTGTGTGTGACAGGGAAGGGTGTGTGTGTGAGACAGAGACAGGTGAAGGGGTTGTGTGTGAAAGAGAAAAACGGTGAAGGGGTACAGAAAATAGGAGGTTATGAGTTCTGTGGTGTAAAGGCAACAGAAGGTTATGAGTTCTCTCTTTGTGTGTGTGTGTGGTGTGTGTGTGTGTGTGTGTGTGTGTGTGTGTGTGTGTGTGTGTAGAGGAAACAGGAGGTTATGAGTTCCGTCTCTCTGGTTTAACGCCGCTGATGTTGTGACACTAATCCGATGCCTTTTTGCGTAAAGACTGTAAATATGCACAGAATAGTATTTGCTTTAGTCTCATGATTTTTTTTGTATAAAGTTTAAAGTAAAGAAGTTCTTTGGGTTTAGATTAAAGTATTGGCACCCCATACCCCCAACCCCTCCCCACCCCACAGCCTACTGATTATTCTGATTGGTCCTCGACTCCTGAAGTGCCTGTCATGAGGAAATGCACTGTAGTGCTGTGGGACTGGAAACCCCCCCCCGATCATTTATTATTGTCCTTACAGATTATCATTGTGACGTCGGGCAGAGTCTTTACTACCACATCCGTGTGTGTGTGTGTGTGTGTGTGTGTGTGTGTGTATGAGAGCGCTGCTCTCTGTCCTTTACTTTAAACTGGTCTCATTGATTGAAGTAAACAGAATCAGATTAACATCCGAGTCTCACACACACACACACACACACACACACACACACACACACTGCACTCCATTAGGAATGTCAAATGAACCTGAAGATTCCTACAGCGACTCAGTGTTAGATTATTATTATTATTATTATTATTATTCAGCGCCATCAACTCGCATCATCCACTGAAATACAGACTGGTAGAAATCTCACCTCTCTCTCTCTCTCTGTCTGTCTGTCTCTCTCTCGTCTCTCTCTCTATGTCTCTCTCTCTCTCTGTCTCGGTCTCTCTCTCTCTCTCTCTCTATCGTCTCTTCTCTGTCTCTCTCTCTCTCTCTCGCTCTGTCTGTCTCTCTCGCTCTGTCTGTCTCTCTCGCTCTGTCTGTCTCTCTCGCTCTGTCTGTCTCTCTCTCTCTGTCTCTCTCTCTCTCTCTGTCTCTCTCTCTCTAGTCTCTCTGTCTCTCTCTATCTCCTCTGTCTGTCTCTATCTCTCTATTCTCTCTGTCTTTCTCTATCTCTCTATCTCTCTGTCTTTCTCTATCTCTCTCTCTCTGTCTCTATCGCTCTCTATCTCTCTCTCTGTCTGTCTCTCTCTCTCTCTATCTCTCTCTGTCTGTCTGTCTCTGGATCTCTCTCTCTTTCTGTATCTGTCTCTCTCATTTTTCCTTCTAATAATTACGAGTCGGAATCTTGCTCTTCAGTGAACACCAACATTTTCACATTGTTGATTAGACACTTTGATTGGACCTGATCGCAAATTCTTTCAGCAGTTTTGTGCTGCAGTGCATTCTGGGTAATTATCCCTGCATTGATGTCTGTTTATATGAAATAAACGTGAAGCTCAGTCTAAAGAAGAACTGTGGAGGTGGAGGTGGAGATTTACTCCATATTGTAATTGTAGGGGGGGGGGGGTGTAGTTTCTCTCTCGACTCTCAGATTTAGGCGAGATGAAGCGCCAGTGTGAAATATTCATTACTCCACCGGCGCTCCGTGTCAGGAAACGGTTCTGTGATGATCTCCACTGATCCTCGAGTGTTTTAATGAACACACCTTCATTCAGGATTATCTGGGAAAATAAAAAAAAGATTTGGAACCAAAGAGAGGTGCGCGCGTGTGTGTGTGTGTGTGTGTGTGTGTGTGTGTGTGTGTGTGTGTGTGTGTGTGTGTGTGTTGTGTGTACTGAACCCCTCCGAGTTGGTGTTTGATATCCGTGTTGCTCCTTATCATCATTCCAGCTCTCACACTCCGTCTGTCTGTCTGTTCACTTCCTGTCTGAATCACAGACGAGTCCCGTAAATCTTTGTTGTCTCTTTAAGGGAAAGACCACCAGGTGTGCAGAGTCTACTTTTTTATTTGGAATTTCTTCTGCATGGTTATTATTGTTATTATTGTTATTTTGCTGTATAAAAGAATGAGGATTTGTACATTATTTTTTTTTTGCAAGCACACAGACTAATTCACTTTATAGCTGAAGCACTTCAATAAAAGCGCATTGATACTAAACTCCAGTTCATCTACAGCTTTTCTTTAACATCACACAGCTCCTCACCGATACACACACATTTACAGCATCTGGCAGATGTTCTTATCCACAGCAACTTACATTTGCAGTGATAACTTGGTGATGCTGGGATTCGAACCCACAATCTTCAGGTTTGCAATCCAACACCTTAAACACTGAACTACCACCTGCCTCCACAAGGTTGATGGACACAAGGTTCCTCACATGGTTCCTCACAAACAGTGTGGCTTTATTCGGTTTAGGATGTTCAGCGAGATCAAGATTGATTTTATTCATTCTGATTTCTGTTAATTGATGAATCGTGCCGGTGTGTGTGTGTGTGAGACGTCTGTTAGTGTTTGTGTATATTTTGTACCTGAAGCAGTTTTTTATGGAAAATTCCACATGGTTGTGTATTTTTTTCCTGACGTAATAATTTTCTCCATTACAGCTCCAGTAAATCCTCCAGACTTCACCTGTCTCTCTCTCCTCATTCTCACGCTGAGATTCTTACAGATGTTTGGAGCTCAGATGTAACATGTGGACTGTCTTTCTAACCAGCTAGTGGACGAAGTCTCCAGTGTCTAAAACAGGAACTTACTGATGTTCCACAACATGGAAACGTGTTGCAGCACTAAAACAGCTGCTAGTCTTTTAATGTCTTCTCCTGTAGGTGATGTTATTGTTGTTGTGGTTTGTGATTTTGTGGAGATGTTTTCAGTTAATCAGGAGGCGACGCAGCGACTGACACGGTTCAGTTTATCACCGGTTCATCATTTATTTACTCTTATTTTAGTCAGACGTTTAATCGCACATGAGAAACTCATTATTTACAGTATCAGCTTGTTCAATATGTTCATTACATTTAAAAGTTTCCTTTTGTAATAATATTCAAATGTCTGAAATCCATTGAATTCATTAATTGAATGTTTTATATGAAAAAGTACATTTTGTGGTTTTAGTTAGTTATTATTTTAGTGTTTTATTCGCAGGGATGAGGGTTTTAGCTTCAATCTGGCAACTCCGTGTTTACATTAGCAACAGACTATCCGCCATTTTCTTTACAGAGCGCGTCTCGAGGTTGCGACTGTGACGTCATCAAAACAACAACCCGTCAAATTTCTAATGATTTCTTCCTCGTCCGCAAACAGAAACACGGAAATAAACATCAATTCAGCGCGAGTGAATCCTGTGACCAATCACAGAGCGCGGCGGGGGACCGGTGTCCCTCTGGTGTCCTCCGGGTCCGCGGGACTGTCGAGTGTTTAAAAGTTACATTTATCCCATAACGTGCAATCTGGCAACCCGCATCAGTGCATTACAGGAGGCAGGTTACACACACACACACACACACACACTCACTCTTACTCCGGCTTTCGGGTCTCTTTCCGGTCCCTGAACCTCGGTGTAAATTTACTCCCGTCGTTTTTTGGGGATTTTTTCGGTTTCCGGTTTTGTGAGTTGTTTTTTGCGGCACTGCGACGCGCCTGAACACTGAACAGGACAGAGACACAAAAACAACAACAACAACCATCAACACCACAATCTCTCCAGCAGCATCAGTCTTTCCGTCAGCGCAGAGTCGCGGTGTCGGTGTCGTGGGTCGGAGTGTCTGCCATGTCGCAGACTGACTTTATTAGTCTACACAATAAACTCTGAGATAAAGCTGAAGTTTTAAACTCAGGAGCTTTGGAGAAACCGACCCTGAAGCTGCACCTGATTTCTGACCTCCAACTTCACCCTCCAGGTAGAAACTGTCTCATTCATCCACACCTTCAGACTGCAGCTATTTTTATTTCACCTGTTAGATCTTAACCAGCTTTAACTCTGTGTGTGTGTGTGTGTGTGTGTGTGTGTGTGTGTGTGTGTGTGTTCTGCGTTCTGCTCCTCAGCTCCTAAGTCTCTGGTTCTCAGTGAAGGCTCGCTCTGGTGTCAGGATGAGGAGCGGTGAGGAGACGGAGGCTTTTGATGGCGAGGCCTCCAACACAGCGATGGTCTCTGGAGCAAGCAGTCCATATCAGCCCACCACAGAGCCGGTCCTGTCCCAGAGTGTGTTCAGGAGTGTGAGCTGGAACACACACTACCTCAGATCACAGCTCGGCATTCTGAAGATCATTGAAGCGGTGAGTTAAAACAGCGTTTAATAATAATAATAATAATAATAATAATAATCACTCCCTCTGTTCATCACTTCACTCTCACCTCTTCATCATCCGTTCATCATCTCACTGCATTAATGCTGCTCGGTCTGTTTGATGTCTCAGTTTACTTTTTCCAATGTTAAATATTTTGTAAAATAATTCTCTTCCCACCCTGTGTGTGTGGTGTGTGTGTGTGTGTGTGTGTGTGTGTGTGTGTGTGTGTGTTTTGCACAGTTTGTGTTTAAGTGTAATAATAGATTCAGGTGGCAGTTAAAAATTAAAACTTTATTTCAGATTAATTATTATTATTATTATTATATTCCTTTAAAATGTATTCTTTACAGAAACCTAAAATACTGAATGAATTACTTGATTTAGGACAGACAGACAGCAGGACAGTAAGACAGAAGAACAGTAAAATTGACAGCGGGTGAGGAAGACATTAGAACAGAGACAGCCTGACAGTGAGATATATGGACAGTAAGAGTAACGGTCAGACAATAAGACAGACAAAAATTTGACAGACAGCAGGAGGATAAGGAAAAGAGTGAGATGAGCAGTGAGACAGGTGGACAGTGAGACAGCAAGGAGGGGCCCTTTTCATGAATATGTTGCATTTTTGTCTTTCTGCTTTCCCACCAGATGTTTTAAAAAAGAGTACAAACACACCCAGCTACACACACACATGTACCTGAACTCAGCGTCTCACAGCTGTGACCCTGAACTCAGCGTCACTGTGGGTGGAGTTTCACCTCTGTGACCCTGAACTCAGCGTCACTGTGGGTGGAGTCTCTCAGCTGTGACCCTGAACTCAGCGTCACTGTGGGCGGAGTCTCACAGCTGTGACCCTGAACTCAGCGTCACTGTGGGCGGAGTCTCACCGCTGTGACCCTGAACTCAGCGTCACTGTGGGCGGAATCTCACCGCTGTGATCTTAAACTCGGCGTCACTGTGGGCGGAGTCTTACCACTGTGACCCTAAACTCAGTGACACTGTGGGCGGAGTCTCACCGCTGTTACCCTGAACTCAGCGCCGCTGTGGGCGGAGTCTCACCACTATGACCCTGAACTCAGCGCCGCTGTGGGCGGAGTCTCAGGAATCTCAGATGCTGCTAATTAAAAGAGGGGTCTTTGTTCGCGTGTTAAACTCCGCCCTCTGGTTGTCTGTAAAATGTGGTGGCAGGAAGTGACATTAGAGGAAAGGATTGTGATTAGAAGTTGTTTTGCTGTCGGATTTCATGACGTGACGTAACCAGCAGTGGACAACTTCATAAGAGAAGGACTCAGAGTGTGTGTGTGTGTGTGTGTGTGGTCTCGCTCTGGTCTCTGGTATTTGCTGTACAGAAGGTCAGTAGAAGGAAAATCTCTAAGGGTATGAAGAGAAGAGAGTGAGACACGTCTCTCTTTCCCACAGTAAACTCTGAACACTGCTTTACACACTCTCACTCCCACACACACTCTTACACTTCTTTACTCTCACACTCTTACACACATTCACACTCATGCACTCCTTTACTCACACACACACACACTCTCACATTCCTTTACTCTCACACACTCCCACTCCTACACACACTTACACTCCTTTACTCTCACACACACTTACACGATTACACTTCTTTTCTCTCAGACTCACACTCTCACACACACTTACACTCCTTCACTCACTCAGTGTAAAAGTTGAGGGTGAGGATGTGTCTGGTCTCTTCAGCAGATTATTGAGTAACACACCTGAAGTCCTAAATGAATCTTTCAGTCATAAACAGGATTCATTTCCTCTCATTAAGTGAATCGTTCATTTATTAATTCATGCCACTGTTTTGTTCAGCGGGTGAGCAAGAAAAGATATGTGTCTCCTTTAGAGGACGACTGGAGCACTGAGTCTGTTGGACTATAAAAACAAACAAACATAAAAGTTAAAATGACTCAATATTAACTGTTCTTATCTGTTTTACAGATGTTTGTAACCAAACAAATCTGAGTGAATGAATCATTTAACTTAACTGACTCAATGATTCACATTGTTAAAAAATTGTTAGTGATCTTTGGCTCTACACACACACACACACTGCAGCACATTCCTTACGCTGTCATAAACCTCCGGGTTTGGGACTCGTGGGGAACACAGACGTTCACACTGAACTCCAGGACTGTGTGCTAATGTTAAACATTACAGTGGATCAAATCTCCACTCACTCTGCATGCTTTCTGTGTGTGTGTGCGCGCATGTGTGTGTGTGTGTGCGCGCGTGTGTGTGCGCGCATGGTGCGTGTGCATGTGTGTGTGCGCGCGTTGGTGTTAGATGAGAATTCCAGATGCTTCTTCAAGATTGTGTGTGTGTGTGTGTGTGTGTTTTTAAAGCTTTTCTCAGAACTGTGTGAGTGAGTGAATATGAAGCTCCAGAGTTCCGAAATGAGATAAAAGTCAAGACACAAAAGAGAAACTTCAATACTCCTCACAATAAACACACACAACTACACACAATGCATAACTAAACACAATACACGACTAAACATAATACACAACTACACAAAATATACAATTACATAAAATACACAACTACACACTATACACAACTTCACAATACACAACTACACACTATACACAACTACATAGAATACCCAATACATACATACTATACACAACTTCACACAATGTACAACTACATATAATACACGATACACAACTACACACAATACATGACTACATACAAAACACAACTTTACACAATGTACAACTTGACATAATACACAATTGCACCCAAAACACAACTACACACAATACTCTAACACCCAGAATACACACATGCATAGTGTACACAGGCAGAATTAAATGGAGTGTAAACACACATTTGTTTTTCTTTAGGTTTTGCTGTCATGAGAACTCAGGACATGCAGTGTGCGTGTGTGTGCGTGTGTGTGCGTGTGTGTGCGCGTGTGTGCGTGCGTGCGTTCGTGCGTTTGCGTGCGTGTGGTGTGCGTGTGCGCGCGTGTGTGGTGTTTTTACAGTTGTGACATTCCTCCTGAAATTATAGATTTGATTCAGACTAAGCAAAATTTAGCCACAGTAATTTGCAGCCTTTAACATGGGGAAAGAAAGTGTGTGTGTGTTTCTGTACAAGTTCTGTCTCTGGTTGGGTTAATCTCTAGAGACGGTGATGGTGTGTTCTGTAAGTGTGTGTGTGTGTGTGTGTTTCTGTACAGGTTCTGTCTCTGGTTGGGTTTATCTCTATAGAGACGGTGATGGTGTGTTCTGTAATGTGTGTGTGTGTGTGTTTCTGTACAGGTTCTGTCTCTGGTTGGGTTTATCTCTATAGAGACGGTGATGGTGTGTTCTGTAATGTGTGTGTGTGTGTGTTTCTGTACAGGCTCTGTCTCTGGTTGGGTTTAATCTCTATAGAGACAGTAATGGTGTGTGTCTGTAATGTGTGTGTGTGTGTTTTGTACAGGTCTGTACAGGTTTCTGTCTCTGGTTGGGTTTATCTCTATAGAGACAGTGATGGTGTGTTCTGTAATGTGTGTGTGTGTTTCTGTACAGGTTCTGTCTCTGGTTGGGTTTATCTCTATAGAGACGGTGATGGTGTGTTCTGTAATGTGTGTGTGTGTTTTTCTGTACAGGTTCTGTCTCTGGTTGGGTTTATCTCTATAGAGACGGTGATGGTGTGTTCTGTAATGTGTGTGTGTGTGTTTCTGTACAGGTTCTGTCTCTGGTTGGGTTTATCTCTATAGAGACGGTGATGGTGTGTTCTGTAATGTGTGTGTGTGTGTGTTAAGTTCTGTACAGGCTCTGTCTCTGTGTGTTGGGTTTATCTCTATAGAGACGGTGATGGTGTGTTCTGTAATGTGTGTGTGTGTGTGTGTGTCTGTACAGGTTCTGTCTCTGGTTGGGTTTATCTCTATAGAGACAGTGATGGTGGTGTTCTGTAATGTGTGTGTGTGTGTTTCTGTACAGGTTCTGTCTCTGGTTGGGTTTATCTCTATAAAGACAGTGATGGTGTGTTCTGTAATGTGTGTGTGTCTGTACAGGTTCTGTCTGTCTGGTTGGGTTTTATCTCTAGAGACGGTGATGGTGTGTTCTGTAATGTGTTGTGTGTGTGTGTTTCTGTACAGGCTCTGTCTCTGGTTGGGTTTATCTCTATAAAGACAGTGATGGTGTGTTCTGTAATGTGTGTGTGTGTTTTCTGTACAGGTTCTGTCTCTGGTTGGGTTTATCTCTATAGAGACGGTGATGGTGTGTTCTGTAATGTGTGTGTGTGTGTGTTTTCTGTACAGGTTCTGTCTCTGGTTGGGTTTTATCTCTATAGAGACGGTGATGGTGTGTTCTGTAATGTGTTGTGTGTCTGTAATGTGTGTTGTTCTGTAATGTGTGTGTGTAATGTGTGTGTGTGTGTGTGTGTTCTGTACAGGTTCTGTCTCTGGTTGGGTTTATCTCTATAGAGACGGTGATGGTGTGTTCTATAATGTGTGTGTGTGTATCTGTATCTGTACAGGTTCTGTCTCTGGTTGGGTTTATCTCTATAGAGACGGTGATGGTGTGTTCTGTAATGTGTGTGTGTGTGTGTTTCTGTACAGGTTCTGTCTCTGGTTGGGTTCATCTCTATAGAGACGGTGATGGTGTGTTCTGTAATGTGTGTGTGTGTGTGTGTGTTTCTGTACAGGTTCTGTCTCTGGTTGGGTTTATCTCTATAGAGACAGTGATGGTGTGTTCTGTAATGTGTGTTTCTGTACAGGTTCTGTTCTCTGGTTGGGTTTTATCTCTATAGAGACAGTGATGGTGTGTTCTGTAATGTGTGTTTCTGTACAGGTTCTGTCTCTGGTTGGGTTTATCTCTATAGAGACGGTGATGGTGTGTTCTGTAATGTGTGTGTGTGTGTACAGTTTCGTGTACAGGCGCTGTTTTCTGTCTCTGGTGTGGGTTTATCTCTATAGAGACGGTGATGGTGTGTTCTGTAATGTGTGTGTGTGTGTGTGTGTGTTTCTGTACAGGTTCTGTCTCTGGTTGGGTTTATCTCTATAGAGACGGTGATGGTGTGTTCTGTAATGTGTGTGTGTGTGTGTTTCTGTACAGGTTCTGTCTCTGGTTGGGTTTATCTCTATAGAGACGGTGATGGTGTGTTCTGTAATGTGTGTGTGTGTGTGTGTGTGTGTGTTGTGTTCTGTGTTTCTGTACAGGTTCTGTCTCTGGTTGGGTTTATCTCTATAGAGACGGTGATGGTGTGTTCTGTAATGTGTGTGTGTGTGTGTGTGTGTGTGTGGTTTTTCTGTACAGGTTCTGTCTCTGGTTGGGTTCATCTCTATAGAGAGACGGTGATGGTGTGTTCTCCCTGCGCTGGTGTTTATCTCTTTGAGTTTGTGAGCTGCAGCGCTTTTGTGGTGACGGGACTTTTACTGCTGATCTTCATCCTCAACCTCCACACACACCTCACACACATCAGCTGGAGCTTAGTGGTGAGTTTTTTTACACACACACAAAACTCAAACAAACTTTCTGTAGGTGAACCTCTACAGTTTTACATATATAGTTAAATATGATGCTTATTTGAATAATAAAATAAAAGCTTTATTGATTATTAATTACTGATGATTAATGATTAATTATTGATGATTAATGATTAATTATTGATGATTAATTATTTATTATTGGTTATTAATGACTTGATTGTAAGTTTTTAATTGTTTTTCTTCTTATTTTTTTAAACCCATCATAAATGATGAAGCACTGAGAAAAGCTGAACTTTTATTTTCAGAGAGCAGCACATTCCTAAAGGACTTATTCCCATCCAACCATAACCACACACACACACACACACCTACCTTCCAGCTCATATTTTAATTTCTCTCCCAAACTGTTTTTTTCTGTCTCTCTTTCTCACACACACACACACATACTCACACACATACTCACACACACTGATAGTAAAGTGCAGAGAGTTCCCAGAAAAACGCTACAGTTTAGGATTGTGTGTTCTCCACACTGCACTTCCTGATCACACTTTACATTAGTGTGTCTGCTGACACACACTCGGGTTAATGAATGAAGTGATGTTTGTGAGGTAAGACAGTTCCGCTTCTCACTCATGCTATAAACAGATGTTCCTTCAGCAAACACTCTTAATTCTCTCCTTTTGGGTTAATAAGAAAAATCCAGAACATTAGAAGATTCCAGAACATCTGTATCTTTAAATAAGAATAATTTCAGCTCAGTCCTGAAAGAATTTACTGCTACAAATAATCCAGATGTTTAAAGTATCTTTACACAGAAAGTCAGCAACACAACCTGAAAAACATAAAACCACAAAATAATTTTTTACCTTTTGATTCATTATTAATATAATTTATTTATTACATCATATTTAGATATTGTGGTTGTGTGTCTGTGTTTGTGTTTATGAGTGTGTGTTTTAGGGCGGAGCATTGCTTACAGCATTCCAGTGAGTGTGTTACACAGTACACAGCAGAGTGCTAAAATGCATCATGTAGAGTACTGCTGTGCGTTTGTGTGTGTGTCATGTGATAGTCTGTGTTCATTCATTTTCATCATGTGTTCAGTCACACACTTGGATAATCGCTTAACTGAAACCATTGTTCCTGTGTGTGTTCCTAATGGTGTGTCGGTGGTGTAACAGTGGTGTGATGGTGGCCTGTAGGTGGTGTGATGGTGGCGTGTCAGTGGTGTGATGGTGGTGCGATGGTAGCGTGTCGGTGGTGTGATGGTGGTGTGTCGGGGGTATGATGGTAGCGTGTCGGTGGTGTGATGGTGGCGTGTCGGTGGTGTGATGGTAGCGTGTGTAGGTGGTTGTGATGGTGGCGTGTCGGTGGTGTGATGGTGGCGTGTCAGTGGTGTGATGGTGGTGTGATGGTAGCGTGTCGGTGGTGTGATGGTGGCGTGTCGGTGGTGTGATGGTGGCGTGTCGGTGGTGTGGCGGTGGTGTGTCGGTGGCATGTCGATGGTGTGTCGGTGGCCTGTCGGTGGCCTGTCGGTGGCCTGTCGTGGCGTCGTGGTGTGATGGTGGCGTCTCGGTGGCCTGTCGGTGGCGTGTCGGTGGTGTGTCAGTGCTGCTGGTGTGATGGTGGCGTGTCGGTGGTGTGATGGTGGCGTGTCCATGGCGTGTCGATGGTGGCGTGTTGGTGGTGTGATGGTGGTCTGTTGGTGGCGTGTCGGTGGTGTGAACTACTTTTTATCCCAGCTGACTCATCTCCATGCCAGGATCTTGCAATCACCCTGGACAATTCAGATTTTCCCTTCAACCAGTGCTCGCAACCTGGGGGTAACTATGGACAATCAATTATCCTTTTTTCCTTACATGTTGCCAACATAACACGTTCCTGCAGGTTTATCCTGCATAACATCCGGAGGGTTCGACCTTTCTTACCCACTCAAGGCCACCCTGTTGCTTGTGCAGTCTCTTGTAATTTCTAAACTAGACTACTGCAACTCGCTCCTGGCTGGCCTACCTCTGAGTGCAATTCGCCCTCTGCAGATGATTCAGAATGCAGCTGCACGTGTTGTTTTTAACCTACCAAAGTTCTCACACACCACTCCACTGCTGCGCTCCCTCCATTGGCTCCCACATCAGATTCAAAACACTGACGTTTGCCTACAAAGCCAGAAACGGAGCTGCACCCTCCTACCTACAAACACTTATCACTCCTCGCATCGCACCACACCGCGTCCCTCAGATCCACAAGTACTGCTCGGCTTGTTCCACCATCCCCTAGGACACGAGGTAGGTCTGCCTCAAGACTTTTCTCTGTTCTGGCACCAAGATGGTGGAACGAACTTCCCATAAATGTCAGAAAAGCAGAGACACCGACTGTCTTCAAGAGGCGTTTGAAAACTCATCTCTTTCTTAAATACCTGCACTCGACATTAAAAAAAACAAACACAAAAAAACCTCACTTTTTTCAACAGGGTTTTTGTTGTTGTTGTTGTTGCACCTTTGTGTAAACTATTATATCAGTATTGAGCTGTTTAAGGAAGGGGGGAAGTGGTGGTTCATGGTTAAGGTGTTGGATTACCAATCCGAAGATTGTGGGTTCGATTCCCAGCAAGGACCCCAACCCCCAACTGCTCACCCGCATAACCGAGATAAATGTAAGTCGCTCTGGATAAGGGTGTCCACCGTAAATGTTGTTTAATGATGTGACTCAAAGCACTTTTTGTACATTGCTCTGGACAAGAGCGTCTGCTAAATGCTGGAAATGTAAATGTGTGAGGGTGGCGTGTCGGTGGCATGTGATGGTGGTGTGATGGTGGCGTGTCGGTGCTGAAACTCTTTTACTGTTTGGTTTATTAAATTTATTTTTATTTCTAGATTTAAATCCTGAAATTTAATGTTTTACTTTTTACACCTCGTCTGAAAGCTTTTACTATATTCTACATTTTGAGTGTGTGAGTGTGTGTGTGTGTGTTTACAGGACCTAATAAACGCTTTGTGCTGTTTGCTGTTCTTCTTGGTGGCCTCGGTGGTGTTGGCGGCTCTCAATCACAGAAGTGGAGCGGAATTGGCTGCCGTGGTAACCACATCACTCAGTCCTCATTTATACACTGCTCACTGATCTACAGTCTAAACCTGTGTGTGTGTGTGTGTGTGTGTGTGTGTGTGTGTGTGTGCAGGTCTTTGGCTTCGTGGTGATGCTGGTGTATGGTGTGAATGTGTGTGTGTGTGTGCGACAGTGGCGTTCAGGAGAGCAGCGCCCTCTACAGACCAGCGATTACACACGCGCCAGGACGGCCTCACGCAGCGAAGTGGAGACACAACCTGAATAACACACATTTTAACAGACACACACATTAAACACACTTTATCTCATTTAAATTTGGTGTCAATTACAAAGTCACATAATCACTGTATCCAACATCATACTAGTGTACAACAATTACACACATTACACAAACATTACACACACACACACTACAAAAATCCCACACACTACAAAAACTACACACATTACACAAACTACTACTACACAAACCACATACACACAAACATTACACAAACATTACACACACTGTACACATTATATAAACTACAAAAACTACACAGGTACAAAGGACAAATTTAGACCATCTGTTTATTATAATTAGGTAAATAATTACCATGTACTAAATCTAAAGGTGTGTGTGTGTGTGTTTAGTTTTTATGACTCAGATTTATATTTTGTTAGTTTACTTTAGTTTTTTATTTACACTTTTGCTAATTGCTAACACACGGTTAAGTCACAAGCATTAATAATTATTCATGATCATTTGTGCTAATTGTTAGCATTTTAGCTCGTTGCTAAGCTAGCGCTAATGTTTGAATAGTTTTTGCTGTTGTTGGTGTTTGTTAGTTGCACACGCACGCGCGGCGATTAGCGAGTGTCTGACTGAGGAACCGTGAGGGTCTGTGAGGCTAGTTAGCATTTAAGCTAGTTTCTGTTCTGAAATGGTGTTAGCTGTTAGCATTAATGAGGTTCGAGCCGATAGAAATAAAATCACGTTACAGAAAAGATTAAAAACTCAACAAAAAGATTCAACAAACCAACAGAAAAAAGTGGTTTTTATTTAAAACCTTAAGAACGGCAACATTCAGTCTTTGTTTGTTTGTTTGTTTGTGGAGACGCTGTAACTCCGACTGCAGTCTCTTATTTTATTGTTAACATTTACTGTGGTACTGACTTTAGATATGTGTGTGTGTGTGTGTGTGTGTGTGTGTGTTCATCAGTGTTGGATAGATTGGAAAGCAATAACGTTGTGAATGTCTCACTGTGGTCTCGGTTCCTTGCAGTGTCTCGTGCTCGTCTCAGCACTCGGAACTGTGGGATTCTGGAAAGTTGAATATTTTTCTAGAAAAGTGTTTTTCTAGATTTATAGTAAAGCTTCAACTCACAACATCCGCTTTACTTCCGCCTGCTGTTTGATATAGAGACGTGGGCGTGGCCATTGTGGAGAAATGGGCGGGGCTACAAAATGATTCCATTGATGCGATGCTAATTGACTCGCTGATGTCACCGAGTCTCATTTACACTGCGTGATTATTTTAAAGGACAATCAAACTTTTAATGAAAAATTTACTTTACAGCAACTGTGTGTGTGTGTGTGTGTGTGATTTCCTCTTTGATTGTGTTTTTATGGTTTGATTATTTATAGTTTGGTAGGTTGTGTGTGTGTGTGTGTGTGTGTCTCAGATTTGTTATTTTTGTATTTATGAATCTGTGTGCTGATTTTTTTGAAACTCATTTTACAGAAACTCTTTGATTATTTGATGATAATAATAAAATTTGGGTTAAAACGAGACGCATTAATTAAATCTAAAGTTCAGTCTGTGTTTCTCTTTTCATTCACAAAAACACAACAAGAGTTACAGTGAGGCAAAACCTGCCAACATCAGTGTAGGGAAGATGGTGAGGATGATGATGGTGACGATGATGGTGGTGGTAAGAATAATGATAATGGTAGTGATGATGATGGTGACAGCAGTGTTACAGTGCAGGTGTGTATAGTTATATAGCAGTAATAAAGGTGTTAACCTCACTAAGTGGCGACCTCTAGTGGCCGACTGCAGTACAGCCGAAACCTCCCGCTGTACATCAGCCAATGAAATGAGAGCTTCTTCACCCTGAACGCAGACTGAGACATACAAAAATATATACGTTTTTATTTTAATGTTTATAGCTGTGCTTAACATTTTTAATGTTAACGTTACATCGTAAGACTAAGACACAGCGGGAGTCACCATGGTCACACACACACACACACACACACACACACAGTATAAACATTCACATCAACTTCATTAATATTCAGATTTTTGGTGCAAAACAAAGAAAAATTAGTGGTCAGTTTTAAAATTCTTCACAGAAACACACACACACACACAATACAGTTTGAAGGTTGTAAAAACAGCTCCAGGTGATGTGTGATGGTTCCTCGGTCGGTTCCTCACGCAGGTTTTTTTGTGTGTTAAATGTTATCTGAGAACAGAACCTTCTCCAAAATCCAATGAACATCTGGAGAAACCTCAAGCCTTATTAAAGGCACTTCACACAGAAGGTCAAAGGTCATTAGGTCACAGACACTCAAAAGGTCAGTGTAATTAAGACTTTTTTTGCTTTTTTACATGAAACTCCACACAGAGATGACCAATCACTGGGGGGGGGGCTATGCTGATGGTACTAGTTAGTCAGTTAGTTAGGAGTCAAATATGCAAATTATTATAATGGTTATAAAGGTAATGATGGTGAAGACTTTAAAAAAGCATATAAATGAACTAATTTGCATATTTATACATCATTAAAGGTCAATATATATAACACATATTTACAGATTAAACTGCAGTGTAAAGTTTACATTCAGGTTATCAATAAAAGTGTGTGTGTGTGTGTGTGTGTGTGTGTGTCATTATAAATCCTGCACCCAAATGTAAACCTGCAGAGTTTAATTTATTTCCCTTCAGGCACTCGAGCCTGTTCTCTCTCAGGTCCTCCTGGTCCCAATCACAGCTTCAGTCCGAGTCAGAGTCGTAATCAGAGTCTGAAGAAACCGACAGGAAACGAGAAGTTAAAAGGACGAGCTGAGCGAAGTGTCTGTAATAAAATCCACAGAGTGAAAGAGACGTTTACTCACCTCGTTTATTCGGCACTTCCTCATTAGCGCCGCCCTTCAGAAAGTCAGCAAGCTCGTTAAAGATAAAATAAAAGTCCAGGGCAAACACGATGGTGGCAATGAACCCAAACACCTACAGAACCACAGGACAGATTACACACTGCACCAAGTCCCCTCAATGAAGTGCACACACACTTCAGATTACACACTGCACCAAGTCCCTTAATGAAGTGCACACACACTTCAGATTACACACTGCACCAAGTCCCCTTAATGAAGTGCACACACACTTCAGATTACACACTGCACCAAGTCCTCTTAATGAAGTGCACACACACTTGCAATTACACACTGCAAACCAAGTCCTCTTAATGAAGTGCACACACACTTCAGATTACACACTGCACCAAGTCCTCTTAATGAAGTGCACACACACTTCAGATTACACACTGCACCAAGTCCCCTTAATGAAGTTCACACCACCATTCAGATTACACACTGCACCAAGTCCCCTTAATGAAGTGCACACACACTTCAATTACAAACACTGCACCAAGTCCCCTTAATGAAGTGCACACACACTTCAGATTACACACTGCACCAAGTCCCCTTAATGAAGTGCACACACACTTCAGATTACACACTGCACCAAGTCCCCTTAATGAAGTGCACACACACTTCAGATTACACACTGCACCAAGTCCCCTTAATGAAGTGCACACACACTTCAGATTACACACTGCCCAAGCCCCTTCAAGTGCACAACACACTTCAGATACACACCACCAAGTCCCCTAATGAAGTGCACACACACACTGTCAGATTACACACTGCACAAGTCCCCTTAATGAAGTGCACACACACTTAGATTAACACACTCAAACCAAGTCCCCTTAATAAGTGCCACACACTTCAGATTAACACACTGCACCAAAGTCCCCTTAATGAAGTGCACACACACTTCAGATTACACACTGCACCAAGTCCCCTTAATGAAGTGCACACACACTTCAGATTACACACTGCACCAAGTCCCCTTAATGAAGTGCACACACACTTCAGATTACACACTGCACCAAGTCCCCTTAATGAAGTGCACACACACTTCAGATTACACACTGGACCAAGTCCCCTTTATTCAATGTGCACTCCTTAGAAAGCTTTACTATTTTGTGGTTCATGTGGAATTTGGAACAAAGCCCAGAAAATTCATTCACTTGCAAACAAGTTTCTGTGTGTGTGTGTGTGTGTGTGTGTGTGTGTGTGTCACTCACTCCTGCAGCTTTAGATGATCCATCTGGATATTTCCACACGGCCATGATGGAGATGATGAAGAAGACGATGGAGGAAGTGATACAGCGCAGAAAATCCTGCAGGAGAAAAAAAACCTTGAAATGAAACAGAAAAATGGAAATATGTTCAAAAATGTGTGTGTGTGTGTGTGTTTGTGTTCGACAGGTGTATATACAGTGTGTGTGTACAATGTGTGTATAATTTCGGTGTATGTGTGCAGGTGTATCATTATAGCGTGTGTGTGTGCAGTGTATACCGTATGTGTATGTGTTTCAGGACTGTATATGCAGTGTGTTGTGTGTGTGTTTGTATTGAGTGTGTGTGTGCGTGTGTGTGTCACCATCAGTGGCCAGTGGAATCCTTTAAATCTTTGGTGAAATTTGATGGCGTGACTGAAGATGATGAGAAGAGCGGAGATGAAGATGAGGAGTGGTGCAGTAACGAATGCGGCTGCAGTCGAAGCGCAAAAACACACAAAACTGATAAAAGATGAAATCTTAAAAAAAAGCACACAAACACAGTCATTAATGAGACTCAGGGTAATGTATCGTGTGTGTGTGTGTGTGTGAACTGCTGAGACCCCTTACGAACACACATTTCTCTTAAAAATTAACACCATATCTGACTATCTGATGACCTCGATAGCCAATCAGAGCGAGTGATCTGAGAAATTCATCGACTCCTGAAGCACCAATCAGATCGCAGAACTCAGCAGGATGATTACATCATTCCGATTAAGTCGTTTATTCTCAGGGTTTTTACTTCTGGAACACACAGTGTGTGTGTATGAGGACACTAACAGGGACAGTGGAGTGTGTGTGTGTGTGTGTGTGTGTGTGTGTGTGTGTGTGTGTGTGGGTGTGTGGAAGAGCAGAGTAAGAATGAAACACAAATCCCATGAAAAGGGCGGGACTTCCTGTTTAGATAGACACAGATCTGCTTGAGTTTCTGTTGAGGTTCGCTTCATGATGGGACAGAAAACTGTGTGTGTGTGTGTGTGTGTGTGTGTGTGTGTGTGTGTGTGTGCTTATTATTTATTTTTATAAACTTTCTATTTGTGATTAAATCCGCAGTTTAATGTTTGAATTTCACATAAACACACATGACATCATCACTCAAATCCAAATAAAAATAATTGCATAAAGTGTAAAATTCATGCATGTGCAATCACATGATAAAACACACACACACACACACACACACACACACACACACACACACACACACACACACACACACACATTCACACACACACACATACACACACACTCACCACACACACACACACACATACACATACACACTCTCACACACATTTTACACACACATACACACTCACATACACACTCACACACACACACACACACACACACCCCTCAATAACAGGCACAAACTTTTTTTCTGGTTTCATTTCCAGGTTTTTTGTATTCAGGATTTGAAGCGTGGCATAAAAAATAAAAAAAACATTCAAACACAGATAAAAACACGTACCAATACTAACACTAATACTAACCCTACTACTACTAATACTAACCCTACTACTAATACCAACACTAATACTAATAATAACCCTACTAATACTAACCCTCACACCAACCCTACTAACTCTAACACTAATATTAATACTAACCCTACTAACCCTAATACTAATAGTAATTTCTCACCACTTCTGCCAGTAAAAGTTGTCCTTTTCTGGATCCGATCAGTTCTTTAGTCAACAAGAGAGAAAAAACTCCAGCGGCTCGCGACTCGCTCCGGTCCGGAGACTCGATATCTCCCATTCTGCCTCTGTACGAGCGCTTATAACCGCTTTATGGCGACTCACTGCGACTGCGAACCGAGATCAAAGAGGAAAGGAGCATCCAGAGAAAAACTTCACGGAAACGGAAATAGAGAGAGAGGGGGGGAGAGAGAGAGAGAGAGAGAGAGAGAGAGAGAGCGGAAACTGCGCATCTGGAATAGCGGTACAGCTGCACGAGCTTTATTTTCTGCTGAATCGACTCAATAACTGAATATTAATATCTTTATGAACTAAACTGGGACGTTGATCAGAGACGTTGGAATGAGTGTGAAGAGTGTTTACAGGACAGAGGACAAAAGTTCCGATTAAAGTAAAATAAAACACTTTTCATTCTGAGACAGAAGTAGATTCAACAGCAGCTTTACACAACATACACAACATACATTCCTATTACACAAAAACACATCACAGTGTGTGTGTGTGTATTATAATATCAGTATATTAACATAACATCTTTACTCCTGAGAGACTCTGTCCATCTTTACTTCTGAGAGACTCTGTCCATCTTTACTTCTGAGAGACTCTGTCCATCTTTACTTCTGAGAGACTCTGTCCATCTTTACTCCTGAGAGACTCTGTCCATCTTTACTTCTGCGAGACTCTGTCCATCTTTACTCCTGAGAGACTCTGTCCATCTTTACCTCTGAGAGACTCTGTCCATCTTTACTTCTGAGTCTCTGTCCATCTTCACTTCTGAGAGTCTCTGTCCATCTTTACTTCTGAGAGACTCTGTCTATCTTTACTCTGAGAGACTCTGTTCATCTTTACTTTTGAGCGACTCTCTGTCCATCTTTTACTCCTGAGAGACTCTGTCCATCTTTACTTCTAAGTCTCTGTCATCTTTACTCTGAGAACCTGTCCATCTTCACTTCTGTGGAGACTCTGTCCATCTTTACTCTGAGAGACTCTGTCCATCTTCACTTCTGAGAGACTCTGTCCATCTTCACTTCTGCAAGTCTCTGTCCATCTTTACTTCTGAGAGACTCTGTCCATCTTTACCTTCTGAAGACTCTGTCCATCTTTACTTTCTGAGTCCCTCTGTCCATCTTTCACTTCTGAGAGTCTCTGTCCATCTTTACTTCTGAGAGACTCTGTCTATCTTTACTCTACTCTGAGAGACTCTGTTCATCTTTACTTTTGAGCGACTCTGTCCATCTTTACTCCTGAGAGACTCTGTCCATCTTTACTTCTAAGAGTCTCTGTCCATCTTTACTCTGAGAGACTCTGTCCATGTCCATCTCACTTCTGTGACTTCTGTGAGATCTCTGTCCATCTTTTACTCCTGAGAGACTCTGTCCATCTTTACTCCTGAGAGACTCTGTCCATCTTTTCTGAGAGACTTCTGAGGGTCACCAGAGACTCTTTCACTTCGGAGTCTGTCCAGTCTCTTTCTGAGAGATCCCTCTTTACTCTGAGAGACTCTGAGAGACTCTGTCCATCTTTACTTCTGAGAGACTCTGTCTATCTTACTACTTTCTTTGAGAGACTCTGTCCATCTTTGACTTCTGAGAGACTCTGTCCCATCTTTACTACTTCTGAGAGTCTCCTCCCTCTGTCCATCTTTACTTCTGTGAGACTCTGTCCATCTTTACTTCTGAGAGTCTCTGTTCATCTTTACTTTTGAGACGACTCTGTCCATTTTTAGTCTTTAGTCCTGAGAGACTCTGTCCATCTTTACTCCTGAGAGACTCTGTCCATCTTTACTTCTGTCTGCGAGTCTCTGTCCATCTTTACTCCTGAGAGACTCTGTCCATCTTTTCTACTCTGAGAGACTCTGTCCATCTTTACTCTGTCCATCTTCTGAGAGACTCTGTCCATCTTTATTCTGCTTTCTCTGAGAGTTACTCTGTCCATCTTTACTTCTGAGAGAACTCTTGACTCTGTCCATATTCTTTCTGACTTCTCTGAGAGACTCTCTGTCCATCTTTACTTCTGAGAGACTCTGTCTATCTTTACTTCTTGAGGACTTCTGAGAGTCTCTGTCCATCTTTACTCCTGAGAGACTCTCTGTGTCCATCTTTACTTCTGAGAGTCTCCTGTTCATCTTTACTTTTGAGCGACTCTGTCCATCTTTACTCCTGAGAGACTCTGTCCATCTTTTACTTCTGAGAGTCTCTGTTCATCTTTTACTTTTGAGAGACTCTATCCATCTTTACTCTAAGAGACTCTGTCCATCTTTACTTTACTTCTGAGAGACTCTGTCCATCTTTACTTCTAGAGACTCTGTCCATCTTTACTCTCTGATGAGAGACTCTGTCCATCTTCACTTCTGAGAGACTCTGTCCATCTTGTCCATCTTCGAGAGACACTTCTTCTGTATTATCTTCACTTGAGACTCTGTCCATCTTTACTCCTGAGAGACTCTGTCCATCTTTACTTCCATCTTTACTCTGAGAGACTCTGTCCATCTTTACTTCTATTCTGAGTCTGAGACTCTGTCCATCTTTACTTGAGAGACTGAGAGACTCTGTCCATCTTTACTTCTTGAGAGACTCTGTCCTCTTTATCTTTACTTCTGAGAGAACTCTGTTCCATCTTTACTCCTTGTCTAGAGGCCTTGCCATCTTTACTTCTGAGAGTCTCTGTCCATCTTTACTTCTGTGAGACTCTGTCCATCTTTACTTCTGAGAGTCTCTGTTCATCTTTACTTTTGAGCGAGCTCTGTCCATTTTTAGTCTGAGAGACTCTGTCCATCTTTACTCCTGAGAGACTCTGTCCATCTTTGTCCACTTCTGCGAGTCTCTGTCCATCTTTACTCCTGAGAGACTCTGTCCAGCTTGATCTTTACTCTTCTGGAGAGTCCATCTTTACTCTGTCCATCTTCCATCTTTACTCTGAGAGACTCTGTCCATCTTTACCTCCTGAGAGAGACTCTGTCCATCTTTACTTCTGAGAGACTCTGTCCATCTTTCTGACTTCTGAGAGGACTCTGTTCATCTTTACTTCTGAGAGACTCTCTGTCTATCTTTACTTCTGAGAGACTCTGTCCATCTTTACTCCTGAGAAGTCTCTGTCCATCTTTACTTCTGAGAGTCTCTGTTCATCTTTACTTTTGAGCGACTCTGTCCATCTTTACTACTCCTGAGAGACTCTGTCCATCTTTACTTCTGAGAGTCTCTGTTCATCTTTACTTTTGAGAGACTCTATCCATCCATCTTTACTCCTGAGAGACTCTGTCCATCTTTACTCCTGAGACTCTGTCAGAGAAACTCTGTCCATCTTTACTTCTCGTCCATCTTTCCAGAGACTCTGTCCATCTTTACTCCTGAGAGACTCTGTTCCATCTTCACTTACTCTGAGAGACTCTGTCCATCTTTACTTCTGAGAGACTCTGTCCATCTTTACTCCTGAGAGACTCTGTCCATCTTCACTTCTGAGAGACTCTGTCCATCTTTACTTAGAGACTTTTGAGAGACTCTGTCCATCTTTACTTCTGAGAGACTTCTCTTACTCCTGAGAGTCCATCTTCACTTCTGAGAGACTCTGTCCATCTTTACTTCTGAGAGACTTTACTGAGGTCCATCTTTACTTCCTGAGAGACTCTGTCCATCTTCACTCCCTTCTGAGAGACTCTGTCCATCTTTACTTCTGAGAGACTCTGTCCATCTTTACTTCTGCGAGTCTCTGAGTCCATCTTTACTCCTGAGAGACTCTGTCCATCTTTACTTCTGAGAGTCTCTGTCATCTTTACTTTTGAGAGACTCTGTCCATCTTTTCTGAGCCCATCTTTTACTTCCTGAGAGACTCTGTCCATCTTTACTCTGCGAGTCCATCTTTACTCTGAGAGACTCTGTCCATCTTACTCCTGTCCATCTTTACTTTTGAGACTCTGTCCATCTTTACTTCTGAGAGACTCTGTCCATCTTTACTCCTGAGAGACTCTGTCCATCTTTACTTTCTCAGAGACTCTGTCCATCTTTACTTTTGAGAGACTCTGTCCATCTTCAGAGACTTCCATGAGAGAGACTCTGTCCATCTTTTACTTTTGAGAGACTCTGTCCATCTTTACTTTTGAGAGACTCTGTCCATCTTTACTGCTGATAGACTTTGTCTCTTTAACATGTCCCTTTAATTGATAGTTATCTTACAGATCTGATGATAATGAATGAATGAATGTTCCTCCAGCTGAACCTTTGAAATGTGAGTTTTTAGGATGGGAATTGAAGCGGAGCAGAAACTGAGGCTGTTGGAATGAATCAGTGTGATGATGGTAAACGATTCATTACCGTTTAAAATTATATTAGTGGATTTAATTACTGATAATAAACTTACACTGAACTCAAACTCTTTGATTCCTTTTTTAACATCATCATCACACACACACACACACACACACACACACACACACACACACCACACACACAAGTGATCTCACACAACCATTCATTTATTCCCTCAACACACACAAACTAGACTGATAAACAAACTTCATTACAGTAATAAAAATAAAGTGTTTATAAACTAAAAGAGAGAAGAGAAAGGGAGGAAGAGAGAGCGAGAGAGAGAGAGAAAAGAGGGAGACTATAAAAAGAGAGAAAAGAGAGAAAAAAGAGAGAGAGAAAAGAGAAAGAGAGAAAAGAGAGACAGAGAGAAAAGATAAGAGAGAGAGAGAGAGAGAGAGAGAGAGAGAGAGAGAGAGAGAGAGAGAGAGAATAAAGACCGTTTAATATAAATAATTTTAGGTTTTTTTTAGGAAAGTGTTAGATTCTGGATTGTTTACCTGATTAATTAATTAATTAATCAATTAATTAACTTTTATAAGTTTTATTTGATTATTTATTGTTATAAATATGAATTTGACTCTCGGTCATAAAAAATTAAAGCGGCTGTTCTGAAGATTCCCTGCTTTTATTTTGTCGCTTACGTATGACGTTTATATGCGCCACCCTATGACGAATAACCCGGAAGTGTGATGTTAGATAATATTTCTGTAAGCGTCGGGATGCGGTGTGTGTGTTTGAGTGTGTGTATTTGAGTGTGTGAGAGTGAGAGGAGATGATCGGTTTGAAGAACAGATTCAGCGCTGCTTTCAGTGGGTTTTGGTTCGAATCTCCCAGTCGTGAATGTGTTTAAAACCTTAGTCCGAAATCCGAGTCTTGACCCGCGAGCTTCACATCAACAACCCGCTCAGGACAGGTGAGGAGTGATTGTTATTATTATTAATGTATTATTTATTATATTATGTATTATGTATTATTAATTATTAATGTTATTGTTATTATTATTATTATGTTATTGTTATTATTATTATTTATTATTATTATTTATTATTTTATTATTATTTATTATTATTATTATGATGTTATTGTTATTATTATTATTAATGTTATTATTATTGGATTAATTGTGATTGTAATATGATATTTAAAAGTAATCAGTTTTTACATCAATATTAAATTTAACACTTCATATATTTTTATAATTAACAGTTTATTATTAAGGACTGGTACTGACACACATCTGTCTGTCTGTCTGTAGCTGTTCTGAGTTCAGCTGTGTTTGATGATGTTGTGTGTGTGTGTGTGTGTGTGTGTGTTTTTCTGAAAGGGAAGCTGCTGCGTGATGGTGAGGACAGGGAAACCGGTGGTGAGTTCCTCTGGAAGCCTGTTAAACCTGTTATTAATTCACTTTTATCTGAAGATGAGCTGAACTGGTTAAATCCTGATTTGTCTCCTGTCTTTCTACCAGCCGTCTTCATGCTTTCGTCTCATTTGCAAATATTTCCATGTTATTTTAGCTAAGAGAAGCCCCGCCCCCACCCACCCCTCTCCTCCCCCTCGTCGTCTGTAGATCAGTGTGAGGATTTGGATGGAATTGAATGCAGGCTCACAGTTCACTAACATCAGCTCCAGATGAGGAGAACAGATGTTTGTGAGATGTTAAAGTGTGTGTGTTCTGTTGTAGGTCTGCATCGAGGGAAACATCGCGAGTGGAAAGACGACGTGTCTGGAGTATTTCAGCAAAACCAGCAACATCGAGGTAGAAAACACTGAACTGTCACTCAAAGCAGGGGGCGGAGCCACACATACTGTAAATACCGCCACCGGCCCCACCTGCTTAACCTCAGAGAGAATAAATCTAATACTGACACCTGAACCGGTTTCTGCTTCAGGTTCTGACTGAACCGGTGAGCAAATGGAGGAACGTTAGAGGACACAATCCACTGGTGAGATCAGAAAAATAAATGAAGGCAGGATGGTTCTGATGATAGTGATGATAATGGTGATGTTGGTGATGATGGCGATATTGATGGTAAGGATGATGATGATGATATTGATGGTAAGGATGGTGATGATGATAATTGGTAATTGGATGGTAATGGTTGATGATGGTGATATTCATGTTGATGATAGTAATGATGGTGGTGTGATGATGTAGATGATGATGATATTGATGGTAATGATGGTGATGATGGTGTTGGTAATGATGGTGATGATGATGATGGTGATATTGATGGTAAGGATGATGGTGATGATGATGATGGTGATATTCATGTTGATGATGGTAATGATGATGGTTGTGATAGAGATGATGATGATGGTGATGATGATGGTGATGATGATGGTGATGATGATGGTGATGATGATGGTGATGATGATGATGATGATGTCACTGTAAGATGTTGGTTCTCTTTCAGGCTTTGATGTATAAAGATCCGGCTCGATGGGGTCTCACGCTGCAGACCTACATTCAGCTCACAGTTCTGGATCATCACCTCTCAAAAATTGTATGTTTCCTCTTCCTGTACACTTTCTACAATACACTATATGTGTGCGTGTGTGTGTGATGTCTGATGATATCTGTGTGTGTGTGTGTGTGTGTGTGTGATGTCTGATGATATTTGTGTGTGTGTGTGTGTGTGTGTGTGTGTGTGTGTGTGTGTGTGTGTGATGTCTGATGATATGTGTGTGTGTGTGTGTGTGTGTGTGTGATGTCTGATGATATCTGTGTGTGGGTGTGTGTGTGTGATGTCTGATGATATCTGTGTGTGTGTGTGTGTGTGTGTGGTATGTCTGATGAGTATCTGTGTGTGTGTGTTTGTGTGTGTGTGTGTGTGATGTCTGATGATATCTGTGTGTGGGTGTGTGTGTGTGTGTGTGTTTTCTGTGCTCATCGGTCAGGATGATGGAAAGGTCTTCTGTATGTGTGTGTATGTATGTGTGTGTGTTGGGTGTGTGTGTGATGTCTGATGATATCAGTGTGTGTGTGTGTGGTGTGTGTGTGTGTGTGTGTGTGAGATGTCTGATGATTTCTGTGTGTGTGTGTGTGTGTGTGTGTGTGTTTCCTGTGCTCAGACGGCTCCTCCGGTCAGGATGATGGAAAGGGTGTGTGTGTGTGATGTCTGATGTCTGATGATATCAGTGTGTGTGATGTGTGATGTGTGTGATATGTGTGTGATATGTGTGTGATATGTGTGGATATGTGTGTATATGTGTGTGTATGTGTGTGTGTGATGTCTGATGATATCTGTGTGTGTGTGTATGTGTGTGTATGTGTGTGTATGTGTGTGTAGTATGTATGTGTTGTATGTGTAGTATGTGTGTGTGTATGTGTGTGTATGTGTGTGTGTGATGTCTGATGATATCAGTGTGTGTGTGTGTGTGTGTGTGTGTGTGTGTGTGTGTTGTGTGTGTGTGTGTGTGTGTGTGTGTGTGTGTGTGTGTGTGTGTGTGTGTGTGTGGGTGGTGGGAAGTTGTGGCTCATGGTTAAGGTGTTGGATTACCAACCCGAAGGTTGTGGGTTCGATTCCCAGCTCCACCAAGCCAACCGCTGTTGAGCCCCTGAGCAAGGCCCTTAACCCCCCAATTGCTCAGTTGTATAACAAGGGATATTGTAAGTCGCTCTGGATAAGAGCGTCTGCCAAATACTGCAAATGTAAATGTAATGTAAATGTGTGGTGTTGTGTGTGTGTGTGTGTGTGTTGTGTGTGTGTGTGTGTTGTGTGTGTATGTGTGTATGTGTGTGTGTGTGAGTCTGATGATGTGTGGTGTGTGTGTATGTGTGTGTTGTGTGTGTGTGTGATGATATCAGTGTGTGTATGTGGTATGTGTATGTGTGTGTGTGTGTGTGATGTGTGTGTGGTGTGGTGTGTGTGTGTGTGTGTGTGTGTGTGTGTGTGTGATGTCTGATGATTTCAGTGTGTGGTGTGTGGTGTGTGATGTCTGATGATTTAGTGTGTTGTGTGTGATGGGATGATGATTTCAGTGTTGTGTGTGTGGTGTGAGTCTGATGATTTCAGGTGTGGTGTGTGTGTATGGGTGTGATTGGTGATGATTCAGTGTGTGTGGTGGTGTGTGTGAGTGGCTGATGATTTCATGTGTGTGTGTGTGATGTGTGATGTGTGATGTGGTTCTGTGTGTGTGTGTGTGTGTGTGTGCTGTGTGTGTGTGTGTGTGTTCCTGTGCTCAGACGGCTCCGGTCAGGATGATGGAAAAGGTTCTGTACAGCACTAAATACATATTTGCTGAAAATCTATACAAAAGGTGAGGAAAAGAGTTCATTATTAATATTTCAGTTCACACTCCCATACAGACATGTATTAAAGTGATCTGAATTAATGTGTGTGTGTGTGTGTGTGTGTGTGTGTGTGTGTGTGTGTGTGTGTGCGCGCGCCGCAGTGGGAAGATGCCGGAGGTGGATTTACGCTGTCCTGAGCGAGTGGTTTGAGTGGATCATCAGTAACATCTCCATTCCTGTGGATTTGATTGGTGAGCGTTTAATAGTTCATTATTATTCTTCAAGTCCATTGGAGTGAATGTTATAACGAGGATGATGAAGATGATGGTGTTGAGGAAGATAAACAGATGATGATGATGATTATAACATAATGATGAGATAATGGTGATGATGGATGTTGATGATGAAGATGATGATGAAGATAATGATGATGCTGCTGCTGCTGCTAATAACAGATGATGATGATCATGATAAAGATGATAATGGATAATAATGATGAGGATGATGTTGATAACAGTGATGATGAAGATGATGATAATGATAACAGATGATGATGATGATCATGATAAAGATGATAATGGATAATAATGATAGTGATGAGGATAACGTAATGATGAAGATGATGATAACGGATGAAGATTATGATGATAACAGTGATGATGAAGATGATGATGATGATGATGATAACGGATGATGATGATGATGATGGATGGTCAGGAGTCAGTATCAGTGAAGTAGATGTTTGAGGTCAGTTAGTTGGAGGACGGAGAGAAACAGTTTTCGTTAGCATGATTAGCAGAATGGAGGAGCTGCAATTAGCATCATTTCCAGTTCTGTGAGTGAATTTCATCTAAAGTAACAGTGAGTAAAAAAGAAAGAACAGTTACTTTCTTTAGGTTTTATGTCTGTGTGTGTGTGTGTGTGTGTGTGTGTGTGTGTGCTCTCCAGTTTACCTGCAGACATCTCCTCAGACATGTTTGAATCGTCTTAAGCAGAGATGCAGAGAAGAGGAAAAAGTTATTCACTGGTATGACTGGGGAAAAAAAACTCCTCCTTTACCTCCTGTGTGTTTCTGTTCATCATATCAACTGTGTGTGTGTGTGTGTGTGTGTGTGTGTGTGTGTGTGTGTAGGAGTACCTGGAAGCTCTTCATCGTCTGTATGAAGACTGGCTGATAAACCGAAGCTCATTTTCAGTTCCTGCTCCTGTTCTGGTAAATTTATTTCTCCTTTATTTGAGAAGAGCTGGGAGTTCAGTGGTTACGGTGTTGGACTGCTAACTGAAAGATTGTGGGTTCACCTCCCAGCACCACCAAGTCACCACTGTTGGGCCCCTGAGAAAGGCCCTTTAACCCCTCATTTTTTTCATCTGTATAAATGAGATTAATGTAATTCGATGCCAAATGCCATCAATGTAAAGACGTCATAAATCACGGTCAATGTTCAGGATAGCAAGAGACAGATAAGAGAGAGGGATGAGAGGCAGGTGGGAGAGGGGTGGGAGACGAATGAGAGAGGGATGAGAGACAGATGAGAGCGGGATGAGGGACAGATGAAAGACCGATGGGAGCGGGATGAGAGACAGACGGAAGATAGATGAGAGACAGATGAGAGCGGGATGAGAGACAGACGGAAGACAGATGAGAGCGGGATGAGAGACAGACGGAAGATAGATTGCGAGAGCAGGATGAGAGACATGACGGAAGATAGATGAGAGACAGATGAGAGCAGGATGAGAGACAGACGGAAGATAGATGAGAGACAGATGAGAGCAGGATGAGAGACAGACGGAAGATAAATGAGAGACAGATGAGAGCGGGATGAGAGACAGACGGAAGATAGAGAGAGCGGGATGAGAGACAGACGGAAGATGAGACAGATGAGGAGCGGGATGACAGACGGAAGATGAGAGAAGGGATGAGAGAAATAGGAGATCGGGACAGACAGAACGAAGAGATGAGGAAGATGAGAGCGGGATGAGAGACAGGAGGAGATGAGAGGACAGATGAGAGACAGATGAGAGAATGAGACAGAAGGAGATGAGAGGGATGATAGAGACAGACGGAGATAGATGAGAGACAGATGGGAGAGGGATGAAAGACAAGGGGAGATAGATGAGAGACAGATGAGAGAGGGATGAGAGACAGACGGAAGATAGATGAGGCAGTGAGGAGGGGTGGGACAGACGGGAGATAGATGAGAGACAGATGAGAGAGGGAAGAGACAGCGAAAGATAGATGAGGGAGAGAGGGATGCGAGACAGAGAGAGATGCGAGGATAGATGAGAGAGGGATGAGAGAAGACGGGGATAGATAGATGAGAGAGGGAATGAGAGAGAAAGTCAGATGAGATAGAGAAGATGATGAGAGACAGAAGATAGAGAGATAGAGAGAGAGAGAGGACAGACGGAGAGAGGGATGAGAGGAGACGGGCGATAGATGAGAGGACAGATGAGAGAGGGGATGAGAGACAGACGGGAGAATAGATGAGAGGACGATGAAGAGAGATGAGATAGAGAGGGATACAGATGAGATAGATAGATGAGCCGGGACGGGAGATAGATGAGAGACAGGGAGAGGCGGGATGAGAGACAGACGGGAGATAGATGAGAGACAGACGGAGAGAGGGAATGAGAGACAGACGAGAGAATAGATAGATGGAGACAGACGAGACGGAGTGAGAGAAAACGGGGAGACAGGGACAGAGAGAGATGAGAGACAGACATACTAGATAGATGAGAGCGAGAGAGAGGGATGCGAGACCAGACGGGAGATAGATGAGAGAACAGATGATGAGGAGGGATGAAGACGAGGGAGATTAGATGAGAACAGATGAGGAGAGGGATTGAGGGGGACAGACGGGAGATGATGATAGACAGAGGAGAGAGGGAGATGAGACAGAGGATAGATACAGATGGGAGACAGAGAGATGGAGATGAGAGAGACGATGAGAGAGGGATGAGAGACAGACGGGAGATAGATGAGAGACAGATGAGAGAGGGATGAGAGACAGACGGGAGATAGATGAGAGACAGATGAGAGAGGGATGAGAGACAGACGGGAGATAGATGAGAGACAGATGAGAGACAGATGAGAGAGACGGAGATAGAGAGAGACAGATGAGAGAGGGATGAGAGACAGAGGTTTATGATAAAATGAACAGATTTTACATATTTAGAAATATTCAAATGATTTCATTATTCAATAATCATAAATGTGATTTTGAATAAAATGTAATTTAGTATGTAATATAATATTTATATATAAATTCAACAATAAGGACAATTTTGAAAAATATATTTTTTCAATGAAAATTAAAAATATAAAAAAAATGACATAATTTCATTCCATCAATTAGAGAATAAATAAATAGATTAAATGTATAACATGAAAAAATGAAGTATATAAAAATGATTATATTCAAAGTCTTACTGAGATTCAAGAGAGAACAGACAAATTATTACAGTCAGACTTGTATGATGGAGTGTGTGTGTGTGTGTGTGTGTGTGTGTGTGTGTGTAGGTGATCCCAGCTGATCATGATCTTCAGAAGATGCTTCACCAGTATGAGGAGAACAGAGCGAAGATCTTTACTGTGCCTCAAGCTTCATAATGACAAACATCTGTCGCAAAACATCTGTTCCAGATGCTGTATTTCATCCAACTGTGTGTTTCCTTTTTTATTTTAATTTTAGTAAGGATGTGTGTGTGTGTGTGTGTGTGTGTGTGTTGGGTTAAGTAGGCAACATTTTAAAAATGATCAAAAAGTAAAAATCAGTCATAATATTTAAGGACATTTTGAATCTTTACACTGACATGGAATCAATCAAATGATTCATCAGATCAAGTGATTCAATTCATTCATTCATTCATTCAATCATGTTTGTATGAACCAGTAACTCTTTATGAGCAATTTTGTAAATGTAGTTTGTTTTTGAATTATTTAAATGTTTTGTCACATAAACTGTAAAACACACACACACACACACACACACACACAGTGTTTATCTGATATAGGTGTGTGTTCACGGTCCAGTTACCGTTTATCATTGTCTGTTTTTCTGATCTTATATATGATAATAATATGATTATTGTTTATTTTCTTTTTCTTTACTTTTCTTTCTTCTCTCTGACGTTATAATTTGTAGTAAATAATTAAAAACATTCCAGATGTTGTACTGTTGAATACAGATGTAAACACCGAGCCGTGTTTAATGAAGGTTTTTTTCTGTGTATGAAACTGCTGTTGTCGGATTTCATTGTTTACAATGCAGTGTTAATAAACCAGTAAATCCAGCTTCAGTTTACACGGGCTGCAGTTTTATTCTCAGTCACATGTCCGAGTGTATCAGATCAGACTGCAGCTCGTGTGATAAACATCTCTGACGTAACAGGTCACACACAGTCACTTCCTGTGATTCCCTGAGCGTGATCTTCATCGTGATGAGTAGTTCCAGGAATCATCACATCATTCACATTAACTCAAACAGAAGAACACATGACTCTGAGACCTGGTGGAGCTTCAGACCTTCTTAAAAACAGAAAACACTAAACGGAATCTCACACACACACCCCATCGAGGAGGAATGTTTATCTCAATACACTTTATCAACACACGGACAAACACACGTGATCCTCACCGAATCCCAGTCTAATATTCAATAATAAATTCACACTGAAGAATTTCCACATCTGTTATATCGTTACAGGAGTGTATTCACCTCAAACACACACTGATCCCAACCAGCGGACAATCAGATCATCAGTGCAGTCACAGGCGAATCATTCAGATCAACTCAAAAGCTCAGGAACTCAGTTACAGTTTAAAGGTAGTAAAATTACTGGAAAAACCCATGTGTCGTCCTGAAACTGCAAATCATCAGACAAAAAAAGCTTTTTTATGAGAATAATGGATTTTTTTAATAACGTTTAATTTTTATTTAATCATTTAAGAGACGAATAAAATTCAGTTAAAAAACGTCTTCCTATTAAAACCACCAGGAGTCATAAATATTCAGCAATATGCAAATAAGTCCAGCCCACCAGTCATTACACACATTTCTAGCTTTAGCGACTGATTTGCATATTAAACATGATTGGTCTGGAGTTGTTGTGTGTACTTGGTGATGTCAGAGGATCTCCAGGGAATTGTGGAGATCTGGCTCGGCTCCTGCTCCACTTCTGGGGTGAATGTTTTCCTGGTGCTCTGCAGGGGGCGCTGTAGCAGACCCGCTCACAGGGTTGGGGATGTAAAAGGACTGCGGTGGTTTGGTGATGTTGTGGTGCTGGGTTGTGATGGAGGTGATAGAGGTTGTGGAGGTGGTGGAGAAGACGGAGAGGTGTGAGGGGCTGCTGAGGATCGGGACGATCTGGTTCGTTTCCTCCACAGGACACTTCAGACGCTCATCTCCAGGGAACTCCTTCAGCTTCAGCTTGTCCATCATCTCTGCCAGGTCCGCCACAGAAGCATCGGCAGTGTGTGTGAACCCTGGAGTATGTGATGAAGCTTCAACACACAGCTGCTGTTCTTCAGAAGAATGTGGTTCTAGAGCAGCCTCGGCATGCGCGGGTTCACGGCCGAGCTTCACGTCTCGCTTCATCTTGATGGAGGAGTTTTTAAAGATGGGTCTCTGTCTGAAGGCGAGGTCTGGATAATCCATCTGCATCTCCAGGATGGACTTATCTTCACTCAGGAATGCTCTATGCTCCAAGCTTTCACACTCGCTCTTCTCCTGGTCTGTAGGTGTCAGACTTACTTCTGAAGGGACTGGGCAGTTGTGTGTGTGTGTTCCATCCTCTTTCAGAACCTCGTTTGGAGCAGTGTGGATCGTCGGTTCCTCCTGAAGAGTCACAGAAGATCTCAGGGTCTGGATAATCTGCAGACCTTCAGCGTCAGAATTCTGGCTCATCCTCTGAATCAGACGCTCACATTCCAGCCGAGCGTGAAACAGTTCCAACCCCATGGCTTTAGCGCGCTTCGGATCGGCGCTGTGGGATAATCGATACTCGGTGTGTGTTTCAGAGTCGTAGCCGATGTGCTGAAGAACAAGGAGAATCGACTGCGGCGGCAAAACCGCTTTAATGTAGTAAACAAACTGAGCCGTGAATTTCTACAGGACAAAAAAACTCCAGTTAATGTAAAAATATACAACCACAGACGGGGGCGTGGCCTAATGTGTGTGTGTGTATAAATATATATATATATATATATATAATATATATATATATATATATATATATATATATATATGCAAGTATGTAAGTATGTGTCTGTGGATGTATGTGTGTGGATAGAAGTGTGTTTATTTAGGGTGCGTGTCTATGTGTAAGTGGGAGTAAGTGTGTATGTGTATAAATGTGTGTATAATTGTGTGTGTGTGTGTGTGTATATAAGTGTGTATGTTTATAAATGTGTATGTGTGTGTGTGTCTGTGTGTGTATATATATATATATATATATATGTATATATATATATATATATATATATATAAAGTATGTGTGCGTGTGTGTGTGTGTGTGTGTGTGTATAAGTGTGCGTGTGTGTTAGCTCACCTTCACTGTTTTGAACTCTTTTTTCCAGGGGAAGAGGAACAGGTTGATGCAGAGCAGCTCGAGGATCTCAAAGGCTTTACTGAGGCGCCTGAGCAGGTGAACGGAGGTGGAGGTGATGTTGGAGGTGGAGGTGATGTTGGAAGTGATATTGGAGGTGGAGGTGATGTTGGAAGTGATGTTGGAGGTGGAGGTGATGTTGGAGGTGGAAGTGATGTTGGAGATGGAGGTGATGTTGGAGGTGATGTTGGAGGTGGAGGTGATGTTGGAGATGGAGGTGATGTTGGAGGTGATGTTGGGGAGGGAGGTGATGTTGGTGTTTGTGGTAATAAGGTTGTTAACTGTGGTGTAGAATGGTAGCAGTGTGAAGCTGTGTGTCTCCCCCCCTCGACTAAACACCATCCTCTCCGCCTCCTCCATCAGCCGCCTGTCATCACACACTCTCACCCCTCCGTCGCTCCATACACGCATGCAGAAGCTCCCGTAGCGCTCCAGGATGTCCTGGTGGTCCTGCTCCACCTCCTCACCCGCAATGCTGTGGTTCATCATCACTGTGTTCCTCTCATGTGTGTGTAGTGATGACACAGTGCTGAAAAACAGGAAGTGAAAGTCAGCCGGGTGACGGTATTAAAACACAACTTTAATATCACAAACAAACAAAAGGTTTTATTACAGGACACAAATCCCAGGAGCTTCAGCACTAAAACACACTGATGATGATGATGAAGATGGTGAAGATGATGAAGATCACTCCTTCAGGTTACTGCACTTCCTCCTCCACCACGTGTCCATCAACATCAACTATTATAAAATATACAGATTATTAATATTTTTATATAAACTGTTGATTCTTTTGTTCCAATAAAAAGTTTTACCTTCACTTCGATCTTTACGCACAAAAACAATCCCAAAGCGCTTCCTCCTCTTCTCTCTCCACACACACACACACACACACACACACTCTCTCTTACACACACCCATTCTCACACACACACACACACACTCTCTCACACACACAGCTGTTTCCGGAAGTAACTCCACACACACTCGAATCAGAGCACAAATAAAAGAGTTTATTGGCTTTAATATGTTCGACACTTTCTGTTATTTTCACCACATTTAACACACAGGAATAAAAATCAACGTGACGTCAACTTCCTTTGATAAAAAACACGTGTTTCATTATCGCATTTAGTAAAAACTACATTACCCAGAATTCAAACCGGAAAACTACACCAATCACAGGCTTTTACTTTTTATTGTATTTTTTTGCAGGTGAAACCGCGTCTGTTGCAGTTTGTTTTTCTCGGTGACGCTAAAGTTTCTGTCTAAAACCGCTTCTTCGCTTAGCGTTAGCAAAGAGCTAAAATACACATCGTTTCTCTAATCACACCGGTATTATTAGCGATAATATCACTTTATTATTATTATTATTATTATTATTATTATTATTATTATTATATCCCATTAGGAATTCACTTCCGGGATTATAGACATACTGACGTAGTGACTCAAAAAACCGTTTACAGCCGCCAGAGGGCGCAATCACAATGTTTATGGCGTTTAACAGACTACAAAATCAGCAATAATAGAAAAAAATACACTAATTAAAAGAAAAATAATCTATTATTAAAAACACATTTTTAAAACATGTTTATATAATATTTTATATATTAAGTTTATATTATATTTTATATGTGTTATAAACGTTTATAAATATTATTATAACGTTTATTTATATTGTATATTTTATATATATATTATAACGTTTATATAATATTATAATAACATGTTTATATTATATTGTTATAACGTTTCTATAATATTATTATAACCTCACACCCCCACACTTACACACCACACACCCATTACACACACAGAACCTCTCATACTCACCACACCCATCACACACACACACACACACACACCTCTTACACACAACTCCACACTCACACACAGATCACTCACATTACACACCCCCCCCTACACACACCCCTCACACACACACACACCACCCCTCACACACACATCTCTCTCATTCACCTCTCACACTCACACACCCATCACACCCACACACCCCTCACACACCCATCACACACACTCACCCCTCACCCCCCCCGACACACACACTCAAGGCTGTTTTATTTCACTCTTCAGCGTCTGATCGAGTGACCTGAAAATCACAATAAAACTTCTTAAAACTTAATAAAAATGTTTTATAGAATAATTAAAATATCATAAAGAACAAAGTGAAACTTTAACTGTTATTAATTAAGGAATAATATAAAACATTTAATCATTTCTCTAGAATTCTCTAAATGTTTTCTCATTTAAATATTAAAATAATTTTAATTATAGAATTTAAACCTGGAAAATAAACATTTACTTTATTAACAATCCGATTTAATCCAGCAGAATAGACTCGCCTTCAGTAATAGTGATCAAAGATTAATTATTTATTTATTAAACACCAAAAAACTAATAAACAGGTGATAAACGAGTGATAAACAGGTGATGAAGAGGTGATAAACGGGTGATAAACAGGTGATGAACAGATGATGAACGGGTGATGAATAGGTAATGAACAGGTGATGAACGGGGGATAAACAGGTGATGAACAGGTGATGAATGGTGATAAACAGGTGATGAACGGGTGATGAACAGGTGATAAACGAGTGATAAACAGGTGATAAACGGGTGATAAACAGGTGATGAACAGGTGATGAATAGGTAATGAACAGGTGATGAACAGGTGATAACGGGGGATAAACAGGTGATGAACAGGTGATGAACGGGGGATAAACAGGTGATGAACAGGTGATAAAACGGGGGATAAACAGTGATGAAACAGGTGATGAACGGGTGATAAACAGGTGATGAACAAGTGATGAACAGGTGATAATCACAGCTGGATTGACTGATTTCCTGTTTATTTTTCAGTAAAATTCAGTGATTTAAAGACATCAGTAAAATAATAATTTCCAACACAGAATCTTTAAATTCATCAAAAAACTAATTCCATGTTCAGTTTCTGTTAAAGTCTAATTTTATAATTAAACAATAATAAAAAAAATAAAGAGAGACAGAGAGAGAGAACGAGAGAGTGAGAGAGACAGAGAGAGACAGAGACAGAGAGAGACAGAGAGAGACAGAGACATGAGACAGAGAGAGAGAGAGAGAGACAGAGAGAGACAAGAGAGAGAGAGAGAGAGAGAGAAAGAGAGGGACAGAGACAGAGAGAGAGAGAGGAGAGACAGAGACTAGAGAGAGACAGAGAGAGAGAGAGAGACAGAGAGAGAGAGAGACAGAGAGAGAGAGATACGAGAGAGAGAGAGAGAGAGAGAGAGAGACAGAGAGAGAGAGAGACAGAGAGAGAGAGACAGATTATTGGTTATTAATCAGCTCTTTGGTTCTCAGCGTTGGATTGATGTCCTGTCCTAACCCTGTCCCGTAGGTTATTCTGACAGTGACGATGTTATGTTTAGTGGTGGGTGTGTTTAGTGGTGGGTGTGTTTAGTGATGGGTGTGTTTGGTGATAAGTGTGTTTAGTGGTGGGTGTGTTTGGTGGTGGGTTTGTTTTTAGTGATGGGTGTGTTTAGTGATGGGTGTGTTAGTAGAGCGTGTGTTTGGTGATAGTGTGTAGTGGTGGGTTTAGTGGTGGGTGTGTTTAGTAGTGGGTTTGTTTGGTGATAAGTGTGTTTAGTGGTGGGTTGTGTTTAGTAGTGGGTTTGTTTTGGTGATAGGGTGTGTGTGTTTTGGTGTGTTTGGTTGAGTGGTGGGTGTGTTTAGTAGTGGGTTTGTTTGGTGAAGGGTGTGTTTAGTGGGTGGGTGTGTTTTGGGTGGTGGGTGTGTTTAGTGGTGGGTGTATTTGGTGGTGGGTGTGTTTGGTGGTGGGTGTGTTTGGTGGTGCGTGTGTTTAGTGGTGGGTGTGTTTAGTAGTGGGTGTGTTTGGTGGTGGGTGTGTTTATGGTGTGCGTGTGTTTGGTTGTGGTGTTGTTGTGGTGTTGTTGTGTTTAGTGGTGGGTGGTTTTTAGTGGTGTGGGTGGGTGTTAGTGGTGGGTGTGTTTGGTAGGGGTGGTGGTGTGTTTAGTGGTGTGTTTGTGTGTTTAGTTGGTGGTTTGGTGTGGTGTTTTAGTGGTGGGTTTGTTTGGTGGTGGGTGTGGGTGTTTTTAGTGGTGGGTGTTGTTGGTGGGTGGTGGGTGTGTTTAGTGGTGGGTCTTGTTGTGTTTGGGTGGTGGGTGTGTTTAGTGGTGGTGTGTTGTTGGTGGTGGGTGTGTGTTTTGGGTGGTGGTGTGTTTAGTGGTGTGGTTGTGGGTGGTGGTGGGTGGTGGGTGTGTGTTTAGTAGTGGGGTGGTTTGTGTGGGTGTGTTTAGTGGGGTGTGGTTTAGTGGTGGTGTGTTTGGTGGGTGTGTTTAGTGGTGGGTGTTAGTGGTGTGTGTGTTTGTGGTGGTGTTTAGGTGGGTGTGTTTGGTGGGTGGGTGTTGTTAGGTGGTGGTGGGTGTGGGTTTTAGTGATGGGTGTTTGTTTGGTGGTGGGTGTGTTTGGTGGTGGGTGTGTTTGGTGGTGGGTGTGTTTAGTGGTGGGTTTGTTTGGTGGTGGGTGTGTTTAGTGGTGGCTTTGTTGGGTGGTGGTGGGTGTGTTTAGGTTTAGGCTGGGTGTGTTTAGTGGGTGTGTTTAGTGGGGGTTTCTGGTGGGTGTGTTTAGTAGTGGGTTTGTTTGGTGGTGGGTGTGTTTAGTGGTGGGTGTGTTTAGTGGTGGGTTTGTTTGGTGGTGGGTGTGTTTGGTGGTGGGTGTGTTTAGTGGTGGGTGTGTTTGGTGGTGGGTGTGTTTGGTGGTGGGTGTGTTTAGTAGTGGGTTTGTTTGGTGGTGGGTGTGTTTAGTGGTGGGTGTGTTTGGTGTCTTGGTGGTTAATCAGTGGAATGATTCTGTTCTGTTGCTCCATTACGGCGTCGTACGGCGGCAGCTCATCCACAGACAATATAAACACTGAGGAGACGTCCTGCCATCTGATTGGCTGATGAGAGCCTGTGTGTCCATGCGCTGACCACCAGTTAGTACCTTCGGGAGGCTCCACGTCCTCTGTGCAGGGGTATGAGTGTGAGGTGTGTGAGTACGGTGGCGGGTCATCGGTAGGGGTGAAGATCTGCGTCGCGTCACGTCCCACACACTCATCATAACTGAAGGAGAAGAAAGAGCAAATAAGGAATTTGCATAAATTAACATAATTAAACATCCAATCAGCCAATGGGAGCACAGAAGGACATAAACAAGCAGCAGAAAACAAAGGAATTCAACGAAAACCGACAGAGAAAAGGAGGAGCTTCTCAGACTGGGGGCGGAGCTTATTTCAGGACCAGAA
>VCAZ01000303.1:200000-213476 GCA_005784505.1 Bagarius yarrelli
CACTATACAACACTAGCATCTAATACACTATACAGCACTATACTACACTATACAGCAATATACCACACTTAACAGCACTATACTACAGTATACAGCAATATACTACACTTCACAGCACTATTACATTTACATTTGCAGCATTTGGCAGACGCCCTTATCCAGAGCGACTTACAATATCCCTTGTTATAAAACTATACTATACTACACTATACAACACTAACATCCACTGTGCTATACTGCACAATACAACACTATACTGCAATTTTACACACTATACAGCAAATTACGACACTATACTACACTATACAACATTAATATCTACTACACTATACAGCGCTATACTACACTGTACAGCAATATACTGCAGTATACAGCACTATACTACACTATACAACATTAATATCTACTACACTATACAGCGCTATACTACACTGTACAGCAATATACTACACTGTACAGCACTATACTACACTATGCAGCACTATACTACACTAGGGTGATTCACAAACAAGTATGTTTAACAAGAAATTCTTTTAAACATTAAGGAAATTAATGAGTCCTCATCTGATCCGTTCTGCTTAATCCATCATCATTTATCTGTTATTACAGAAATGTTTTTCACTGAATCTCTTTGGTTCAGATGATTTTATCAGTGATCTGTTTTATGAAAGTGATCTATGGATTAATGGTCCAGATTTGTCCAGATGTGAACCAAACGATTCAGTCCAATTTGGTAAACTTATTCGACCGATTCACTTAGAAGAAACAGTTAAATCGATCGATTCGTTTGTGAACCGGACATCACCTTTACTGATGTGTCTCACTGATGTGTCGCTCCAGTCTGTCTCACCTACTGGCATGTCTTAGTAGTGTATGTTACTGATGTGTCTCACTCACTGGCGTGTCTTATTGATATGTCCATCCACTGATGTGTAACTTTATGTAATATTTTGAAAAATGTTTACAGTGTATGTGCAGCAAAGTATCACAAGCATGTTTCAACATCACACATAAAGTATAAAGTAAACACACACACACACACACACGCACGCACACACCAAAATGTGTTTAGCATATGCAGTTATACAAACACACAAAGAAATAAAAGTGATTCTTACCAGAAGAGGAGAATTTTATCAGCTTCCCTTTTTCTCTTTAATTTCAGAGGAACTAAAACATGTCGAACTGCAGCTCATCTCCAAAATCCCAGAAACTTTATTATTCACACACACACACACACACACACACACACACACACACTCCCACGCTACAGCTTTATGTTCTACTGCTGCATTCTAAAGAACGAGTGAGCAGGTGGTGTGTGTGTGTGTGTGTGTGCAGTCACTCCATCACACCGGTGAGAGAAACTCCAGCTCACCTCCCAGAGGAAACGGCGGTTCACTTCATTTTACTTACAGACTTTAAGAGAGAAAACACACTACACACTAACCCCCACCCCCCACCCCCACCCCCCCGGTTAATCTGTTCATCCTGAGAGAGGAACGCTGAGGGGTTAATCAGCCCGAGCCACTGAGGAGGGAAAACGAACCACACCTATCTCTCTTCTCTCTCTCTCTCTCTCTCTCTCTCTCTCTCTCTCATCTCTCTCTCTCTTTCTCCTCTCTTTCTCTTCTCTCTTCTCTCTCTCTCTCTCTCTCTCTCTCTCTCTCTCTCTCTCTCTCCTCTCTCTCTCTCTCTCTGTCCTCCTCCTCTCTCTCCTCTCGCTTCCCTCTCTCTCTGCTCCTCCTCTCTCCTCTCTCCTCTCTCTCGCTCTCTCTCTCTCTCTCTCTGTCTCTCTCTCTGTCTCTCTCTCTCTCTCTCTCTCTCTCTCTCTCTCTCTCTCTCTCTGTCTCTCTCTCTCTCCTCTCTTCTCCTATCTCCCCCCGTCCCTCTCTCCTCTCTCTCTCGTCTCTCTCTCGTCTCTCCTCTCGCCTCTATCTCTCTTCTTTAGTCTCTTCTCTCTCATCTTCCCTCCATCTTCATCTCTCGGTCTCTCTCTGTCTCTCTCTCTCTCTCTCTCTCTTTCTCCATTCCTCTCACTCTCTCTCTCACTCTGTCTTTCGCACTCAAACTCTTCTATCAGACCTAAGCAACCAACATTAGTACATACAACATGTCAGTGTCCACCTCCATCAATCACTAGGTAGATCTTTGTTCACACCTGCTCCCCAAGCTAGCATGCCAGACCCTTCAGTGGACTCCGGGGAAACTTAGCTGTAACCCTGAATCAGGGAGCAGACGTCCTGTCGAGGCAGCCGCTGAGTTTGGGGAATGGAGACTCCACCCAGAGGTGGTGAAGCTCCTATGGAAACGCTTTGGCATCACAGTGCACTGTCTGCTCTGGATCTCTGCTCATCCAGCCACACTGGGCCTGAAAGTCATAGTGCAGACATAGTGCTGGGACGAGTATGCGGGGGCGGGGTCAGACTACTGCGAGCATGGTTCTCATAGTGTTAAGTTAGTTAGCTAGAACAGCTCCTAGCAGCAGGTTTCTCGACTGAGGTTATTAAAACCAAACTCCACTCAAGAGTTCCTGCCAAAAGAAAACTCGATGCCTCAAAATGAAACCGATTTATTTCATGATGCAGACACAAGCAACAGGATCCAGATTCCCAGTATTCCTGCAGGAACGTTTCTCTGCAGATCCAACACCATCCATTCTAAAGGTATATGTGTGCAGAAATCGGTGGGCAGAGACCCACTTCTAACACGGGTTCTTTGTGGCCTGAGGAGGCTGAGCTGTGCATGGAAAACTGAGGTTCTGGTCACTGGACCTGGCTAGGGTCCCCTGGCCATAACGGAGGGTGCTTAAACCGGGCTTTAAAACAGAAACACCCGCCACCTGCTGACCAGTTATACGCCACAGTTAAAGTATAAAGACAGGTACAGTTTTTACTACAGTATTTATAAATGTTAACATTAATATAGAGAAGAGGTTCTGTGTTTAGTGTTAATATACAAATATCCAAAAGATTTCATATAGAATTGCAGAAAAACGGCATCATTTTCTGAACTGAATAATAAAATTATAGGAATATTTGAGTGAGTAATTAAATTGTTACAAATTAAGTGTCTGTAATCAGAAGAGAATCGTTACAAATTTAACATTACATCAACATTTAATCTATTTATCAAAATAATCAAAATCCAAAACCTTCTGAACTCAAGTGATTGCTCATTACTCCCTCCTGCGGCCAAGTGTGTGTACTGCATCCAGACTACTGAATACCGCCGATAAATTATTTCAGTTTAGTTTGTGTGTGTGTGTGTGTGTGTGTGTGTGTGTGTGTTTTAAAGGTGTGATCCTGTTCTTTGTCTTCTACTCCACATTGTTTGTGTGTTTTGTTTAAAACACGACCTTCAGGTTAGAGTTGAAGTCTTGCCCCAGTTTCCGCTTGAGAATTCCAGCTGGGTCCCAGCTTCATTGTGTGTGTGTGTGTGTGTGTGTGTGTGTGTTTAGGGGCACTGCTTGCAATTTCGGGCCTTATGAAACAATATGTAATATGTAAATGTAATATGTAACTACTCATAAATACTCTGTGTGTGTGTGTGTGTGTGTGTGTGTGTTATGTGCAGACAAAACTCAGCCTTTGTAAGGAGTTAAACCTTCCTGTAGTTGAGTGGGCATTAAAGATTTTCTTCATTCTTTTTATAAAACTGCTGAAACTCCTGAGATCCTGAGTAAACACACACACACACACACACACACACACACACACACACACACACACAGTAACACACATCAACAGTGTAAATCCAATGATAAAAAGGAATAAAAATCATTTTGTTCTTTAGTCGATTCTTTCTTTAGTTTCTGTGTGTGTTTGTTTACAGTGACATCATCATATCAAATTAACGAGATAAAATATAAAAGAGTGTAAAAAATTAACAAATTAAATGTTGTTGTTGGTCTGAGCTGAAATGTTTTAGTGACAGAAACCAACAAAATAAGATTCTGCAGTGAATCAAAGCTCTGAATCGATTCAGTTCGACTCTCAGTTTGAAGTTAATCTGCTGAAAAAGTCTGTCTGGAATGAAAAACAGGAAAACACTCCCATCTGCTCTTTTACTTAACAGATAAGCCAACAGGAAGTGAGTTTCTCGACAGGAAGTGGCTGATTGAGTGGGCGGGGCTTGCCAACTTCAAACATCCGTTTATTGTCTTACAGAAGAAGACGAGGAAAAATTTAAGTCAGAAAACAAACACAGCAAAACGAACGACTCTTACACCTGAACAGAGTTTAATGTCTCAGAGAGAGAATCAGAGTCAGAGTCAGAGTCAGAATCAGTCAGAGTCAGAATTAGAATTAGAATCAGAAAGAGTCAGTCAGAGTCAGAATCAGAATCAGAAATCAGAATCAGAGTCAGAGTCAGAATCAGTCAGAATCAGAGTCAGAATCAGAGTCAGAATCAGAATCAGAATTAGAATCAGAATCAAGAGTCAGTCAGAGTCAGAGTTAGAATCAGAATCAGAGTCAGAGTCAGAGTCAGAATCAGAAGAATCAGATCAGAATCAGAATCAGAATTCAGAGATCAGAAAAATAGTCAGAATCAGAATTAGAATTCAGAAATCAGAATCAGATCAAGTCAAGTCAGAATCAGAGTCAGAATCAGAATCAGAGTCAGACTTACTTTTATTTTATTTATAATTATTAATTAATGATGAAGAATTTAATAAAGTATAAAATAAATACTGAAGAAACAAAGCAAAAAATTAAACATATTTAATTCTAATGAATGTTAGACATAAAAGAGAAACAATAATAATGGAATCTTTTTCCTGCTGTTGAATCAGTTCGAGTCTCTGTTTTTATCTGACATTTTAATCTGCTGTAAAATTAATAACATTAAAATTCTGATGACACTTAAATTTCACTGAAAAAAAAAACTAACATAAAATTTTATTAGAAAATCATTTTTATTACATTTTTTACGTGTAAAACTCAGAGTGTGTGTTTACATTTACACACTTCACTCGCAACTCAACTCTCTGCAGACGGAATTACAAATTGGCTTCTGTGTGTGTGTGTGTGTGTGTGTGTGTGTGAGTGTGTGTGTGTGAGCAGCTGTAGAATTTCCTCATTGCTGTATTGTATTGGACCTTTGAGATTTAATTTTTACACACACACACACACACACACACACACACACACACACACACAGTGTTGATGATTTCTGTCAAATAAACTCCGATTGCTCTGTAATTCTTTCAGCGGCTCTTTTACAGCGTTTCCTGTGTTTCTCTGCTGCTGTGTGACTGAAGCCAGTTCCATTTCCTCCAGCTAATATTACTGTTACTACACAGACAGTCACTCAGAGTGTGTGTGTGTGTGTGTAAATGTGGAATGTAATAACGTTCAACAATGCTGCATCTACAAATCATTACTCTTCTCCTGCTGTGTAAGATTTTTAAACTGAGTTCTGGATTCTGATTGGTCTGAAGGACAGAGCGGTTTCTCAGTCACATGACAAGCCGCGTGAATAAAGTATAAAGCGTGCGATCTGAACCTGTTATTAACAGTCCGATACAATAAACCAGACTGAATAACGGGCTGGTCACATGTCACGCCTGCGAATGCCTGGAAAACGCTAAGCGAAGTGTTTGCTCCATTTTTTTTCAATCAATCGCTTGTGTTCCATCAGCTGCATCAGAGCACCTGCAGCAGTCTGGAAGGTTGAGATGTTTGAAATCTTGCTGTCACGCAGACGTGTATAGAGAAAACAAGTATGTGGCAACGCATGCATATCAAAATACTGCAGCGCTGTCTACATTTCTAAAATAACAAAATTAATTGTACAAAAGACTAAAAAGTAACCAAAGAAATATGTGGGGAAGTAGTGGCTCATGTGGGTTCGATTCCCAGCTCCACCAAGCCACCACTGCTGGGCCCCTAAGTGAGGCCCTTAACCCGCAATTGCTCAGTTGTATAACAGAGATTAATGTAAGTTGCTCTGTATAAAAACATCTGCCAAATGTTGTAAATGTCAGTGTGTAAGGACCCTAAGGCAAAAGTTAGTTTCTGTCATCCACAATATTAAAGATTATAATAAAGTAATAGTAATAATAGTAATAATAATAATAATAATAATAATAATAATAGTAATAATTAATAATAGTAATAATAAACTGCTATAGATGGGATTTATCTGGAACAGGCTGAGAGTGTTCGATTATTCAGTAAATAAATGTTATTATTAATAATTATTGAGACTTTTGCTTCTCTGAACCTGATCAAATGAAATGCACCAAAACTGCTATAAAGTGAGATAATAATAATAATAATAATAATAATAATATTAATAATAATAATAATAATAATAATTATAGAAATAATGAATCTTATGAATGAACTCCAACGTCTTCTTTGATCTTCTCCTCTGCTGGTTTGGGGTTTCGGATCTGGGATCAGTAGGAATCGTTTGCTCCAGAGCTGTAAATCTGAGCGAGTGTCCTAAATCGAGGTCCCCAGTCATTCAGAAAGTCGTAGTCGAGGTCGGATCCCACAGAAGAAGAGGATTCGAGTGAACTGAGGGAGCCGGCGAGGGACTCGGACCCCTCGTAGCCATAGATGTGCAGCGTGTCGTAGGGAATCCCGTCCCGGTCATGATCCGCCTCGTCCTTTTTCACTTCGATCATGGCAGCCATGTCCCCTTTACAGGCTGAGGGCTTCTTCACCACGGCGTACATGGTGGGAGGAAGGTCGAGACCCAGCCGGCCATCAGAGTTAGCCGAGGTCAGGATGGAGACATCATATATATTAGTGTCCATTTCTCCTCCACCTTCTTCATCATACGCCACCAGCTGCTCATGAATCTCACCGGATGGCTTTCCAAGAGATACCAGCGCCTGCTTCTGATAGCGTTTACGCAGCACGAAGAGAATCACGATCACTACCATAAACAAACACACACACACACACACACGCGCACACACACACATGTAAAATCTCATTAAACTGTGTTCATTTAACCTTTTAAACACTGAGGTCCTTAATTTTAATTTCTTTTAATCTTCCATCATTACTAGCTAAACCCTAATTCCTTATTCCCTAACCCTTTATCCCTTAATCCATAACCGTTAATCCCTTATTTCCTAACCCCTAATCCCTATTTTCTAATACCTTAATCCATAATTTATTATTCCTTAATCCCTAATTTATAATCACTTATTTCCTAAACCCTAATTACTTAATCCATAACCTCTAATCATTTAATTCCCAACCCATAATTCCTTATTTCTTAACTCCTAATTCCTTAATCCCTAACCCCTAATCCCTATTCCTTTAATCCATAACCTCTAATCCCTAAATCCCTAACTCCTAATCTCTTATTTCCCAACCTCTAATCCCTTAATCGATAACCTGTAATCCCCTAGTAATCCCCACAATCTATAATCCCCTAATCCCTAAAAGATGAGTGTGGACTGTGTGTGTGTCCTAATTCACACACATCCTTTTCCCTGTACAGCTCCAGTGTATTATGAGTGCCCCCCCCCCCCCCCCCTCCATCTGGGCCTCACTGACACCATGACAATGATGATGATGATGATAATTACCAAGAATGGTGACGATGCAGAGCAGTATGGCGATCAGAGCGCTCACGCTGACGGAGGAAGTGATGTAGGATTTGCAGAAGTCACGTCGTCTCTCTCTCCCACACACACACACCGGCAGCTGTAGCAGTGAGACGCTTTTCCTCGATGGTTTTCCACCATCAGTGATCTCAACTTCTAGAAAGTTCTCCACTGATTTCTCAGCACTAAAACCACCGTGAGTCAGGATGATACTGGCCGTGTTATCTGTCTCACACACACACACACACACACACACACACATTTACTTATTAACTTCCCTTTGATATAGAATTATTTAGTTAAAGTGTTTGTATTTCAGGAGATGGAGACTCACTCAGATTATCATGAATAGAGAAGTTTGAACTCTGTTTTGTAAGACTGAAATGGAATTTTCCAGGATTCTCATCTTTGTCGAAAGCGCCGATGACCCCGATAACCTGCGGGAAATTATTATTATTATCAGGAGTTCAATCATGTAGTGCTAAAAACCTGTGGTTATTATAGAGCTTTTATTATTACTGATTCTGACTCTGAACTGATTACGCAATCCGACTGAAACTTGGTAAGACCGGAGTTTTAACTGTTACTCAGATGATTCATCCTAATCACCCCTCTCTTGGGCACATTGAGTCAGATGAACAGCTGACCTGCCCTTCTGCATTTCAGACATTTTGGGCCATGGGTTGTGCACCGTTTGCTCCTGGCTATTTTATCTGTCCTCACCGTTCCACTCTCATCATTCTGACAGATGTACACTTCGTTCCCGCCGACTAGTTCCGGGTCATTGTCGTTGATGTCCAGGACTTTTATTTTGACCATTGCCCAGGAATTCAGGTCTGTAAACAAAAATGTTTTTAAGTTACATTCTTGACTTTAGAGAGAATGCGTTCAGTGCAACCTGTTCAGGTCACATGACCATCTTTAGCATTGTTTATTCTGTAAAACAGCTGATTAGCATATTTTTAAATATTATTATATAAGCATAACACACTAATACTGGATTCTTCCTCTGCTGTGACGTGAAACTTGTATTCTTCCTGAAGTTCTCGGTCCAGGGCATTCCTCAGAGTCAGCTGTCCCGTTTCACTGTTGATGCTTACTGGACTGCTGGGATCTTTAATGCTGTACCTAAAACACACACACACACACACACACACAGCTATAGATCAAAGACAGATCACCAGAGCTTTTCTGTATCTTTTCAGTTCTCCTCTGATTACACAAACCAGCAGGTTATTCCACACTGCAGCAAAGTTTCTGTGGTCTTGCATAGATGGCCATCTGGAAGACAATGTCATCACCGGAAGATTGTCCCGAGCATTACATGATGGGGGGTGAGGTAATCGATCAGGAAGCATTGCTATACAAACACTAGCAGCACTGCGCCTCAGTAAGCTTGCATTTAGCACAACAGGGCTGGCCGTATGACACGTAATGTAGTGTCTCGTTCCTTCAGGGAACCACGGTTACATACATACCATGAAAACCTTCCCCTTCAGCCACAGAAATGTCTGTACCATAGCATCCAGACCCAGCGAGCCTGGAGAAGCCAAAAAGAACCAGAGCACACAGTGCATCATCTCTTGTGACGCGAACAGGTCTACTTCCATTTGGCCGCAACGTTTTCACAGGAGTGCCACCACTCCAAGCCGTCTCCATCACCAAGCCCTAGCCCCTGCCTCAACAGGACATCTGCTCCCTAATACAGGGGACCCGGCATATACATTGCTTTTAACAAGCGGAGTTGGCATGTTAGCTTGTAGAAAGAGTGTGAATGCAGACTTCCCTAGTGGTTGATGTAGGTGACCAATGACCTGCTGTCTATACATACTAGTATTTGCCTTGTACACTGTCAGCATTTCCAGGCAATTTATGTGCCAAGAGAGTTGAAAATCATCCCACAGCCCATGAGTGTAGCTGCTAATCATGACTGCTAACCCAACCTGTGGGGGAAGCACCTGTCATAAGTTTTATGCAAACCTTAAGAACCTCCTGTATTGGGAAATGATACTTATATGGAAGTTTGCATCCTTTAGATCTAGTTTGACATATTTGTCGTAATATATAATTTGTAACTCGACATGTTTAAGGACCCATAACAGGATACCACATTGAGGTAAAAGAGGACGAAGCGGTAGGCTTTAAAATCGGACACTGAAGCGGACACTTGAGCTCTCTAGTACTTGTGGTGTCGTTGTGTACTGTGAAGACGTTTGTAGTGTGAGTGTACCGTATCCTGTGGCTGGTTTTGTCAGTGTCCTTGGCTGAAACAGATCCAACAATGATGTTTTTCTGATTCTCGTGAACACTGAAGGTATACTCTCTCTGGGAGAAGACTGGTGGCTCGTCCACGTCTTTCACACTGATGTGGATCTGGGCGCTCGTCCAAGTATCCATGTTGTCCGGAGGCTGTACCACATTCTCTTCAAGACTTACGGTGAACGTGTAGCTCGTCTTTGTCTCATAGTCAAGTTCCTGTGACAAATGAGACATAGGATAAAGAATGGATAAAGAGGATAAAGGATGGAGAAAGCAGAGTTTGTGATTTAAGACGCAGCCTGGGTTACAGTTCCTGGTTAGATGTGTGTATCTGAGTAGGTTTACCACTAGTTAATGTTGTAAACATTGTATAGAGGAGGTGATGGAGAAAAAGCTACCTTCTTCAGGATGAGAACTCCATCATTATTGTCGTTCATCTCTAGATCGAAGGAGTCTTCATGAGAGTGCTCAACAGTAAACACAGGCTTTTTATTCTGTTTCTCATCACGGTCCTGAATGTCGAGTGTAGTGATTTTAAAGCCTACCGGTTCATCCTCTTTTACCTCGATGTGGTATCTTCCTGTGAAAAACAAGCACACATGAAGAACATTTAATGATGATATAAAAAAACTGAATGTGATTTGGGACGCGCCCTGAGACGAGCGTTTTCTAAGCTCAATCAGAACCAGGAAGTTGTTGATAGTGGTGGCTTTTCTGTACTTTTACTGAAGGTGGCCTGGTTGTCATTAATGTCGTTAATGTTGATTGTCACCACTGTGCTTGCTGAGAGGCCTCTCGCCGGTCCGGGTGTGTCTGATGCCTGCACCAACACCTTATACTCGCTCTGAGTCTCACGGTCTAGAGTATTAACGTGGGTGGATATTTCACCTGGAGGACACACAGACACACACACACACACACACAAGCTTTAATAAAGTTATCTGTTTATTTTTTTCACCAAACTGTAGAATCATCTGAATCAGATGGCCACTTTAGGAGTCACAGCACTGTTTATATGTGACTCCCCCAGATGTAATTAAACAGCTGGATGTTCTTCTGTTCTTTAAGCCGGTGTGTGTTATTTCATTATAAGCGTTGTTGAATCTGTTGCTGTTCTGTCAGAGGAGCAAGTAGTCATTATTCTCAGAACATCAACATGCTCATATCTGCTGTTTCTGTTATTCTACAGAGAGTGAGAAGATTCTGCTGACGTCACGAACACGGCATGAAAGACCAACAAAGAAACAGTGTAAAGAAGAACAGAAGAATTATTCAAAATATTTGGAAAAGAAAAGCTCCTTAGTTTCCCCCGGAGGTCATTGGCGCACACACACACACACACACACACACACAGACACACACACTACTGAATGGGATAGAGGTGTGCCAATACTTTTGGGGAAATTGTCTTACCTGTTCTGTCGTTAATGCTGAAGATGTTGGTAGTGTTTAGCAGTGTGTAGGTCACCATGCCATTCGGAGAGCTGGGGTCATCTTTATCAGTCGCTCGCACCGTCATAACAACCGTACCTTACAATAACATTAACATTACACAGTCACATCATCATCATCATCATCACTATCATCATCATCATCATCATCACTCATCATCATATCATCATCATCATCATCATCATCATCATCATCATATCATCATCATCATCATCATCTCATCATCATCATCACATATCATCACCATCATCAGCATCATATCATCATCACTTCATCATCAGCATCACTATTCATCATCATCATCATCATTATTATCATCATCACTCCACACTATCAATCATCATCATCACATCATCATCATCATCACCATCATTATCATCATCATCATCATCATCATCATCATCATCCTTATCATCACCATCATCACCATCATCATCATCATCATCATCACTCATCATCATCATCATCATCATCATCATCCATCATCAATCATCACTCATCATCATCATCATCAACATCGTATATCATCATCCTTATAATCATCATCATCCAAATCCTATCATCATTACCATCATCACAGTATCATCATCATCATTATCAACATCATCAAAATCATCTCATCATCATCATTATCATTATCATCACCATCATCATCATCTCATATCACATCATCATTACCATCATCACCATCATCATCATCATCATCACTATCATCAACCATCATAAGCATCATCATCATCATCATCATCACCATCATCATCATCATCATTATCATCATCATCACCATCACCATCATCATCATCATCATCATCATCATCATCATCATCATCATCATCTCATCAATCATCATCTCATCATATCACCATCATCATCATTATCACATCATCACACTATCATCATCATCATCATCATCATCAGCATCAATCATATCACCTCAGTCATCATCATCATCATCAAGCATCACAATCATCACTTCATCACCATCACCATCATCATCAATCATTCATCATCATCATCACCATCATCATCACCATCATCATCATCATCATCACCATCATCATCATCACATCATCATTATCATCATCATCACTATCATCATCATCATCATCATCATCATCTATCATCATCATCATCACCATCATCATCAACACTATCATCATCTTCACCAGTATCATCATCATCACATCATCACTATTATCATCACCATCATCATCATCACCATCATCATCATCATCTCATCATTGCAAGCATCATCAACAAAAGAAACTGTGAAGGTCAGCATAAAGAAATTTATATATATCTCATTATTTATCCAAATAAGCAGATGAGATTTAAGGGCCTCACTCAGGGGCCCAGCGGTGTCTGTTCAATAGTGCTTGAAATTAAACCTATGATCTTTCTATTAGCAGTCCAACACAATAACAGCAGAAGTTTCGACTGCAATGAGTCCCATACCTGCACGCGCTCGCTCCTCCACGGCCCCAGTGTACGGCTCGGAGAACTCGGGCGTGTGATCGTTGATGTCCTGGACCTTAATGGTGAACTCAGACTGCTCCTCCAGTTCTCGTCCACTCTGAGTGTTGAAGATTTGTGCTGTTAGCTTGTAACTGCTGATTTTTTCTCGATCTAGCTTCTTCAACACCAAAACATCTCCAAAGTCGTTGACGGCGAAGATGTCACCTGCTCCTTCTCCTGACAGCCTGAACTCCACGTTCCTGCCCTTGCTCTCGTTGAAGTTTGTGTTCTTCAGCTGTAACAGATAGATTTCTTTTATACTAAAGTGAGACGTGAGAAGTGTGCTGAGGTAAAGAACAAGATGGACTCATGTTCTCACCTTGCCAATGACCTCCGGGGGAAACTGAGGCGGTTTTTCCTCGTATACGATGAACATGTTCCACTGCCATTCCCGTTTGTGTCTCTGCAAGACAGAGGACGCTGAAATGTCTTCAACACGCACAGCTACGGACAAGAGAAGATTCAGAAACACCATCCAAAGGAAAGTCCTGAGCGCTCGCGTCCTGCCACAGTATTTCATTATCTGTAAGAGGAGAAGAACCCAGTTCACTTACAGACACACACACACACACACACACACACACACACACACACACACATATTCGAAAAGGACGTATGCCGTCTTAAAAAAATTCCATGATTCATAGTCGTTTAATTACTTGTCTCTGTCTCTCTCT
>VCAZ01000302.1:0-17500 GCA_005784505.1 Bagarius yarrelli
ACACTCTCTTAACCTGGACTACACATAATACACACACCCACACACCACACCCACACACACTGTCAGTTTAACACTAATCAAAGACACATCTCTTTAAACCTGACTACACATAATACACCCCGCAACACACACACACACAGCCAAACTGTCAGTTTAACAAAGTAAGAAACATCTTTTCACCTGAACTACACATAATACACACCCACACACCCCGTCAGTTTACAGTAGTTAAGACACATCTCTTTACCTGATCTACACATTAACACACACACACACACACACACACACACAACAACCACACGTCAGATTGACAGTAGATTAAAGACACATCTCTTTAACCTGTACTACAATAATACACACACACACACACACACACACACCACACCCCACACTGTAGTTTAACCTAGATCAAAGACACATGTCTTTAACCGAATTCACACACACACACACACAATACACACACACCACACACTGTCATTTAACACTAATTAAAGACACATCTCTTTAACCTGACTAACATATAACACACACCACACACACACCACACACACACACACCCACACACATTCACACAAACACACCTGTCACATTTACAGTAGATTAAACACACACATCTCTTTAACCTGGACTACCCTATACACACACACACACACACACACACCACACACACACACTGTCCATTTACACTAAATTAAGAACATCTCTTACCTGAACTACACTATACACACCACACAAAAGAAACAACACACACTGTCATTTAACACTAGATTAAAGACACATCTTTTAACCTGAACTACACATAATACACCACACACACACACCACACACACCACACACTGTCAACACTCACATCCTTTAACCTTACACATAATATACCCACACACCACACACACACACCCCACACCCACACACCTGTCAGTTTAACACAATTAAAGACCCTCTCTTAACCTGAAACACATACACACCACACCCACACACACACACACAACACACCTGTCGTTTAACACTAGAAAGACACATCTCTTAACCTACGCCATAGTAATACACCCATTCAACACACACACACACACACACACCACACACCACACACACACACACACACACACACACAGTTTACCATAGATAAAAACACATCCTTTAACCTGTCCACACACCCACACACACACACTTTTTAAACCACACTGTACAACTACACTACACACACACACACACACGCCCACCACTTTTTACACTAGATAAAAACACATCTCCGTAAATGATTATCCAGACGGTAATATTAATCAGATAACCGGAAACACCCTCCAATAACACACACTGTATTGTGTATACATCGAAGGTATCTCACAACATATACGTCTGTTCTTTGTTGTTCCAGCTCACCGTCGCCCCATCACCTGAAGACTCTAGAGTTCCTCTAAACATTATAGACCTTTTAGCATTTAGTGTCTCAAAACATTCAGTCGTCCAAACCGTCTGCACTTAATACCCATACCATCAGAGACGTGGATTCAGATGACCTGAGAACACACTGGAGGGAACCTCCTCTTTAGTCCAAGGACACAGCTCCTGGTTCCAACAAATTCAATTTGTAATGTTCCGTAGAGACTTTTTCACTGTAAATCATCCATTTTAAATGAGTTTGTCCACAGACACGCCGCGCTCTGGTCCAGTTCACATATGACTTCCTTTTGTATGATGAGCTTATTGGTATCTGCGATGTTAGGGTGGTTTGGTTACTGCTGTGGCTCTGAATTTTGCTGCATCCATTTATTACGAATCATGCGATGGTGACGCAGTGTCTCTGAAGACCTGAAGACCACAGACATCCAACAAGTCTTCATCCTCAGTCCTCCACCACAGAGACTGTCCATTTCTCTGAATCTTTGATCGTTAAATCGTTTTCCACATCGTTTTAAACACTCTTCACAGATGTAAGACTCTGTCCGTCTTACTTCTGAACTCTGTCCATCTTTACTTCTGATAAGGAACTCTGTCCGTCTTTACTTCTGAGAGACTCGGTCTCTCTTTACTTCTGAGAGACTCTGTCCCTACGACTCTCCTCCTGAGACTCGTCTATCTTTACTTCTGAAGCTCTGTCCATCTTACTTCGAGAGCTCTGTCTATATTTACTTTACTCTGTCCGTCTTTACTTCTAGAGAGTCCGTCTTCTTCTAGAGGACTCTGTCCGTCTTTACTTCTGACTCTGTCTAATTATTACTTCTAAAGTCCCTCTTTACTCTAGCTTTACTCTTGAGACACGCTCTCCTCTCTATAAACGCGTCCCTTTAAACTAATCATCTAAGAGATCTGTAATAAGACTCTTTGTTTTTCAGTTTCTTTACAGTTAAAAACCTCATCACTTGTCTGGAATTCAGGTTGTAATTGAAACTTTCCATCTTTACTTCTGAGAGACTCTGTCCATCCTGACTTCTGAGAGACTCTGTCCATCTTTACTTCTGAGAGACTCTGTCTAACTTTACTTCTAAGAGACTCTGTCTATCTTTACTTGAGACACTCTGTCTCTCTAGCGTCCCTTTACCTAATCATCTTACAGATCTGATAATAATTAATCTTTTAGTTTTCATTTTATTTACGTTAAAAAAGCTCTCAACTTTTCTGGAATTCAGGTTGTAATTGAAACTTTTACTGTAATTCATTAACATGGACTGCGCAGTTGAGGGGTAAGGGCCTTACTCAGGGGCCCGGCAGTGTCGGATTGGTGTTGGAAATCGAACCCACACTTACATTTATGTTTTTTTACAGATGTCCTTATCCAAAGCGACACACGAGTGAAATAGGAGTTTCGTGGTTAAGCAGGTGTTGGACTGCTGATTAGAACATTGTGTGTTTAATTTCCAACACTGGCGGGCCCCTGAGAAAGGCCCTTAACTTTAAACATGAATCAGATCATTCACAGGACTGAATTCATGTGTGTGGTGTCTCTCCCTCTCACACACACACACACACACACACACACACCACCCACACACACACACACTAACTCTTTATAATATATTGCTTGCAGGTGGAACATTAGGTTTTTATGTAGGATTAGATATTTAAAAAATTGTATTAACTTTATAACTTTATTTATAAAACTGACCCCTTCTTATGATGTCACTAATTAAAAGTTGTGTTATTTCTTTCAGGCAGTTACACACACATAAGAAACAAAGAGAGACAGAATAAAATCCAGGATTCGGGTTTAAAGTTTACATTTCGTTTATTATTTATTATTTCAGCCTTTGATTATTACAGGAGAAAAAAAAAAACACCGCTAAAATCTCACGTCACACTGCGACTCGAAGCAACATGGAAGCGAGTTTGATCTGAAAAGACGGAGTTGTTTTGTTTTTTTATTTACACTCGGTCCCGTTTCACCTCCACACATCCTAACAGTTCAGAGTAATTGGGCATTAACTTACAATCGCCCGTCACTATGGGATGGCCTACGTTTGTGAGCGTTAATGAGGTTCTAGCTGTGCATTTCCTACGCCAACATTCCATTATAGCTAATAATATACACAAGTGTTTATGTCTCTATACAGACACCTGTACGTGCGTGCATATGTACAAACACACCATCTACCATAACAAGAGCCACCAGCGCAGAGTGAAACAGTGCGACATGCGGCACACCGGCGCTCGAGCGCTAAAACCAGGAAAATCTCTCAGCAATCAAGTGAATTTTATAGGTGGAGGAAGAGACTAATCTTCATATCGCAGTTTAAACCTGAGACTAAAGCCGTCAGCATCGACACGAAAACAAGCAGAAAAAACAGTGTTCTGCCCAACACACTGCAACAAACACACACCACACACACACTCACACACCCACACACTCACACACTCACCTGACACGCTGACAGCAGATACGCAGTAACTAGGATTTAGCCCTCAGGGCCAGTGGCAGTGCTACACCGAAAGAGACACACACACACACACACACACACACACACACACACACACACACACCACTGTCTGCTGCCCTCTACAGCTCTCCACGCCCTCTACGCTCATCACGGCCCTCTAAGCTCTTACTGCCCTCCAACAAAGCTCTCTACCACCTTCTAGAGCTCTCTACTGCCCTCTCCAGTGTTCTTACGTCGGGGTGAACAATTGTTTAAAACAAAACCTCCAGTCATTCATAAGGACTGACAGTCTGTGTAATGGTTTCACATTAATGATCGAGTACTGAGGATAAATCCCTTAATAACTCCTTTATTAACTCGTCTAATAACTCCTTTATTAACTCGTCTAATAACTCGTCTAATAACTCGTCTAATACTCCCTTTATTTAACTCGTCTAGTAAACTCTAATAAACTCCTTTATTACTCGTCTACCCTCGTCTATACTCCTTATTAACTCGTCAATATTAACTCGTCTAATAACTCCTTTATTAACTCTCTAACTCCGTCTAATAACTCCTTTATTAACTCGTCTATAACTCCTTTATTAGTGTGGCCACTATAATCCTTTATTATTGGTGGCCCTGTTTTACTAACGTAATGACTAAACATTTATTTTGAATGATGTTTTTTTTATTTTAGTTTAAATTTGTTTAATTGATGGTATTTTATAGCAATTTTAATTGCATTAACTACCAAGAAGAAGAGAATGGAGAAAGCGGAGATAGAGAGAGAGAGAGACAGAGGACGAAGAGAGAAAGAGAGAAGAAAGAGAAGAATTAGAGAGAGAGAGAGAGAGAGAGAGAGAGAGGAGAGGTGACGGAGATAAGAATTTATAGAGAGAGAGAGAGAGAGAGAGAGAGAGAGGCGGGACGGAGATAGAAGAGAGAGAGAGAGAGAGAGAGATATAGAGAGAGAGAGAGAGAGAGAAAAGGGAGGAGGAGAAAGAGAAGAATTAAAGAGAGGAGAGCGGAGAGAGTAGGAGAGAGAGAAGAAAATTAAAATAGAGCGAGAGAGAGAGAGAGAGGTACTTCAAGAACAGATAAGACTTACAGAGAGGAGAGAGAGGGCGAGAGAGAAAGAGAAGAATTAGAAAGAGACAGAGAGAGAGATTAGAGTCAAAGAGTAGAAGAATACAGTACAGATCGTATACTCTATGTAGATAGAGAAGAAAATTAGAAAGAGACAGAGAGAGAGAAGAGGGACTGAGAGAGTAGAAAGAAATAATTCTAAAATATACCTTAAAGAGAGAGAGAGAGAGAGAGATAGAGAGAGTGAGGAGTAGATAAAATATAAGTAATTAAAAGAGAGAGTAGATAGAGGACTTAGATATGAAATAGAAAATTATAAATATAATATAGAGAATAGAGATAGGGACTTAGAGATAGAAGAATTAGATATATAGATAGGAGGACTAGACTATATAGAAATATGAAGAATTAGAAATCTATATATATATGTACGTAGAGTAATATAGAATTAAATATAAAAACAGAGTTTGAGAAGGTCCGTGTTTTATGATATATAGTGTCTAGAGAAAATCATCTCATGACTTTAAAACCGGATTGGATTATTATGATTACAATCGCTTTTGTTCTTAATAGAGGTGTAGTCTATATGTCTTTTTGCTTACGAGGTGTAGTCTATAGCAGTATTACACTACAGTTCGCTTTCACACACACACACACACACACACACACACACACACAACACACACAACGACATATTGCAATACATTGCCTGTTCTCTCGGACGCGTCCTTCGTCACACTCGCACGTTCAGTACTGCAGCTGCTACTGTACATAACCAAACACTCCTATCAACTTATTCCTAGTTAGAAGCTAATTATGCTTGTGGAGGCATCATACACACACACACACACACACACACACACACACACACACACACACACACACACACACCAACCACACCCTACACACGTTGATCCACTCTATGGATTAAAGCTGCATTAAAGTGACAGTGGAATGTTTTCTGCATACAGTATATAATAACAATAAACGCTGGAGATGAAGAGAAAAGCGGCTTCACACAACTTTTAAACACAGGAAACCAGTGGAAATGCTTCTGTGCTCAGTTAGTACAGTGATAAACACACACCCCCCCCCCCCACCCCCCCCCCCCGTTGTGTATGTGTGTGTGTATTGTATATATTCGGCTCAAGACTGGATCAGAACAGTGTAAGTCCGTGTTGCAGTATTACAGTCGTTACACATTTTTCTGGGTTCTCTGCACTGTTAGATATGATGGAGATTTTTAGTGTTCTGTTAAAGAAAATAAATAAGATTACGGTATTAAAGACGTAAGTAAAGTCGAAATTACAGGAAGAAATTTGAAATCGTCAACGGACGACGTAAAAGTACTTTAAGATTGAAGTAAAAATTACAATAAAGAAGTGAAAACACTGAGAATTAAGTCGAAATTGCGAGATTAATGTGGAAATTACAAGAATAAATTCCGAATTGCAAGATTAATGTGGAAATTACGAGACTAATATGGAATTACTAGGATAAAGTCTAAATTACAAGAAAAAGGGGAAATAAAGTGTTGTATCTGTATGTAAATTGGTCAGTGCTGATTGGTTGTGTGTATCTGGGTTTTATTTTCATAATTTCGACTTTATTCTCGTAAATTTTTTTTCAACATGGCACTAAAGCTTCGTTGTAGTAACAAGATCTTACGCTGAAATGAATCAATCCGAGTTGCAGTCATAAATATTAATATTAACAGACGGGTGAAAGTTATGAGATATGATATTAGATATGAACATGTTGCTGATTTAAATCCTGACCAATGGGGATGAAATGTGAGGTCATGTGATCGTCTGAGTGGCTCAATTATAAATGAAAAATCGATCAATAACTGAATGAGGTTTGTGCATCAGAAATCTGATATTTTGCCGGAATGTTTGTTAGAATCGGTTTATACAAGAAACTCACACACTCTGGATTACAAATCAGTAATCAGGAAAATCCGGGGATCGAGTAGATTCCGGAATCTATTGGATCGTAACACAGAGACTTCGGCAGGCGCAGCTGATACAAAATAATCCACATTTCATGGCTCAAACTTTCCTAATTTACCTGTAAGGAATGGACACAGTGTGTGTATGTGTGGGTGTGTGTGTGTGTGGGTGTTTTTAAAGATGCTGGAATGTTTCTGACGTGATGTCAAGTGCGGAGAAGCGCAGAAAGACATACAGGAAGCAGAGGGAGGCTTGTGCAGGTGGGGGTATTTGGACAGAGTGGAAGACGTGTTTCTCTCCTCAGAATGGAAAGGACACAGTGAAGTAAAGAGGACAGGACAGCAAGACGCACAGACTCCTTATCCTCCTCCAGATCTGAAGAAGAACAGAACAGAACGGGGGGCAAAAGGAGAGGAGAGAGAAAGAACAGGAGGTAAAGAGGTAAAAAAACCCAAAAAACACAAGCACACACTGTTAAGAAGAACAGACTGAACTTCCTGGAACTGATGCTATTTAACACTCAGGATTCTGATTGGTCAGGACAGAAACACGGATTTGTCTCCCTTTTGTTGGACAGAACGAAAAAACGGGTTGGGCACAAAAGGAAAAAGTTCTGCAAACACACGTGAGGATAAAAATAAAGACGAGTTAAAAAGGAAAAATGTGTCATTAAATAAAAACATACTTTTCCTTTATTTGCCTATCAGAATTACACGTCTGATTTATTCTGAAGGGTTCTGGAGGATTTGCCCCCATCAGATAAAATAAAGGGGTAAAAATCCAATAAGGGGAAAATGAAATCTCCAGTAATGGATTCACATCACTGAACAGAGAAAGAAACCCGAAATAAAACTGATCTAAAGTCAGGACTTAAAAAAAAACAATCAGAGTAACTCAGGGCGGTGTGTTTAACCCTGACTGAAGGACGAGAGGAAGATTCTCTCCAAAAAATAAAATACAATTCAACTTAATAACCAAATAAAAGACAAACAAATGAATGAATGAATGAATGAATGAATATGGGTGAAAGACTGAATGAACGAATGAATGAACAGACAAATAAATAAATAAATGAACAAACGAATAAATGAACATAAATTTTTTTTATAAATAAATAAATGAATTAAAAACAGACGAATAAATAAATAGAGAAATGAATAAATGAATGAACTAAAAGCGGACTGAATGAATGAATGAATGAATAAGTAGAGAAATGAATGAATGAATGATCATGTCATGTCCTCCTCAGCAGAGTCATACCTTCCTCTCCGGATATTCCTGGATTAGAGAAGAACAGACAGACAGAAAAAAGAGAGAAAGAGTGCATGTGATTTCTATCATTCAGCTCCACTGTTAGTGTATAAACACTACATCATTATCAGTGATTCAGCAGCCGCTCGTTAGAGGTAATAACGCAACACTGCCATTATAACAAAACAGCCCTTTGGATGAGATTAGGATTTTATGGAGTGATTAATTGCACCAAATCCTGATGAAGAGACTGATTTTACAGAGTCGTCTTCTGTCCCCTGTCCTTTCATACTGCAAGTCATTATAGGCGTAGCTAGCCTGCCCCCGACTCCGGCATTAGAGCCCTCACAGCGGGGCGAATGGGTGACCACTCGGCGGCATACTCGCGCAGCCAAAACTACGGCTAAGGCTTCGGCTAAGGCTAAAGCTAAGGCTAACCCACCGGAGCACGCCACTTCGCTTCACGTGCCCAATAGATCTGCCCTCCTCAGTGAAGCACCCACTGAGAAACCCGAAGGTACTCTGGTTATTCGAGATTCCATAGTGAGGCACGTGAAATTAGCTAGGCCTTTAGGGGCGCCAGCGGCAGTAGTTAGATGTTTGCCAGGAGCAGATAATCTTAGGGCTGTAGGCCAGCATAGATTTTCAAAGATAGTGGTTCATGCTGGTGCTAACGATATACGCCTTCGACAGTCAGAAACTAGTAAGGCTAACTTCATAGAGGTGTTTAAATTAGCGAAGGCGATGTCCGATGTCGTAGTATGCTCTGGCCCCATACCAATGCGACGTGGTGACATAGCTTACAGCAGGTTATGGTCACTGAACCGCTGGATGTCCAGGTGGTGCTCCGAAAACAGTGTGGGCTACATCGACAATTGGAAAACTTTTGAGGGCAAAGCTGGCCTGTTAGGACGGGACGGTGTCCATCCCACCCGGGAAGGAGACGCTCTCCTTTCTTGTAACATAGCTCATAGTCTCAGAATAGGACTAGTTAATCGTTGACTACCCAGAGCCCAGGCCAAGCAGCAGACCAACAGGCTAATCTGACTGTCTGCTAGCTGCACAGAGTCGTCACTCAGGGTCCATAATATTGAGACTGTGTTTGTTCCCCGGGCTAAACAATATAAATATAGAAAAACCCCAAAAGTTCGCTTTACTAATTTAATTAATATAGATATTCGTAACTCAGAGAATACTGAACACACAGCCTGCACCTCTGATCTGAAGCTCAGATCTGGAGTTTGACATTTTATGTTTAACAGAAACATGGACTAAACCGAATGAGTATGTAGCATTAAATGAAGCTGGTCCTCCAGCTTTCAGCTACATACATCAGCCTCGCCCTAATGGTAGAGGTGGAGGCGTCGCAGTTATCTTTATTAATAATCTAACTATTGTACAGAAACATGGGACGAATTTTTAAATTCATTCGAAGCCTCTCTACAGTAACCTTACATCTGCAGCGATAAATAATAAGCAGAGTCAGTCGATTTCTCTAGTTCTTATTTACAGACCCCCAGGACCGTACTCTGAATTTCTTAGTGAATTTGCAGATTTTCTGTCTAACCTGGTTGTCTCTGCCGATAAAGCGTTAATTGCTGGAGACTTTAATATTCATTTTGAAAACTCAGACGACTATGTCTTTACTCGACTCAGTGGGAGTAAATCAGTGTGTAATGGGACCCACTCATAAAGCTGGTCACACATTAGATTTAATACTATCTCTCGGAATAAGTATAAGTAATATAGTAACAACTCCTCAGTGCGAAAATTATTTCTGATCACCATCTTATATCGTTTAAAATGCGTCATACTAATAGTTGCACATGCAGCGCCGCGCTAAACCAAAAGCTTTTAAACGTACATTTACATCAACTTCTGCTCAGAGCTTTATTAATTGTCTTCCAGACTTGTCTTCTGTCATTGGATCGCCGTCTGATCCAACAGAACTCGAGCAGGCGACTGAATATATAGATGCCGCATTCCGCTCTACATTAGATAACGTGGCTCCAGTTAAAAGAAAAATAATTAAAGATAAAGACTCGCTCCATGGTAATAATGAACACACGCGCTCTTTAAAAACAGAGCGCCCGTAAACTAGAACGTAAATGGCGCCGAACGAACTAGATTGCTGGTTTTTCCAGGCAGCATGGAAAGAGGGAATTCTACCTTATAAAAAAGCTCTTAGTGTAACTAGATCAATGTATCTTTCTAACCTTATTGAAGATAATAAAAATAATCCTAGATTTCTATTCGATACCGTCCGCAAAATTAACAAGTTATGTTCATATTTACACAGAAATAACATACACGAACTTTATCAATCAGGATTCAGGCCTCACCACAGCACAGAGACGGCACTGGTCAAAGTAGCTAACGACCTCTTACTGGCATCCGACCAAGGCTGTGTCCCTCGTGTTGCTTATATTACTTGACCTCAGTGCGGCTTTCGACACCATAGATCACGATATTCTTCTTCACAGATTAGAAAAATCAGTAGGAATTAAAGGAACAGCTCTTGCGTGGCTCAGGTCCTATTTAACACCGATCGCTACCAGTTTTGTAGATTTAAATGGTGATTATTCTGCCTGCTCCCTTGTAAAGTATGGTGTTCCACAGGGCTCGGTTTTAGGCCCACTTCTTTTCTCTCTCTACATGCTGCCTCTGGGAAACATAATTCGTAAGCATGATATCAGTTTCCACTGTTACGCTGATGACACACAGTTATACGTCTCATCAAGGCCTGATGCGAAAGGCCAGTTTAATAATATTGAGCAATGTGTGAAGGAAGTAAGAGATTGGGCGTAAAGCAATTTCCTCTTGCTTAACGCTAACAAGACGGAGGTTCTGGTTCTAGGACCACAGGTAGCTAAAAAGTAAGCTTCCTGATCACACCTTAACCCTAGACAGTCTTTCTGTTTCACCCGAGTGCAACAGTAAAAGATCTGGGTGTGATTTTTAGACTCCAATCTCTCATTTGAAGCCCATGTCGATAATATTAGCAGGATAGCTAATGGTTTCTATCATCTCAGAAATATCGCTAAAATAAGAAATATCCTGTCACTAAATGATGCCGAAAAATGAGTTCATGCGTTTATCACATCCAGGCTGGACTACTGTAACGCTTTACTGTCTGGATGTTCAACTAGGTGCGTTAATAAACTTCAGTTAGTCCAGAACGCAGCAGCGGGAGTCCTCACTAAAACTAAAAGATACGAGCACATCACGCCGGTCTTATACACACTGCATTGTCTCCCAGTGAGACACCGCATCGATTTTAAATACTACTGTTAACTTATAAAGCTCTAAATGGTCTCGCACCGCAGGACCTAAGCGAACTTCTAGTGTCTTACGTTCCGCCACGCCTACTTCCATCAAAGGATGCAGGCTGCCTGTCAGTACCCGCGCATTATAAACTCTACAGCAGGGGGCGGAGCCTTTTCTTACAGAGCCCCAATGCTATGTTATAACCTCCCTATGTATGTTTGGGAATCAGACACAGTCTCAGTGTTTTAAGTCCAGGTTAAAAACTTATTTATTTAATCAAGCAAGCATTTTGTATTGATTCCCCTTAGATAAAGGAGCAGATCTGGGGGACTGATGGGTGTTGAGTATTATGGGATGTTAGATGTCTTCCCCTCTCTTATTGATCACGGTGTTGATGATGAGAGCGGCTGGTTGCTTAACATATCAGGGAGCCCTCATGTCTGTGTTTCCATCTGGTTCTCCTTTTAGTTATGCTGACCTAGTTAGTCTTGCCGGAGTCCCAGCTTTACTCTACATTATTCACTTAATAATCACTCCAAACCGTGTGATTACAATGTCACTTAACTGTTTTCCTTCCTTCTTTTTGTCTTCCTTTCCCTCTCTCTCTCTCTTTCTCTCTCTCACTCTGTCTCTCTCACTCTCCCTCTATCTCTCCCTCTGTGTCTCTCTCTGTCTCTCTCTGTCTCTCTCTGTCTCTCACTGTCTCTCACTGTCTCTCACTGTCTCTCACTGTCTCTCACTGTTACTTTGAGTTACATACGCCACAACGGAGCTGCCGGTGATCCAGACCCCACGTCCGACCCGGTCCTGTGGGTCCCTTCCCTGTGACCTGCCCAGCGGATGAGGCATCACCGGGCGATCTAGGACGACCCACTTCGCCATAAAGACGTCCCGGCTGCACGCTAAGGACTAATGATTATAGTTGTTTACACACACACACACGATGTAACTGCATGATCCCTGCTACCTGTTTTTCACCCAAATGAGGATGGGTTCCCTGTTGAGTCTGGTTCCTCTCAAGGTTTCTTCCTATCTCATCTCAGGGAGTTTTTCCTTGCCACCGTCGCCCCCGGCTTGCTCATCAGGGACAAACTGATTTCTGTCTCATTCTGTTTTATAATTTCTTCAATTGTAAAGCTGCTTTGTGACAATCACCATTGTAAAAAGTGCCAAACAAATAAAACTGAATTGAATTATATTATCCTCCTGAAGAACCACCAATCAGAACTTATCCTCAATGTTCTAGAGTCTTAAAGAGAAGACGAGCATTACTTCCTTCAGTGTGGAAGTTTGAATGATGTGTGCGTGTGTATGTGTGTGTGTGTGTGTGTGTGTGTGTGTGTGTGTGTGTGTGCAGGTTGGACTCAGATCTTACTTGAAGCCCCATCCTGTTCCTCCCAGCACTATAGCTGCCAACAGTATGGCTCCTGCTAAAGAACCGATGATTATGTTTGTGCCACTCGGACCTGTCGGCACACACACACACAAAAAAGTCAAGTTACTGTGACTCTGTGATTCTGTGTGTGTGTGTGTGTGTGTGTGTGTGTGTGTGTGTGTGTGTGAGAATACCTTTATATTTCTCAGGTCCTTCTGGAAGCTGTGGATCAGGGAGCGGGTCATACACACTGCAGTCCTTCCCCGTATAATCCACGTCACATATACACTTCACCTCATTACTGCAGGTCTGAGAGAGTCACACCAGCCAGAGCTCAGCGTTACACCCACCCACCCACACACACACACACACACACACACACACACACACACACACACACATCATCACAGCACTATATTCTACACAGGAGAGAGAGAGATGGACAGACTCACCCCGTGGTCAGAGCAGATGTGTGCAGTGGAGGAACCAGGACACACAGACAGGTTAAAGGTCATCACTGGGACACAGCGCCGCTCCAAACACATCATGTTCGGACCGCACGGAGTTCCGTCCTCTACATAACCCAGATCTGAGCCGTCCTCCAGCACGGCATGTCCTCCGCTACACACACACACACACACACACACAGTAAGCTTCATCAGTTGGGAAATATTATGTTATTAATAGAACAAAAATTTTACTAACAGTTGCACTAACTTTTACACACACGCACGCACACACACACACACACACACTCACTGGCAGTCCAGGTATTTGTTCTGATGGTAGATGGTGAGACTGGTGACTTCTCCATCCAAATCACCGTAACGAGGCTTCATCGTCATATTAGAGCACAACAAAAACCCACACAGTACATCACTGTAGAGAGAGACAGACAGACAGACAGACAGAGTGGTGGACAGATAACAACGAGGAGAGTCACACAGAGAGTTATATTATATATATATGTGTGTGTGTGTGTGTATGCGTGTGTGTGAAGAGATGCTCTCACGGTTTGCTGCATTGAATCCATCCCTGTCCATTAGAGTCACGTCCACAGTTTCCTTTCTCCGTCCCCTCCGTATTCAGCCTTTCATAACACACCCGGTCTGCTGAGTCTAACACACACACACACACAGACACACACACACAAGAGGAAACATTGGGTAGTGAAATAAATAATCCACAGTGTCATAACATCTTAGTAAGAATGTAATTACTATGTGAAACACCAGGGGGCGCAGGAAACACACAGGTTCTGCTGTGAGAGGGTCTGTGATTGATGTTTACTCACTGTAACCCCACAGCGCCTGACACTGGCCGTCTCTGGTCTTACAGCGACCACCGTAACAGCGACCCTGAGAGAGAGATGCAGAGAGAGAGACAGGAGAGAAAGAGACACAGAGAGGAGAGAGGGACAAAGAGGTGCATTGTGGGTAAAGGGGGAGGGGCTGAAGGTGTACATCAGAGTGTAAAGAAGCATGTGAGCACATTTACCTGTCCTGCGTCGCACATGTAACCGTCCAGTTTGTGGACATTTGGAGGACACTGAGGACCAGCAGCAAAAACAGAACATCAGTGATATAAAATCCCGCCCAAAAAACCGACACATTTAAATTGACCAAAATGATCATAAATTCCAAACTTTATTACATATGAAATAAATCAGGATTGTAAACAACAGTGCAGATATTCACACCTGGCTGGAGTCACCAGGACACGACTCTGGAACATCACAATCATTTACTGCATCTCGACAAACCACACCTCTCTGTTCATACTGAACCACACACACACACACACACACACACAGAGAGGAGACAAAAGAGTCAAGATGGATATATCTCTAAGTGTGTATGTGTGTGTACTAAAGGGGATGTCCTTACCCTACACCTGTTAACCGCACGTTACACAAGCACATTGTCATGAATGCCTCATGAGCACTTGCACACACACACACACACAACACACACAAACACCCACACACAATTGCCTATTTTTCAGCATTATAGGTGTATGGATGATCCTCCGGGGTAACTGCGATTATGACATCCTGTCCTGTCCGCGGTCAGTATTTGCACACACACAAAGTTACATTTGCACACCACACACTAAGGCATAAGTACCACACACACACACACACAGAAATGGCCAGTAGAGTATTTTTCTAGTCATTATAGCAGTGTGTATGGATCGTCTAAAGTGTAACTGCATTATGACTGGTCGTCCTGTGGTCCCACGCTCGCTGGAAATCGCTGTGTGATTATTTTTGCAGACTCACCACTTGCGAGCCGCAGTCACACTCTTCTCCCTGCTCCACGTAGCCGTTCCCACATTCAGGAGGACTCAGTAGCTGGACACAGAGTCAACAACACAACACAACAGAAGCACTGATTATAAAGAGTCCTTCAGGAGATTATCTGCATCGCATAAGAGTGACATCATACAGCATATTCAGGAGCCCCAACAGATTCTGGGGTCACTCCGGGGCTCACCACACCCTGAGCCCTTCAGGGACGGTCAACAGGGACACAACCTGCCCTGGACCTCCAACACACCCGCCTGTCAGTGTCAGTTACCCCTCACAACATTCATTAGCTGATTGTAGTTGGAGTGGTGAGAAGAGAGAGAGAGAGTGGAGAGAGAGAGAGAGAGAGAGAGAGAGAGAGAGAGAGAGAGGAGAATAGATAGAGAGACAGAGAGACAGAGAGAGAGAGGGAAGAGACCGAGAGAGAGGGAGAGACAGAGAAAGGACCGAAGTGTCAGTAGATAACGAGCTGGAATTGGTGAGAGAGAGAGACAGAGAGAGAGAGAGAGAGAGGAGGCTCACAGAGAGAGAGAGGGATAGAGAGACAGCAGAGGAGAGAGAGAGAGAGAGAGAGAGAGCGAGAGAGGGAAATAGATAGAGAGACAGAGAGACAGAGAGAGAGGGAGAGACCGAGAGAGAGGGAGAGACAGAGAGAGAAATAGATAATACCCGCCTGTCAGTGTCAGTTACCCCTCACAACACCTTCATTAGCTGATATTGGAGTTGGTGGAGTGGAGAGTTGAGAGAGAGAGAGAGAGAGAGAGAGAGAGAGAGGGAAATAGATAGAGAGACAGAGAGAGAGGGAGAGACCGAGAGAGAGGGAGAGACAGAGAGAGAAATAGATAATACCCGTCTGTCAGTGTCAGTTACCCCTCACAACACCTCCATTAGCTGATTAGTGGAGTGGTGAGTGGAGAGAGAGTGGAGTTTCAGTCTAGTGGTCAATTAGGGGCCCTCCAGCACCAAGTGTTATTGCTGGAAATGTCCCTCCCACTTTTATTGACAGACAGATGGATTTATAGACTGATAGACACATAGATATACAGATAGACAGACTGAGACAGATTGATAGACATATAGACAGACTTATAGACTGATAAATAGACAGACAGACAGACAAACAGACTGACAGACTAATAGATAGACAGAAAACTGATAGACCGATAAACATAGAGACAGATAGATTTCCTTCACTGTAATGAGAAACAGGAGTGTGTGTGTGAGGTGATAACTGCAGACAGATTTATAGACAGATAGATATACAGATAGACAGACTGATAGATGGAGACAGATTGATAGACATATGACAGACAGACAGACTTATGGACTGATAAATAGACTGATAGTCAGATAGACCGATAGATTCCTTCACTGTAATGAGAAACAGGGGTATGTGTGTGTGTGTGTGTGTGTGTGTGTGTGTGTGTGTGCGGTGATGACTGAATGAGGTTAGTAATGCCTTTAGGGACAGACTTTCCTGTGCTATTCATACACACAGCCGCTGCTCTTTATAGTATGTACAGAAATAAAATGATTACAGCCTATAGAATGTGAACAGTGTGTACAGTGAAAGGTGTGTATCGCGTGTGTGTGTGCGTGTGTGTGTACTGTGTGTGAACTGGCCTTGGTGGGTTTGTTGAATAGACAGCTGCCTCCTCCGTCCTGTAGAAAGCGGACATACTCGTCTACACTACAGCGGGAGAACTTCCTGGGCAGGTAGTATCTAATGAAGACAAACACACACACACACACACACACACACACACACAGTGACACACAGATTTATGACACACAGAAAAATGAAAGCAGTCAATAAAAAAAAATTCTTACTTACCCAGTGTCCTCCATAATACAGCCAAGCCAAGGGTCAGGACACCTGCAGTCTCCTGTTACACACACACACACACAAGAGAGGAAGACACAGAGAGAAGAGAGAGAGAGAGAGAGAGAGAGAGAGAGAGGAGAGAGGGAATAGATAGAGAGAAGAGAGAGAAGAGAGAGAGAGAGAGAGAGAGGAGAGGAGAGAGAGAGAGAGAGAGAGAGCGAGAAAGGGAGAGAGAGAGAGAGAGAGAGAGAGAGAGAGAGAGGAGAGACAGAGAGAGAGAGAGGGAGAGAGAGAGAGAAATAGATAGAGACAGAGAGAGAGAGAGAGAGACAGAGACAACAGAGAGAGAGAGACAGAGAGAGACAAAGAGAGAGAGAAATAGAATAGATGACAGAGAGAGATAGAGAAGAGATACAGACAGAGAGTGATAGAGAGACAGAGAGAGAGACGAGAGAGACAGAGAGAATAGATAGAGATCAAGAGAGAGACAGAGAGAAATAGATAGAGACAGAGATAGAGACCGAGAGAGAGAGCAGAGAGAGACAGAGAGAGCAAGAGAGACAGAGATATAGACAGAGAGAG
>VCAZ01000302.1:22500-25000 GCA_005784505.1 Bagarius yarrelli
GTGTGTACACCTTACCTGGGCAGTGTGGTGCATCAAGTTGAAGGTCAGGCAGTCTGTACACAACGTGTGCATTTTGTCCCTGTATACGCGCGCACACGCGCACACACATACGCGCACACACACACGCGCACACACACACGCGCACACAATGAGATGGTGGTTAATGTCTTGCTTTATAAGGTGTCTTCTAATCTTTTTCATTCCTCAGTGCAGGTTTTTCACTAGATTGGGTCATGTGACCGTGGAGGTCATGTGACTGTGGGGGTCATGTGACTGTGTGGATTTGATCATTCAGTTCCAATAGTATGAGTGAGATCAGACACTGATGATGTAATAGTGAGGAGGTCTGGGGTTCAGTCGGGGTTCCAGTTCATCCCAAAGGGGTTCAGTTTAAAGGGGTGGAGTCAGAATCAGGACTCTGTACAGGACAGGAGAGTTCTTCTCCTCCAATCAGAACACAGCATGTCTTTATGGAGATCAGGAGATTTGTGCACAGAGACATTGTCATGCTGGGACAGGGTTTACATATATGTTTCTAGCATTTTTATTCAGAACCACCGACGTTTAATCACATTTTTTAATCCAAATTAGGGGATGAGGTGTTACAGCTTGGTAGTACTGGGACTTGAACCCATGATCTGTAGATGGTCAGTCCAACACCTCAATCACACGGCACACAGAGACACCCAACCATGAAACTTTATATTTCCTCCCACTGTTAATGCATCAGACCATCCATACATCAACCTAACATTTCATCCACTCATCCATCCATCATCTTTCCCCCCATCTGATCAGACGGAGGTGTAAAGTTCTCCTCAGAACAGATGAATGCTGACTAAGTGCTGCTTCACATTCTGATATATTATTAATCAGTCATCCACTCAGAGAATGGGGGTGGGGCTGGGGGCATGACAGTGATATTAAATACTTGATGAAAATGGACCATTACGTGTTGCAGTGAGGTAGGAGGGTAGATTAAGGGGTAGAAGAGAGGGGGATGATGGAGGTGCGGGGCAGTAATGTGATAATGAATACTTTATGAAAATGGACCACTAAGTGTGATACAGGGAGAAAGAGGGATAATGGATAAAAAGGAAAAGAGGAGAGGATCTAAGAGAGAATGGGGAGAGGAGTGTGTGTGTGTGTGTGTGTGTGAGTAGAAGTGTTATTGATCAGTTGGTTGTGGTGTGCTGATGAAGCAGGTGTGTATTACAGTGTGCAGAGTACAGACAGGGTGACTCTACAGTAGAAAAGATCTAATAATCTCTATTTCACACACACTATCTCTCCTCTCTGTCTCTCCTCTCTGTCTCTCCTCTCTGTCTCTCCTCTCTGTCTCTCCTCTCTGTCTCTCCTCTCTATATATATATTCTTCTCCCTCTCTCTCAGTCTCTCTATCTTTTCTTTCTATATCTTATCTTTCTCTCAGTCTCTCTCTATCTTTTCTCTCCCCCTTTCTGTCTTTCTATGTATATACCCCCCCCCCCCCCCCAGCACAGGATTGTGTGTCAGTTGATTTTATTTTGATTTCCACACTGTGATGATGGAGACGGATCGAGGAACGCTCAGAGATGGACAGGAGGAGACAGAGATCAAACTGATGAAAGTATTAACATTTCAGAAGACAAATCTCTCTCCCTCTCTCTCACATACACACACACACACACACGCACACACACACACACACACACACACTGACCTGCTCATCGATGTGTGGTAAGGGTTCAATCCCATAAGAAAAGTTGCCATCTGAGAACATTCCCCTGTGAACACACACACACACACACACACACACACACACAGCACAAAGTCTGATGTTCAGGAGATGCTGTAAAGTGGCTATGATAAAAGCAGATAGCAGAATTATTGGCACCCCTAAAAATACTATTAGGAGGATTACACACAAAAACATTTAACAGTAGCGTAGTCGCAGGTGTGTGTGTGTGTGTGTGTGTGTGTGAGAGAGTTTCTTCAAAGCTTCTATCATAAAAATAAGTGTGCAATGAGACGTCGAATCAGGGTTAACAAGCAGTCTGGAGTTTGGGAGACGTTACTGGAACCGAGGAGTGTTACACACTCTAACATTAGTATACTCGGGGGAAAGTTTCTGCTATAGCTGTAACAAAAAAAACCCCCTGCCATTACACACACACACACACACACACACACACACACACACACACTTTGTGTGTTTAAATGTTTTTGCTCACCAGAGGCCATGGCAGGTAGAGAGAGCAACCCAGGAACCTTTCGCTCCTCTTACTGTGCCGTGATAATAACAGTGCTCTCCTCCCTGTAACACACACACACACACACACATTAAGCAGGAGTCAGCGATATTAGATGAGATTTTTTTTTTAGTGGGACTAAATAAAGATCATGATGAAGGTTACTGGAGACGAGAGTGTCTCGTATATCGGTACAGCCTGATCCATGAAAAACATGGAAGATCTAATATCTGAAGACTGGATGCTAAAATAAACCTCTACAGAGACAC
>VCAZ01000302.1:30000-135000 GCA_005784505.1 Bagarius yarrelli
ATCAGTGTTTAATCCACTATCAGTGATTGATCCACTATCAGTAATTGATCCACTATTGGCGATCGTTCAATTATCATGTATCGATCCATTATCAGTGATTAATCCACCATCAGTGATTGATCCATTATTAGTGGTCGATCCATTATCATGTTTTAAACCATTATCAGTGATTAATTCATTACCAGTGATTGATCCACTATCAGTGACTGATTCATTATCAGTGATTGATCCACTATCAGTGACTGATTCATTATCAGTGATTAATCCACTATCAGTGACTGATCCACTATCAGTGATCGATCATATCATGACTCGATCCACTATCAGTGACTGATCCATTATCAGTGACTGATCCACTATCAGTGACTGATCCACTATCAGTGACTGATTCATTATCAGTGACTGATCCACTATCAGTGACTGATTCATTATCAGTGATTGATCCACTATCAGTGACTTGATCCACTATCAGTGACTGATCCACTCCATTATCAGTGACTGATCCACTATCAGTGACTGATCCATTATCAGTGATTGATCCACTATCAGTGACTGATCCATTCTCATGATTGATCCACTATCATTGACTGATCCATTATCAGTGATTGATCCACTATCAGTGACTGATCCATTATCAGTGATTGATCCACTATCAGTGATGATCCATTATCAGTGATTGATCCACTATCAGTGACTGATCCACAATCACCAGTCAATGATTAAAATAAATAAATGATGATCTAAAATATTACAGTTGTTTGATTATTGGTGTTTTTTAATTATTAATAATATTTTATGGATTAATACTGTTTTGGTTTTAGGTCAGAAAAACAGCATTTATAAAAATAGTTTATATTAGAATTATATAGCTCCTACCTCAGTATTAGATTATTATTATTATTTAATAACTGTAAAAGACTTTAGAACTCCAGCTAAAGATGGAGCACAAGTACGCATGCGTGAAGGTGAACCGTTAAGTTTCCTCAGAGCGCGCGCACACGCACACACGCACACACACAGCGGCGGTGTTATGACTGTAAATGTCGCGTGGTCAAAGCAATGTCGTAAATACGATTTAAAACACGTGTTTTGAGGAAATGTCACTCACGTGCGGCGCGTCCTCGCTCTTCATTCGGGTATCCAAGCGACCGTGCGCGATCTCGCCGCCATCAGCACCCGCGCGCTGCTGGAGCCGCTGTGGCCGCGTGATCTCTTCTTCACGATGCGCGCGCCCGTCGCTGTCACCGTCGCCGTTCCCTCCTCTTCCTCCTCCTCCTCCCTCTCTCGCGCCATTCCCGCGATGCGGTGCTCCAGCCTGCGGGGACGGAACACACACAGACACGGTCAGCACGCGCCCGTCCATCCATAACGGATCAGTGTTTAATCTTCATTTCCGTTAAAACCGCTTTTATTTAATAGAGTGAAATCAATGCAATAAACAAACACACACACACACACACACACACACACATACACACCGCTCCCGGATCGCTCGGTTCCTACCTGTCACGGAGACCGCAGCCCACAGGAGGAGGCACCGCGCCGCATGCATTGCGTTCACATACTGCGCACGAGCGTGTAAAGCGCGAACAAACCCCTCGACCAAATGTAATGACACTCGACACCGAGGTGTAGCAGCGCGCGACGCTTTATTAAGTCATCGTAAGTGATGCGCGAGCGTTTGATCAGAGGCTCGAGAAAAATCCCGCACCGGAGCCTCACGCAGTGGCGAATCCACGGCGCGCGCGCTGGCTCTGCAGTAAAAACCCACCCGCACTTACTCCCTCACGTGCGCTAATCACTAATCAGAAACCTGCTCCGGAAACGTGGCGCTGCCCTACAACCAGAACGCCTTCTGATTGGTTCTAATCAGTCCGGGGGCGGGGCTTCTAAATGCGGCGCTCGTTTTTCTCAAGCTCCTTTCTGTCTTTCTCTCGGTCACTCTTTTTTCTCACTCTCTGCCTCATTATCTGTTTTTGCCTTTCTCTCTTTTTGACTTTCTCTGTCTCGCTCTCTTTTTGCCGTACTCTCTCTGCCCCTCTTTTTTTGTCTCCCTCTCTATTTGTCTTAGTCTGTCTCTTTCACTCTCTTTTTGCCTTACTCTTTTTGAGTTTCTGTCTTTCTGTCTCTCTTCCTCTTTTTGTCTCACTCTCTCCTTTTGTGTTTCTGTCTCACTCTTTCTTTGCCTTACTTTCTGCCCTTCTTTTTTCTTACTTTCTTTTTGTCTCACTTTCTCTGTCTTAGTCTGTCTCTTTTGTCTTACTCTCTCTGTCTCACTCTCTGTCTGTCTCTCACTCTTTTTCTGTCTCACATTCTGTCTTTGACGGTTTTTTGAAAGTGATAAATTAAAGATGGCCTCCAGCAGTCGCAGGTGAATGAAGTTCCCGCACTTTGTCATTAATCGGTGATTCGGAGATTCGGTGATTCGGAGAATCGGGTCACTCCAGCACGCGCTTATATGAAGCTCAGGTCCGAATAGCGGTGGGAAACGGAGCGGCTAACAGGATTCAGCCCGCGGTTTCAATCATTCAACTGAGAACAGAGTTTAAAACCGGAACTGATCCAAATAACACACATTAATGATAATAAACAGAACTAACATTGAGTAATATTTCCACACACACACAAACTACACACAGCACACATTAACTACACACACAGCACACATTAACTACACACAGCACACATTAACTACACACACAGCACACATTAACTACACACACACAACCCCCCCCAAAGTGATAGAAACAGTGACGGAGAGAGTGATTACAGCAACACACACTTTGACATTTTGACTTTTTTAATTCACGAAAGTAAACACGGTCACAGCTTTTTATAAACATTCTAAAAACTCACCCACACACACACACACACACACACACACGTTTAAAACGCTTTTAAAAAAATCAATAAAACTCTAGTACGGCGTGTGAGTATGTGTGTTATTTATATATATATATATATATATATGATGTGTGTGTAAGTTTTCTATTTGTCTGGTGTTGAATAATGTTTAATAAAACAATAGGAGTATCCAGGAGTTCAGTAACGCTGTGACACTTTATCCTGACTGGATGCAGGAATGCGTCTGCACGCAGCACTTACACTAATTGCCTGACGCCCCCTGCAGCGGCGCTTTATTATGGGGAGGTAGAGAACAGGAGACCAAGCGCTCGTATCGCGTATTTAATAAAGAGCTTCGTTATGGCAGCCAAAAAGGTCAAGCGGAAGTGGAGAGTGGGAGCGTGACCCGGCCACAGACCTTCAGTCCTTTATCTGCAAAAGGCCATGAGATTCCCAATGTCCTGACGAGATCACTACCCCTACCCTACCCTACCCTACACTACTCCTGGGGAGTCACATGACCCAAGTGCTGCAGCTCCGATCATTTCCTGAGCACAAACCTGTTATGGACCCAGATATGTTTATATTATTGCACTCGGGGAATGAGGGTTCCTGTGTTCTATCCTGTGGAGCGCATGATACAGAAGGTTTTCTGGTCTAGTCCCACGAAGATCGAATCATTGGTTAGGTCTTGGTGGTGCGTCTACACTCCCTGACTCTGAACGATCCTCCTGTCCATCGTCTCTATCGGTCTGTAGATGGTTTTGGGATCTCCGAAAGCAGCATGTGACAAAGGCACATTGGGCTGCAACACAGAGCAAAGTCTTGAAGTGTAGCTGCCATCCTGCACCCCGGAGCATGAACTTTGCAGCAGCAGACCCAAGTCCAGCTCACAGTGACCCCCCTTGGGTTGGAGGTGAAGTGGTGGCGCTAACCGTGACAGAAGGCCGGAATCCCAGTCCGATTCGGAAGAAGCCAGGGAGAATGTGTCCGGGACGAGTGCAGATTCGAGGCAGATGGAGGAGAAAGATTGAGAAAGGACAGAAGCGTTGGAGGCCACACTACGTATGAGTTTTGGAGGGTCCAGAAATGGTTGATTTTGGTAGATGTCATCGTGAAAGAAAGGGTAGAGCTGAGGAGGAGCGAGTTCTGATGACGTATCACATGTTACATTGTTTGTGTACATCGGACCGGCTGGTTCTTTTTGCTGATCGTTCCTGGAGGAAAGACGATCCTCTGAAGCCGCCATGTTGGTGGGGGGTGTGTCAGGGGAAGTATCTGGCTTCGCAAATACGTCCAGCTTAAGTTCATACACCTCAGTGTGTCCTTCAACCTGACTTTGCCTTACTGGATCGAATCGGACATCGACACCACTGTTCCGATTAGTCGGATCAGACCACAGGTTGGTCCTTCTCACCTTTGAGGTCCTTGGGCTGAGAGTAAAAGATCTGCTGCGCTTCCTGGGGTTAACACCAGCTGATATTCTTGTTGGCAGAGACTGAAATGATGGAGAAGGAGAGCTGGTACCTTTCAGGAGATTCTGGTCCCTTTCCAGTAACCATGATGGAAGTAACTCCTGCTTGGCTTCTTCCTCATGTTGCTTGGGACTTTTTAATGAACCTCCAGCATCATTTAAGCCTGCTAACGTTCTTAAAGAGATTTCAGAAAGCTCCTGCTGCGCATCAGGTTTCTGACCATACGATGGCACTCCTGAAGAGAGTGCCTCAAGTTCTTCAGGGTTATTCTGTGAAAGTGGCCGAGGACTGGGAACACTGGGTTCAGAGTTCTGCTTTTCATCCAGAAACTTGATTTCCAAGGAGGTGGAAGGAGGAGCATTTACACAGGGTTTCTGAGGGATAACGTAAGAGTCACAGACACGTTCCTGACACACAGGTTCCGCCTTTTGATTTGGTTCCATTTCATTTCCACGCCGTTGCTCTGATCCAGAAAGTGACGCCTTAGAGCTGCTTGTCAACCTGAGAAAAGAGAAACGGTTGAGAAACCTGCAAAATTCAATGGAGCGCAAGCACAACAGAGTCACTGTCCTGACGAGCACATACACCCACGGAGAACCAATCCAAGGGCGAGATTTAGATAGAAGATGTAGAAGTAGTATTTTTAAGAATCTTTTTTGGGCATTTTTAAGGTTTTTTAGGGGGCGGTATCAAAAAAAATCCCAGGCCAAAAGCTCAACTCACCTCATAATTGGTGCTTCAACCTGCAGTTCTTTACACCCTGAGAAAACGTCCTCCATAGCAGCCACCAGCCGATCCACCACACTGTAGTTATTAACATCCTCCACGAAGCGCTGATGAACATCTGACTGCAAGTGCTGATCAAACCCACACAGAGAACACAGACTGACTCGACTCAAATGACTTCCACACCATTGAGGAACCTGCATCACCTCAGAACCTCAGTGCTTACCTGCTCCTGATCTCTGTACTTCACCTGGCAGCACTCACAGAAGCCCAGGCTCTTCTTTTTGTGAGAGGTTTTAGGAAAAGGCAGTGCTGACGGTTTGTCATGGCTGCTAATCGGATCATCACTTTTTCTAATGAAAACAAGCAAATCAGTGTGAGGAAACTTGGAGAGGACGAGGCGAGAAGGAAAAAAAAAGGTGTGGATTAAAACGCATCACAGAACCTTCACGTGAGCGCGAGCGGGCGAGTTCCAGTGTGGAAAAGTAGCAGAAGAAAAACGAGTGCAGTGTTTTTATTTCCGTATTCATATTTACCCAAATTTATCTGGGCTCAACCCGTCCTTCCTCGACTTCCCAGGATGCACTGGGGCCGGACTCTCGAAAGGGCTGAATCTTCTCGAGTAGCTCAACATGGGGAAATCCAGAGACTGGCCATGCAGCGGTCTGTACTTCCTGTTCGCAAAACAAACACACACACAAACACATACACACACAATTCAGATGAACAAAACAAGACAAACACACACCTACAGTTTTTGAACAGAACGTCATAAAAAGGGAGGATGATACACACACTGCGCGTCATGACATGAAAGAAAAATAATCATGGTGTCAGCGTGATGTGATGATGTGAGGTTTCTGCTTCCGTAGTTTCCTCTAACGGCTTGTGCAGCTCCTCTTACATCACAGAACCACACAAGAATCTTTTATTTATGGGTTATGTTTACTTAAATAATCTGTGTGTGTGTGTGTGTGTGTGCAGCTACATCTGTTCTCCTCACACAACTTTTCATTAGCTAATAACGGTGAAGAACAGCTTCTTTTAACACTGTCATCCAGCAGGGGGTGGAACAGATACCCATTTACCCTAAACAGCCTCATGAGGGGGTTCACCCTCAGCACAGCACTTTTCCAGCTACGCTAATCAAGCTAATGAAGCTTTAATGCTATTCGATTAAGTGAAATGTGACCCAGTGAGACGCAGCAGGATTAAAACCCAGAACCACCTGTAACTGTGGAAGCTGCTGGACAATATTTATTTATTTATTTATTATTATTATTATTATAAGATAAGGAAACTTTGCAGACGTGTATTTATAAAGAGAATAAATGAATGAATTAGTAAATCATTAGGGGTGATATTTTAGGGTTAGTCAGGTTGGTTCAAAAGAAAACACTGTTGTTTGTACAGGTGTTTGTGTGTGTGTGTGTGTGTGTGTGTGTGTGTGTGTGTGTGGTGGTGGGGGGGTTTGATATATTTATCTGAAAGGTGCCAATAGTTCCGACACGACTTCAGTATTTGGTGTGAGAGTGGAGTAAGAACTGACCTGCTGGAGTCCTCCACTTTCACAAAGCCCACCTTCAGACTGCCGGCTGCATTATGGGAAACACACACACACACACACACACACACACACACACACATCGATGTATTATACTGCTGAAGTTATATTATAAAAATAATTATGGTAACACGCAATACCTTTGATGACACGTACACGCGAACGTTCACTTGAATTCTTATCCTTCATATAAACAAACACACACACACGTTTTAGAAAACATCAAAAACATGAAAGCGACTAACGAATGAGACACGATAAAAAAATGCCAAAATAATTTTATAAAATGAATAAGGATCGTTACGGTAATAAAGTGAATGATGTAATGAATAAATTAAAGGGTTAATCGTCACCTCTCTCACGCGGTGTGTGTGAGCAGAATGGTGGGTGTTCAGATCCTCTACAACCTTCAGAAACTCTGAGTTATTACCAGAGTTAAAGAGAAATACTGTACACTGCATTGGGTGTGTGTGAGATTCAGTGAAAACAGCTCCACCTACCGGCAGAGTAAACACACTGCAACTACAGATTAAACTAAACAGAACGTTTTTATTTTTTACAGATTTTATTCAGTTTAAAATAACATTTCAAGTAAATAGTTAATTAATTAAATTAAGATGCAAGTAAATATTCAGTATTAATTTACATAAGAATAAATAAAAGCTTATATTTGTTTACTGTAAGAAATAAGCACAACACACACACAAGTGTGTTCCAGGATACGGTCTACAGACACAATCTTCACTCCCCAATAACGAGCAGCACTGGATAACACACCACCCCGGGACTGCTCCTGGAACCATCACACACACACACACACACACACACACACACACACACACACACACACACACACAGACACACAGAGAGAGAGAGAGTAAGATACATACACACAGGTAGATACAAACAGACACACAGACAAACACACGAAGATTAACTGAAGTTTGAAGTGAAGGTGTGTGTGTGTGTGTGTGTGTGTGTACATTGTTCCGGATGGCTTTCTCTAACAGGGCTTTTCCTCGGCTTCCACAGATCTGCACACAGCAACAAATCAAATCAGCCATGTGATTCATGATGACTCATGATTTGATTCGTTTGATTTATCTGACTGACTCGTCTTCTGTTCACGCGTGTTAAGTGTCAGGATGTGTAGAACTGAGCTTACCGGTGCTCTCGGGGTTCCACCACGCTGAGTCCCACTCTCTTTCTGTTCACGAGAAGAATCATGACCTTTGACCTGCGCTGCCGAGGCCGTGATGGCGTCCCTGTTTCCGGTGATGACGACATTAACGTCCTTATAGAGGAAACTCTCCACTGTCTGTATTATAAACACAGACAAAGTGATTAAGCTGACAAAACTATGCTCTCAGGTGTGTGTGTGTGTGTGTGCGATATGAGTGTATGATATCAGGAAGTGACGTTTACCCCTCCCAGACGGATGATGGAGGCGGTGAGGACGCCGCACGACTGACTCTTCACCTTGTCCAGGTAAAAGGACTTCCCCTCCAGTGGACGGGGTCCAGGAACCAGAGCACCCAGAGGCTCACACACAGCTAACATACGCTGCATTGCACCACCTCACCTGCTTACACACACACACACACACACACACACAGAGTAAAAAATAATCAGTTCAGCATATAAAGTTATAAGTTAAGCATAATGTCTGTTGTAAGTAAAATAAAACATAAGTTTGTGTTACAGCGCCACACTGGTTAAACCGTGCTATTGCAGCTCCTTAAATTCGGTCATACGATGAGACGTGACAGAAATCTTGTCTTATATTATCAGATGTGTGTGGTAACGAATTACATTTACTTCTGACATCTTTATGGGGGGGGGGGCTTTTACTTTTAGAGTAGATTTAATGATGTGAACTTTTACTGTCACTCAGGTACATTTTTAGTGAAAACCCTTCACTTTTACTTCACTGCATTTGGCATCCGTCCGTGTGTGTGTGTGTGTGTGTGTGTTTGTAAATGACAGGTGATGTGATGTTAATGTGTCCAATCACAGGACTGAGATTGACTTTATTTTACTTTCATCTGTTTTATAGAATCAGAACTGAGAGACTTTTGGAGGGGGGGACGGGATGTCAAAACACATCAAGTAGATTAAAATTCAGGATTTTTTTCTTTGTGTTAATCAAATCAGAAGAAACGAATGACTAAAAACTGAAGTAGTTTTTTTAATCGGACACTTTTTCACTCTTATTTGAGTAACTATATTTTTAGACATACTTTTGTACAGATTTTAGAGTATTTACACTCCTCCGTATATTTTACAGGGTTTTTCCTCCTGTTAATTCTTCATTATTGACCCGTAACCCATTAAACCCGTACCGACACCCGTAACCAGTAAACAGTCCCACCCGTAACCAGTAACCCGTACCGACACCCGTAACCCAGTAAACCCGTACCGACACCCGTAACCCAGTAAACCCGTACCGACACCCGTAACCCAGTAACCCGTACCGACACCCGTAACCTAAACCCGTACCGACCCCCGTAACCGTACCCGTACCGTACACCCGTAAACCAGTAACCCGTGCCGACAAACCCGTAACCCACGTACCGTACCACCCGTACGAACCCGTAACACCGACTAAACCCGTACCAAGTAAAACCAGTAAAGCCAACCCCGTAAACGCATAAAAAGCCTACCGACCACCCGTAAACCAGTAAACCCGTACCGACCACCCGTAACCAGTAAACACCGAACCCGTAAACCCCGACACCCCCGTAAACCAGTAAAACCCGTACCGACACCCGTAAACCAGTAAACCCCTTAACCCGTACCGACACCCGTAAACCAGTAAACAGCCGACACCAGTAACCCCGTAAGTAAAACCCGTAAACCCGTACCGACACCCGTAAACACAAACCAAATCCCCGTAAACGTAAACCCGTACCGAAACACCCCGTAACCCAAAACCAGTAAACCAACATCCATGTAACCGTGCCCTACACCCGTAAACCACAAACAGTAACCTCGTGCGAGTAACCAGTTAACCCGCGTAAACCGTACACCTGTAAACCCCCTTGTAAACCAAACCCGTAAACCGACACCCGTAAACCAAGTAAAACACCGTACCGTCACACCCGCCAAAACAGTACCCGTGCCACACCTGTTAAACCCGTAAACACCTATTAAAACCTCAACCCGTACTCAAAACCCGTTTATTCACCTGCCGACACCTTAATTATAGTGAACCCGTATTATATTTATAAAGTTCACTTTCAGTTTCATTCCCCAGCATGATAAACACTGTTATTACAGGAAATAAACTCTCGGTAAACCAGTAAACCCTGCCTAAAACAAGCAGCTGAAACAGTTCACACCGAAACCAGTGTAAACCCGTAATTTACCTTTACATGGTTTGTTGACGGTTTGTTCTGCGCTGTGCACCTCAGTTAGCCGGAAAGCTAACGCTAAAGCTAATGCTAACTAAAGCACCGTCAATGCTCTAAAGAGAAACTCTAACAGCTTTATTAAACTCACACTAAACCCGTACCTTTTAAACCCTTACAGTGACACTAAACCCGTAAAACTACAGGTGTACAAATAATAAAAAAATAAATTAAAGATAAAAAAGAATTAGCGCCGCTAAAACATTCGGAACAAAGCTCGCACCGTAAAACCAGCGGCGTGTAAAAAAAAAAAAATAATTAAAGGCTTTTTCAAAATCCCCTCACAAAACGCCATCCGGGGTCGATCCCCAATCCCGTATCCCAGTGCTGCAGCTGGGGCCCCGCACCGTTACACAAACTCACAGGGAGTGCACGAAGATAGGGAGGACGGATGGAATTGGAATTAACACTCGAGCATGCGCATTAACTGCAGTGGTAATGTAGTCTAGTGACTGTAGAGCGCCCCCTGACGGAACGGAGCATGGGCATTAAACTTTAGTGGTAATGTAGCGCAGTGTATTCTTTAGAGCGCCCCCTGACGGAACGGAGCATGCGCATTGACTGCAGTGGTAATGTAATGTAGTGTATTGATTGTAGAGCGCCCCCTGACGGAACGGAGCATGCGCATTAACTGCAGTGGTAATGTAATGTAGTGTATTGATTGTAGAGCGCCCCCTGACTGAACGGAGCATGCGCATTAACTGCAGTGGTAATGTAGCACAGTGTATGGGACTGTAGAGTGCCCCCTGACGGAACGGAGCATGCGCATTGACTGCAGTGGGAATGTAATGTAGTGTATTGACTGTAGAGCGCCCCCTGACGGAACGGAGCATGCGCATTGACTGTAGTGGTAATGTAGCGCAGTGTATGGGACTGTAGAGCGCCCCCTGACGGAACGGAGCATGAGCATTGACTGCAGAGGTAATGTAGTTAGCACAGTGTATGGGACTGTAGAGCGCCCCCTGACGGAACGGAGCATGCGCATTGACTGCAGTGGGAATGTAATGTAGTGTATTGACTGTAGAGCGCCCCCTAAGGGAACGGAGCATGCGCATTGACTGTAGTGGTAATGTAGCGCAGTGTATGGGACTGTAGAGTGCCCCCTGGCGGATAGGGAGCATGCGCATTAACTGCAGTGATAATGTAGTCTAGTGACTGTAGAGCGCCCCCTGACGGAACGGAGCATGGGCATTAAACTTTAGTGGTAATGTAGCGCAGTGTATTCTTTAGAGCGCCCCCTGACGGAACGGAGCATGCGCATTGACTGTAGTGGTAATGTAGCGCAGTGTATGGGACTGTAGAGCGCCCCCTGACGGAACGGAGCGTGCGCATTAACTGCCTTGGAAAAGTAATGTAGTCTATTGACTGTAGAGCGCCCCCTGACGGAACGGAGCATGCGCATTGACTGCAGTGGTAATGTAATGTAGTGTATTGATTGTAGAGCGCCCCCTGACGGAACGGAGCATGCGCATTAACTGCAGTGGTAATGTAATGTAGTGTATTGATTGTAGAGCGCCCCCTGACGGAACGGAGCATGCGCATTAACTGCAGTGGTAATGTAATGTAGTGTATTGATTGTAGAGCGCCCCCTGATGAACGGAGCATGCGCATTTCCTGCAGTGGTAATGTAGCACAGTGTATGGGACTGTAGAGCGCCCCCTAGCGGAAAGGGAGCATGCGCATTAACTGCAGAGGTAATGTAGTACCGTGTATTGACTGTAGAGTGCCCCCTGACGGAACGGAGCATGCGTATTGACTGTAGGGCGCCCCCTGACGGAACGGAGCATGCGCATTGACTGCAGTGGGAATGTAATGTAGTGTATTGACTGTAGAGCGCCCCCTAAGGGAACGGAGCATGCGCATTGACTGTAGTGGTAATGTAGCGCAGTGTATGGGACTGTAGAGTGCCCCATGGCGGATAGGGAGCATGCGCATTAACTGCAGTGGTAATGTAGTACAGTGTATTGACTGTAGAGCGTCCCCTGACGGAACGGAGCATGCGCATTAACTGCAGCGGTAATGTAATGTAATGTATTGACTGTAGAGCGCCCCCTGACGGAACGGAGCATGCGCATTGACTGCAGTGGTAATGTAATGTAGTGTATTGACTGTAGAGCGCCCCCTGACGGAACGGAGCATGCGTATTCACTGCAGTGGTAATGTAATGTAGTGTATTGACTGTAGAGCGCCCCCTGACGGAACGGAGCATGCGCATTAACTGCAGTGGTAAGTAGTACAGTGTATTGACTGTAGAGTGCCCCCTGACGGAACGGAGCATGCGTTTGACTGTAGAGCGGCCCCTGACGGAACGGAGCATGCGCATTAACTGCATTGGTAATGTAATGTCGTCTATTGACTGTAGAGCGCCCCCTGACGGAACGGAGCATGCGCATTGACTGCAGCGGTAATGTAATATAGTGTATTGACTGTAGAGCGCCCCCTGAGGGAACGGAGCATGCGCATTTCCTGCAGTGGTAATGTAGCACAGTGTATGGGACTGTAGAGCGCCCCCTGGCGGAAAGGGAGCATGTGCATTAACTGCAGAGGTAATGTAGTACAGTGTATTGACTGTAGAGCGCCCCCTGACGGAACGGAGCATGCGCATTGACTGTAGAGTGCCCCCTGACGGAACGGAACATGCGCATTGAGTGCAGTGGTAATGTAATGTAGTGTATTGACTATAGAGCGCCCCCTGAGGAACGGAGCATGCGCATTGTCCCCCCAGTGGTAATGTAGTACCGTGTATTGACTGTAGAGCGCCCCCTGACGGAACGGAGCATGCGCATTGACTGCAGTGGTAATGTAATGTAGTGTATTGACTATAGAGCGCCCCCTGTCGGAACGGAGCGTGGCGCATTGTCCCCAGTGGTAATGTAGTACAGTGTATTGACTGTAGAGCGCCCCCTGACGGAACGGAGCATGCGCATTGACTGCAGTGGTAATGTAGTACAGTGTATTGACTGTAGAGCGCCCCCTGACGGAACGGAGCATGCGCATTGACTGCAGTGGTAATGTAGCGCAGTGTATGGGACTGTAGAGCGCCCCCTGGCGGAAAGGGAGCATGCGCGCATTAACTGCAGTGGTAATGTAGTACAGTGTATTGACTGTAGAGTGCCCCCTGACGGAACGGAGCATGCGCATTGACTGCAGTGGTAATGTAATGTAGTGTATTGACTGTAGAGCGCCCCCTGAGGAACGGAGCATGCGCATTGATTGCAGTGGTAATGTAATGTAGTGTATTGACTGTAGAGCGCCCCTGACGGAACGGAGCATGCGCATTAACTGCATTGGTAATGTAAGGTAGTCTATTGACTGTAGAGCGCCCCCTGACGGAACGGAGCATGCGCATTGACTGCAGTGGTAATGTAGTACAGTGTATTGACTGTAGTGCCCCCTGAGGGAACGGAGCATGCGCATTAACTGCATTGGAAATGTAATGTAGTCTATTGACTTTAGAGCGCCCCCTGTCGGAACGGAGCATGCGCATTGATTGCAGTGGTAATGTAATGTAGTGTATTGATTGTAGAGCGCCCCCTGACGGAACGGAGCATGCGCATTAACTGCAGTGGTAATGTAATGTAGTGTATTGATTGTAGAGCGCCCCCTGATGAACGGAGCATGCGCATTTCCTGCAGTGGTAATGTAGCACAGTGTATAGGGGACTGTAGAGCGCCCCCTGGCGGAAAGAGAGCATGCGCATTAACTGCAGAGGTAATGTAGTACCGTGTATTGACTGGATTGACGTCTTGACGGAACGGAGCATGCGCATTGACTGTAGTGGTAATGTAATGTAGTGTATTGACTGACGGAACGGAGCATGCGTATTGACTGTAGAGCGCCCCCTGACGGAACGGAGCATGCGCATTGACTGCAGTGGGAATGTAATATAGTGTATTGACTGTAGAGCGCCCCCTAAGGGAACGGATCATGCGCATTAACTGCAGAGGTAATGTAGTACAGTGTATTGACTGTAGAGCGCCCCCTGACGGAACGGAACATGCGCATTGAGTGCAGTGGTAATGTAATGTAGTGTATTGACTATAGAGCAACCCCTGTCGGAACGGAGCATGCGCATTGTCCCCAGTGGTAATGTAGTACAGTGTATTGACTGTAGTGCCCCCTGACGGAACGGAGCATGCGCATTGTCCCCAGTGGTAATGTAGTGCAGGGTAATGAATGTAGAGCGCCCCCTCACGGAATAGAGCATGCGCATTGACTGTAGTGGTAATGTAGCGCAGTGTATGGGACTGTAGAGCGCCCCCTGGCGGATAGGGAGCATGCGCATTAACTGCAGTGTTAATGTAGTACAGTGTATTGACTGTAGAGCGCCCCTGACGGAACGGAGCATGCGCATTGACTGCAGTGGTAATGTGATGTAGTGTATTGACTTTAATTTTATTATTGAAAAAAGTCTATAAAATCATCACTACTTATTGTAGTGCATGTTAATGTTGAGCTTTTATTTTCTGTTAATTTTGCTATGGTACTGAATAAAGATCTATGATTATGTTTGTTAATTTCTATGAGGTTGGAAGAACATGCTGATCTTGATCTCTGAAGAGCTTCTCTATAATTCCAGAGACTTCCTCTCTCTTTCCAGGAGAAATACTGACAATTTGGTTTGACGTCAGTTACAACTGAATTTTCGAGTGGTCTGTTTTACGGTGTGTGTATAATCATTATGGTGCTAATTTTGTCTCCCTGATTGTTTTGCTTTTAATCGGAGTCACATCATCTAAATCAGCAAATCCTGACCAACAAGGGGCCTCAAGAAAACTCTTTGAATAGTGTTGATCAGTAAGGAGCATGATCATACTGCATTAGCTAATTTTATCCATGATCCCCTGGTTGATCAAAAAATGGGCAAATTAGTAATTTGTCCTTCACAATAACAAGCGAGTGTCCCTGATTCTCCTTCAGCAACTGATAGTAATGAAACAGACATACTGGACCCTGCAGGTGAGGAAGAACCCACCAATTCGGGTCGCTGTGCAGCAACACTGAAAACATCAAATGCAGGAAATACCAAGAGTGAAAAGATCATTGAATATAAAGTTGGCATCAGTCAAAAAAAAAAAAAAAGGTTGGGAACCAGCGGTCTAGAGTGTAACAGAACACTGAATTTAGATTTTCGGTAGCCCAGTCAGGCTCTGTGAGATTAGACGGAGAACTAATTAATGTCGATACCTCCGGAGGATTAATAATGAAACTGGCTGCAGAAGTGGACTTGAGATTTCTTATATATAAAAACACACATCGGTTTTCATGGTTTTTTTATAAACAATTTTTTACATAATAATCCAGATAATATACACAATACACAATAATCCAGAACATCAAACTGGACACAAAGACTAACAAATAAACAAACAATATCCTCAACTTAACACTACAATTAAACATGCAGTGAAGGAGGAAAAGTAATAAAACACCAAAACATTTTCTCTTCAGTAACTCGAAAAAGTTACACTGCTTAATTCTGATTGGCTGGCAACTGGGACTATGGTAAACTGTTGGTCAGGTGACTTTAACAACCGAAAGTCTGGCGCTCTTAATTCACCGCTGTGATATATTTAAGAATTGCGTTGGGGACGTCCAGCGTCTCGTCTTTCTCTAGAACGATGTCATATGAGCTAATGTACGATTCCCGTCTCTCCTCCACCTTCACACACAAAACACACACACACACAAAATACACACATCAGACACACACATCAAACACACAATACACATGGAAAAATATTTATATATAAATGCATAAATAATAATCCCATTTATCACACACACTGTCACTCTCGCACACACTTTCACACACTCGCATGCGCACTCACAAGCACAGCCACCACTTCCCACTACCACTTTTTTATATTAACATACAACAATTTTTATCATCTTTGATTATGGAATTGGTGGGTGTGTCTTGTGGGGTGTGTCCTGTGGGCGTGTCCCATGGGCGTGTCACCTTGTCATTGAGGTAGCCGATTCGCAGGATGTGCTGCAGGTCCTGCACACCGTCGGCCATGTGCAGTCTCCCAGCGAGTCTCCAAGCAGCAGCACATTGGTGCGACCACAGATGAACTGGTGTGTGTTCTGTAGAGCTCCCTCTTTTTTATTAAACGTGTGAATCAACTCGCCCTTAAACGCACACACCACACCCTGACACACACACACACGCACCCATAATTACCCATAATGCACTGAAAGCATCATCCCTATTAAACGTCAGTGTGTTTCTCTAATCGGACGTCACTGATGATCTCAGCAGCTTCCTGTGTTCAGAATAGGTGGTGTGATTACGTGTTGGTCGAAGTCCATGTAGTTGGAGAAGATGCGCACGTTGGGGAGGAAGACGTCATGTTCACTAATCACTTCCTCTAAAACATCACCAACTCCAGCAGAGAAGATCAACAGAGGGACAGAGTTCTGATGAAGCACCTCGAAAAAAGACTTGTAGCCCTCTCTGACACACACACACACACACACAATTATTATCATACAAAATGCAATAATGTAACGCAGTAAGTAAAGGATATAAAACATTACTGCAATACGGGTAAAACACCTTAACATGGCGCCCGAGTCTTTCACAGCCTGGGCCAGCTGATCTTTCTGGATTCGCTGCTGAACGATTAATTCGTGAGCACGTGTCCACCTGATATACACACACACACACACACACACATACACAGTATTTTGTGAGGGTTTACTGCAATTCTGGAATTGTAAAAAATAAAATGAAAAAAATAATAATACTAATAGTCGAGTGGTAATCGGGTCAGTGTGAATTTTATCAATGTGAATTTTAAATTAGAGCGAAAATCAATTAGTGCAAATTTTAAATTAGTGTAAATGTTCTCGTGATCACACCATTCCACCATGTGGGGAATTTTCTCCTGCACCGTCATGGAGTTGTCGATCTCAATGGGGTAATAAAATGCCAACAGATCAGACATCTGCAGAAAAAGGGGTACAAAAAAAGTGGTGGAGTTGAAATCAAATATAAAATAAAAACACACAAAAGGGGTGGAGTTGAGTTGAAATCAAATATAAAATAAAAACACACAAAAGGGGTGGAGTTGAAATCACATTCATTTGAAATAGAAGGAAGTTTATGGAGAAGGAAGAGTATGAGATAAGGAGGAGTGTGTGTTCTATAATAAATGTTTACCTTCGCTTTACACCCCTCACTAATCAGAGAGCTGCTATGAAGAATATCTGAAATAAATCAATGAAACTTTGGACTGATTTAACAAGTTTAATTTCTTTTAAAATTACAGACAGACACACACACACACACACAGATATCCTGACGCTTTAACCACAAACACCTAATACAGTTTTGTTAATAAAAAAAGGGGGGTTGAACTGGTGTGTGTGTGTGTGTGAACTTACTGTGTGTTGTTGGACAGCGTGTTCCATTGTGAGAAAATCTGGTGAGCGTCATGTCAAAGTCAGATATCACCTAGACACACACACACACACACACACACACACACACAGTCTTAGCTCTGTGGTAAAAGTCACTAAATTCATCAGTTCCCACTCGAGACCAGCTTGATTTTGGGGCCAGTTGTGAGTAAGAATCTGGGCCGCGGGGCCGGTACACAGTGTCAGTGGAAAGACACAGCGCAGTTCCTGATTGGTGTTTGAGAACGAGTGTTGTGTCACATGTCAACATCATGTTGATAATCTGAAGTTTCTTTAAGTCTGCTGGCGTGTACTGGAGTGTGTTAATAAAGGCTTTATAAACGGGACTTATAAACAGTTTAGTGTAGGATGTCTTTCCTGTTGCTCTGTACCTGCAGTGCAGAAGCTCCTGCTCTCTTCATGTTCCTGATGATGTTCTCCACTCGTCCTCGCTCTCTCATACACACCGACACTTTCTTCAGCTCTGCGATCTAAAACATTTCATTGGACAGACTCAGATGAGAGACGAGAAACTGATTCAATTAAGTCTTTTGGTGATAACTGGGGACATTTAATGATCATTTATTGATTTAAACTGTGAGAATAAAGGAACTCCCGTGTTTTTCACACTGAACTCTTTATTCAGTTCTTTCAGTTTTTCTGAATTAAAATGCGCTGCATGTTGTGATGTTTTTGTGTTTTTAGTTGCAGTAAAATTGCAGAATTAAGTGTACATTTTAGCAGCACAACACACACTGCGTTAAACAGTTAAACTCTGTTTTAGTGAAGATCATCAGGGAAATAATTATCTCTCTTTCACACACACACTCGCACACACACAATAATGTTTAATCAGTAAATAAGAGACATTAGCGTATTAACACGTTTAAAATAATCGAGGAAGATCGTTTAGTGATGGAGTCGTTAAGTTGTGGGCGGGTCTTTACAGTGATTGCTCGTTGTGATGAGACACACACACACACACACACACACACACACGTTCCCTGTTCTGTACTGCTCTCTCTTTCTCTGCGAAATCAAACTCTTTACTTTCCTCCAGTCTAAAACTCATAAAAATCATCAATTATTAGAATTAATTATAATAAACAAATATCAAATCATCAACCATTGATTATTCCCGCCCATTTCTAATGCTGACCAATCAGAGCTCGGATAGAAAATATTCGCACGGCATCTACGTCATCACTGGTGTTGTTTAATTCCGGGATTTCGGAGTTAATTTTTCATCATAACATTTAGTTCATTGCGACACTCAGACTTTAGGGAGTCGGGGAATCGACTCGTTAAGGAATCGACTCCCAGACATTGGTCACCGCAGAACACACGAATCGCATAAACAATAACAGAATCAGCGCGCGCGTTAATATAAACCTGCAATGCAGACAGATCGGTTGTTCCGGAAAATTAATGAACCTTCTGACCAATCAGAGCGCAGCAAAAATACATTTAAACTACACTAATAAAAACAAAACAGGTCGTAATTTATGTAAATTAAAAATTACACAAGTCAAAAATGAATTACCAAAAGTTAAATTAATTAATTTAATACTGTCCACCCGTATTGCGACGAGCATCGCCGCCTACCCAGCCGAGATACAGGTGGGGGAAATGTGAATGAAATAATAAATAGCACGGTTAATAATGATTCTCACCATTTTTGACAGTATGCACTGACACGGAAATCACAGTTTTTATTTTTTCCTCCACAGGAAACCAATCACGTTAATGAGTTTAGTATGAAGACCGGTGTGAAAAACAGCGAACAACTCAGCCTTCCAAGGACCTCTTAGGTAGGTACGGATTTCGCCTGATCCAAAGTTACTTTAAAACTATTTAGAGCCTGTCTAAAATGTAGGTCTGTTACTTAGATAACTTTATTATTATTAAAGTAAATTAGATCAAATACTGTACAGACATATTAAAATCGTTTAGTTTTAGTACAAATGACATAAGAGTGTATTGGGGGAGATTAAATAAAAATAAAACTACATCAGTGTTTAAGCCAAGGGGGTGGGGTGGGGGTCCGAGGTGGGCCAGGTTCACTTTGTCACATGACCTTTTTTTTACATTTTATTGCTGAAATGTTTATTTCTGAAAAGCGCATTGGTTTAGCAAAAAAAATTTTGTGTGCTCAGATTTCCTTATTTGCAGTTAAAATGCAGGACTGCTGATCGGAAAGTTGTCGGTTCAATTCTCAGCACCACCAAGTCACCACTGCTGGGCCCCTATGCAAGGCCCTTAACCCTCAACTGCTCAGTTGATTAAAAAAAGATAAATGGAAGTCGCTTTGGATAAGAACGTTTCAGCAGAAATGTGAATGTAAATGTAAATGAGTCACAACTTGAAAATGTAATGTAAATGTCTGATGTGTTTGTTTGCACAGGTCCTTCCAGGGGCTGCATGAGAAAAACATAGAAACATAAAAGAACACTGCTCTTATTCCTAAAACAGCTGTTCTGCACAATCCCTGGGTACTCTGCCCGGGAAGTTGTCCAGCCCAGCAGACGCCTGCTTAGTTCTCCTCACTGTACATCAGCTGTGGATAGACAGAGCATAGCTGGTCTTTAGGAGCAGAGATGATCTTCCTGGCTGCCATGTTGTTCTTCACCTCAAACCAGGCGTAGAAATCATTCCGCACATCTGGAAGGAAGGCATCACTGTCACTGAGGTCACAGGCGGGTAAAGTTGTCTGGTAGTTAGTGGACAGGATGCCCTGCCACATACGCTATGTGTCTCCACTGTTCCTGGAAGTGGGCGTGGATTCTTTTGGCGTATGAGCGATTAGGCCTCTCTGAAGGTTTGGGACAGTTTGGCCCCTGCTGTCTTTTAGGGCCATCTTGTCCTTTGCTCTAAAGGCAGAGCCTCTAGACTTTAGCAGCACGCACACTTTCGTGGTCATCCACAGCTTCTGGATTGGATGGCAGCTCATCAGCAAACATAAATGTTCTTCATCCCAGCTGATGCGTCCTTCAAACCTACGCTTACAACTTCAAGGTAATCTTAGACGATCAACTGTGGAGTATTCAATTATTCTTGTCCCTTTAGTTCCTCGTTCAGTCTCTTGTCATTTCTTAACTGGACTACTGTAACTCGCTCCTGGCAGGTCTTCCTCTGAGTGCAGATAATTCAGAATGCAGCTCGGCCAGTTGTTTTTCAACTTCCCAAAATCTTCACACAACATCCCACTTCTGTGCTCCCTCCACTGGCTTCTAGTAGCTGCATGTAGATTCCAAACAATGAAAAAGAGAGAAAGAAAAAAGAGAGGAAAAAAGACAACCCAAAGAAGAAAGAAGACAAAGAGAAAATACAGAAAGCAAGAGACAGAAAAAAGAAAGGGAAAGAGAGACAGAGAGAGAGAGAGATAAAAATACAAACAAACAAAGAAAAAGAAAGAGAGAGAGAGAAAGAGAGATGGGAGGGGGGCCGAGGGGGGCAGATGCGCGTTAATATGGACGCCTCTTTACCTCATTAATGTTGACACCTAAATTAGAACTGTTGAATTTTCTGAAATAACAAATGCTCACGGTACCACCAACACCAACATAAACAACATCAACAATAATAATGATAATATTAATAATATTTTTTATTGTTGTCTAATGGCTTTAATCCATTGCATTGCTAAGATTTCATGCATAAACATCAGCATACACATCATCATAGTAATAAATATTCACAGTGGATTATTATAGTGTTTATCACACAAAACGGACTGTGGCGATTTCTGACAAAGAATTAAAGCGCGATAATTATTTTATGACGTAATGTAGCTGTAATTATTTATTCCTGTTCATGACGCCTTTATAAAGCACCACTAGGTGTCGCCCCAAACAGCACCTCAGACAGATACAAGCTTCATCTGGTTCAAACTCTTCAATAGAATGTTCAACACACAAAATACCGCAAACATTCGAGTATTACACTTCACACACACACACACACACACACACACCCAGAGGTTTCCCTGCTTTCACACAATGGCTTTATAATCCATTAATAAACTTCTCACACTAAATATTGATTTAAATAATATCAATTCTTATTAAATAGCTACTTTAGTTTTATGAGAATGTTTTTTTTTTTTATAAAAACACTTCAGAGCACCTGTAGTTTGATCTAATGATAAATTATAAGGAGTGCAAATGGGAAGATGAGACGAGACAAGGAAAAAAACGAGGCGAGGAAAATACGAGATGATGAGGTGAGGAAAATAAATACAGTGAGAAAACCTGATAAGGTGCTGCAGGTAAAAACAAGATAAGATTAGAAGCAAGATAAGACGAGCGGAAAGAGAAGAAACGAGAAAAAACACACGATAAGAAAAACAGGAGAAACGAACCGAGGAAAAACAAGAGAAGATGAAAATTATTAAAAATAAATAAATAAGAAAAAAGAAAACAGAAACATATACGAGTTACTGCATGGAAATGGCGCTCGCTGTTGCCTGTGGTGATGTAAAATGTCACAGTCACATACAGGAAACACATCTGGAACACCTCTGAAACACGTCTGGAACACGTCTGGAGCATTTCCTCTGAGAGTCGCCATTTATTCTGTGTTCAATGTCTCTATAAACTTTTTTCATGCTAATAATAAACATAAACAAATGTCAAGTGTGTGTGTGTGTGTGGGGGGGGGGGGGTGTTGTGAACATGCCTACAGAGAGACTAGCATTTGTTCATTTTAGCATGTGGAATTTTCTGTATGAGTGTGTATCATTAAAACCGGTCTCTATATAAGTGTGTGTGTGTGTGTGTGTGTGTGTGTGTGTGTGATTTTTGGAGGACATTAACGAAAGGTTAGTCTTGCATTAGTTTTAAGATGAAAGCCAGTGTGCTCTGTCAGTACTTTTATCTTTTCTATTATTTCTCCTACAGGATGGTCTTCAGGAAGTCCACTACGTCTTGGCCTCGTTCCCAGGGCACCACTGAGGGCCGATACACACCCGGCTGCGTTCGCTGTAGATCCTGGATGATGCGGTGCATGGGGAATCCCCTCCTGGGGAAAACCGTATCATTCAGTCCGAGCGCTAACGTGGGACAGACGTCGTTCTGTCCGTCACCGATATAAAAGATCTTCTGGAAAGGTTCCCCTTGCTCCTTGGCCCTCTTGCTGGCGTAGTCCCTCAGGATCAGCTGCTTGCACATGTTCTCGGGGCACTCGGGGCAGGAGTGGGCGTGGTAAGGGCGCAGGACCAGACGTCCGTCCCTGTTGAATTCGGCCGGGTTGGTGAAAACTTCGGCGAAAAGTCCGCGAGCTCCGGCGTGCCGTAACCACGTCTCAATGAAGTAGGAGTTTGCGTCCGAGACCACAACGCACTCGAAGTCGTCTCGAGCAGACAGGAAGTGGAGAAGCGCCGCCACGCCCCGGAGAGGCGGGGATTCGTTCGATGGCGTCCCGGACGGCCTCCTCGGTGACACCGCTCTCGTTCAGGAAGGTCATGATCTTCTGCGAGTGCTCCAGGAAAAATCTGGGACGCTGAGAGTTGCTTAGGGACACGGGGAGCGTGAAAGGAGCGGCTCGGACCACAGAGTTATCGCTGTTCTCATCAATCAGCGTCTCGTCAAAGTCAAAGAGAAACAGGAAGCGGGCCGCCGTGCTGACCATTTTCCTCTCTGTGTAAAGAAGAAGGACAAAAAACATTAAAGAACCAAGGATAAAGTGGGAAAAAAGCTGAAGTCGGGTAATTTGTGTAATAGACGCCGTTCAAACTCCATACCAGCTTCTACGGAGAAAAAAAATAAAATCACTCCATTCTGCTCACGTAAACATTAATCACATGACCACGTTACTTGGTGTATGAAGTAGATCAGAGTTTAACAGCACATAAAACACATCTAAAAACACATCTGACTAATAGAAAACACAGACGAGCCAATCAGCAAACAGATCCAGAATGATTGACAGCTGGGTGTGTTTTCAACCTACTAATAACAACTGTCTGGAAGCCCCGCCTCTTCCATATATCAATACTTGACCTTTGACCTTACACACATATGGGATAAAATAATTTACATAAATGGCAGCTTTTTAGTGTGTTTTTAAACGAAAATATTCTAATAATATTTTATTATTTATTAGATCTTATTCGTATTAGGGGCTCGAGCTCGAATTCTTTTGTGTGTTTTTGTTTATTTCATTAATTTCCGCTTCGAAATGAATGAGAAAAACAAGCGGAAGAATTTGTAATATTTACTGTTTCTACACAAACATCCATTCTGACGTTTACATTGGGTTTTTTATTCCATATTTAAATAAAAGAGGTGGTTTTATTAGGCGCTTTTGCTCTCAGCCCTAAAATCACCGGAAGTTCATAAATATCTATTCTCCGCTGTCAGCCTACATTTCGGTACAGCGCGCGCACTGAAGACATCTATTCTCTAAACACACACACACACGCAGACAGACAGACAGAATGACACATAAAAAAATCAGGAACAAACCGGAAGGAGCAGAATAACGGCACCGGGAAATAAGCAGCAGTAACGGTACCGGATGAAGGTCAGGCGGTTCTGTGCTGCGGCGCACGAGCAGCTCCGGGACATCGCTGCCGCGCCGGACGGAGGGGCGGACCGGACAGGCTGATGACGTCAGACTTGGCCGCCACAGTGCGTCGCCTGACGTTTGAACCCTGTCTGTACCTAGAATTTTTTTAGATACAGACAGACAGACAATCAGTCAGCAAGACACAGATAGATAGATATACAGACATAGAGATACACTGACAGACAAAGACAAACAGATAGATAGAGAGACAGACAGACGAGAGACAGACAGGCAGGCAGACAGGTTTACTGAACTAATGCACCATGGGGTGACTTTGGATTCTACCAGAGTCCATATTATATAATTAGCAGCCTTATCTTACACACACGCGCACACACACACACACACACACACACAGGTATGATGACCTTGTCGGGATAAGAGGTGGTTTTTAATGAAAGTGTGCGATATAGTATGTGTGTGTGTGCAGACAATCTGATTTTTCTGATCTCATCTGCTCAACATTCAACACTATCATATATAATTATATATAAAATACTGTGTGTGTGTGTGTGTGTGTGTGCAGGATCAAGAAAATAACACACTCTAAAAATAGGGGATGTTGCTGAATCGAGGTTTGAGCTAAAGGACGTGTGTTAGTGTAAAACTACACCATGAGTCCAAAGTGTGTGTGTGTGAGTGTGTGACCCTTGACTTTTACACTCTTTACACTGTTCTTGTTCCAGATTTTATCTCTTTTCAGCACTACAGCAGTGTAGGCATGTGAGGGGTGCTATCTTTCTGTCTGTCTGTCTATGGATGAATAGATAGATATCGATGGATGAATAGACAGATCTATATATCTATCTATCTGTCTGTCTGTCTGTCTGTCTGTATGTCTGTCTGTCCCTGTCTGTCTGTCTGTCTGTCTATCTGTCTGTCTGTCTGTCTGTCTGTGTCTGTCTACTCTAGCTATCTATCTAGCTATCTATCTATCTATCTCTATTTATCTATCTATCTACAGTGTGTGTGATTTCTCCTGCTGCTGAATAATCCAGGAAGCCGAGAGGAGTCTGCCAATCAGTACACAGGATCAGGTGACCTGCCTGTCAGGACATCTTCACCTACAGGAACACCTGAACTTTCCTATAGCAACCTGAAACACACAGCAAAGTCCACACACACCAAAGTCACACAGAAAAAAATCAATCAACCAATCAAAATCTGTTCTAGAGCAAAATGATTACATCATCAAACAAACTACAATGATGAGGAGACAAAATACAGGAGACAATAAAAGAGAAATAAACCAAACGAGACAATACAAACAAGTGAAGATGAAAAATGAGACAGAAATTATCCAGCGGATGAGACAATAGATGAAAAAACATCAAATGAAACAGACAATAAAGAAGAAATAAAATATAAGATAGTACAAAAAAAAGACATTAAAGACATTAGGACATGAGTGAAACAAAACTAAATATAAGACAAGAAATAAGACTGATTAAAAGATGACAGAAGATAAGACAAAAATGAGACAAGAGATGAGACAAAGAATAAACCTAACAAGACAATACAAATGAGAGGAAAAAAGAAATGAGACGGATATTAAATAAAACAAGACAATAAAGAAGTGAAATATGAGATAATACAAAGAATAAGACATTAGATGAGGAAAAGATCCAAAACAAAATATAAGACATGACAGATGACAAAAAAGATGATAATATAGCAAAAAGACGAAGAATAAACAAATCAGGATCATACAAACGAGAGGAAACAAAAAATGAGACAGCAGTTGATAGAGAGACATGAGACAAAAGAGATTAAATGTAGGACAAGAAATGGGACCAATCAGAGGAAATGAGAAAAATGAGATTCAACCAAATAAGAGATAAAACAATGAAACAGCAGCGAAACATTAGATGGGACATTATATAAAGTCTAGAATCCAGGAAGTTGAAGGATCATAATGAAGCACAGTGACAGAGATTTTTTCACATTCCAAATCATCCTCAAAGCCAAAAGGTTCAAATTAACCTGAGAAAAAACATGACCAGTATGATCGAAACACGTGACCCGTAATACAGGAAGTATAATAATAATAATAATAATAATAATAACAATAAAACGTAATAAATTTGCCAGATGATCTGTGAACACGTCACTAAATGATTCTGACCGAAAGCAGCGTCACATGAAAACACCAGAACAGAATAAATGACATCCCATGTAAACACTCAACCGGACTAACTATTTTAATCCGGATGATCTCAATCCGATCTAAAACCATCTGCATGTAAACGGGCCACTGGTAAACACCAGGCTTTACAGATGAGGTTATGAAAGATTTTCTCTTCTGCAGAGCGTTAAACACTTTGATTCTCATAATAAACCCACTTTTTTTTCTTTGGTTTCAAAGACCATGGAATTAATACAAGAATGAAACCCAATTGAAAACCCTGAAGGGACAGGAATCCAACTCGTCTCTTCATTATGTCACCTTCCTCTTCTTCATCCAGATGATGGACGACCGCCTGTCTGTGGTAGGTGTTAAACCGTGAAATGGAAGCACAGATCAGCGGTATTTTTCTTTAATATTTGGTTGTAGAAGCGCACAATGGCCACAAGAGGGCGAACGTTCGACATCCCCCCCCCCGCGTCATTTTGCGCGCTAGACTTCCTTTATTATCTGTATTTCATATTTTCTGACTGAATTTAACACATTATTGAAATATTTATTTGCAAATCTTTATATATATATATACAGTTATTCTTATATTATATATCTTATATAATATAAGAATAAGCAGACAGCACATTCCGTTATAATTTCAGACTTGTGTCTTTTCAGTGTTTTACATATGTGGACTTATATCCTTTAATTTAACCTGTTTATGTGCAAAGAACGAACGTGTGTTTAGTGCAGGAAAAAGAAGAAGATTAAGAAGTTCTTACTGAAACTGAGGTTTCTGTTTTAGCAGATAACCCAATCTTCCGCTGCCCCGCACCCTAACTGAAACAGTGCACACCCATAAAGACTCGCTATACACTCCTAACTCTCTGTAACAGCTGGATCCTTCCTTCTCTTAACACAGAGCCCGATTCCTCATTGACAGAGGAACCATTGGATTTCCAATAAAAAACCTTGTTCTCTTCTTATTCTGATCTCAACTCATTTCATTTTATTTATTTGTTTCTACGACATAATTTCCACGACAGACTTTATTGTAATTTTTTATTTATTTTGATAAAACATTATAATTACACAGAAACTATTTACTGTTTGACATGTTATGTTTTCTCTATATTTAGGTTCTTTCTATCTATATATCTATCTATAAAGAGAAAGTAATATTTTAATATTGCTTTTATTTTACGTTTGCGTTCACAACACAGAAAACCAAATTGCCTTATTTTAATATGAAGTTATATAATTAAAAAAAAGAAAATATGATATAAATGATTATATGTATGTATATATGTATGATATATATATATATATATGATATATAAATATAAATGACATTACAATGTGATGAATATTAACCATTGTTAACCGCGAAAACGCAAGTCGAACGAGAACATGCGCGCGCTCGGTACGCTGTTTGCGTAGAGGGCGCCATGCCAAACACTAAACTGAGCGAAAAACACACTTCATCACAACAGCGGAAAAGTGAAAGTGAAAGGTTTTTTCCTCTTCGCAGATATGAAGACCGTCCTGATGTTTTACCTTCATTTCTTGCTGTTTATTTCCCTCGGTTACGGTAATGAAAAGAATTATTTCACTTGTTAGTGCAATGAAAGTTTACTTTAAGTCATGTGGATGAGCTAAAATACAAACAAACTAGTGTTTAATGTGGAATTTGTTAAAAGCTAAAATAAAGGGTGTGTGAATACAGGACAGGGCACACTTTAAAAAAAAAGTTTCTAAACTTAACTAGATCAATTCATAATTTATAGCCATTTAATCATCATATTAAAATCAAAAAGGGGTTTTAATGAAATATATTTACAAAACCTACAACTTCTTTGTAAAACACACCAAAAACAAACCGGAGAAACGACATGAGGGAAACTGAGCGGAAATGAATGTTATTTTTATTACTGTAATAATCGTCTGGTATCAAAGATCGACTCGGGGAAAATACACAACCCTCAGTGATTAAAACTATAATCAGTAATTTATCCTTAGTAATAATAATCATTGTTTTTCCATTGTTAGTGAATCGAGTCAGTCTCCTTTCCACACACACACATCTCTAGATTAATCCCGGTGATTCTTACACTAAACAGAATGAACAGGAAATGGAGTTAAAGAGAAATCAGGGATGATGTAACAGCAAAAGACACTTGACTTAAACAGAGAGAAAGACGGGGACGTGTGTGAAAATATAGGCGGAGATATTCTAGTAATAGGAGGTTAAAGCGGATGTAAAGACAGAAAGTGTTTAATTCTATAAAATAAAAGTGGAAAATACAAAAAAAAAAGCAAAAAAAAACAAAGCAAAACACTAAAACACAGAATACAGACAGGAAGTAAACTACAGCGTAACACAACAGCCTTGTTTACATGGACTATTGTACTCAGTACAGTTAGTTTAAAATCCAAGCCGGATGAAAAAACCGCTCCATGTAAACAACTATAATCAGAATAAAAACACGATTAAAATTTCCGTGGGGTTCAGAGAGGTGGGATAGAAACGTTTTGTCACAACCCAAAACCATGAAAAATTCCTCTGTTATGGACTCATTTCAGTTCTGTGAGGTGTTTTCGCCGTTTCCGCACGTGTCTGGTCTTGACCAGCGTGTCACGTGGAACTTTTGGAATTTCATTCCAAATCGTCGTCGAATGTCCGTAGCAGAACTCAGCAGTGCTGATCACAGATTTTCATACAAATTCATGTGCACGTTTTCACGTGTTGCAGGCGCAAGAGAACACGGAGACGAGAAGGTTGGATGCAACAGGTTTTTATTGCGCACAAAAACCCCCAAAAGAAAGCCGCTACAGGAAAACAAAACAAGGAGTGTAGGACCTGCAGAACGTAAAAGTGGGAGCAAGTGGTTAGCACTACTATTAGCGCTAGCATTAGTATTAGCATTAGCGATTAGAATAAACCATGGAGATACAATGGATCGAGGGGGACGTAGAAACATCAGCCATGTAACATGTATAATTTGAAGCGAACCTAAACAGAAATACAGGGATATATGTACAGCTAGCAATTAACGGGAAACAAGCAACACCTAAAAACAATGAATAAATAAAAGACAAGTCTAGACTAACACAAAACAGGAAGAACACACAAACCGAAATTATTTCACAATAAGAGTCTCATAATGCCCTCTTGTGGGTTAAGGGGAAACTACACCCTGACACTATTACACACTTAAAGGCAGATGTCGGAAACTCGTTGGCAATGAGCTGTATATGATGTGGATTTCTTATATCTTTACAAGAAGAAGTAACATTTTTATTGACAGAAAACTGTCTAAAGAACAAAGCACATTAAATGAACATCTTTTAACACTGTTTTTCTTCACTTCAGGCCTCCGTGTCCACGGGCCGCCTGGTCCTCTCGTTGTCCAGCTGGGAGACTCGGTGATGCTGCCCTGCTTCGTGGATCCTCCTGCACCGCCGGAGGAACTGGAAGTGGAGTGGAAAAGAAATGACACCGGAACATTAGTGCACTTATGGCAGGATGGAAAGAGTCGACCCGAGTCTCAGAATCCGCTTTATCGGGAAAGAGCTCATTTCTTCACTGAGGAGATCGCTCATGGGAACTTCTCTCTCTTCATTAAAAATGTGTCCAGGACAGATGTTGGAGTTTATAAGTGTGTTGTTTACACACATCTGGAGAAAGCAGAAACTCTGATTGAAATAGAGACTGGTGGGTTACGTTTTTTTATTTAATTGAAATATAGTTCTTTAACAATACATTTACATTTTGTAAACGTTTCTCCTTTCAGAGCACTTGATTGTGTCTGGAGGTCACGTTATATCCGCGTATGCGGGTGAAGATATCACTCTGAACTGCTTTGTAGAATCACATGTCCCGCCTGCCAATATAGAAGAGATTTCATGGAAGAAACCGGATGAGAAAAGGTTAGTGCTGCTCTATCAAGATGGCGAGATCATGACAGAATCAACCGCAGAGAGATACGTGGGTAGAGTGGAATTCTTCAGCGCTGAAGAGAGAAGCAAAGGAAACTTCTCTTTGAGACTGAAGAACGCCCAGATCGAGGATATAGGAGTGTACATGTGTTTAGCATTCTCTGGGGAATTATCTGCTAACACAACCGTGGAAGTACAGCAGCTGGGTAGGTATTTATAATTTTTACTCCAAATTAAGTGTCATGTCAGGACTAACAGCTGATTGGCCCCGATCATTGGGTGGGAGGGGTGTATTCTCTCTTTCCTGGACAGTGCGTGAGGTCATTCTCTTCCTGATGCAGTGAAAGTCACTGATTTTTGTCACTTTAAATCAAGTGTTGTTTGTTAAAAATCGATTATTTCTCCAACACTAGTGTGTTAAACAGATTGATTAACTCTGCTGGTTGTTCCATACAGGTTTCTCCATGATGCATATTGGAATTTTTCTTCTTTCTATACTTGGATTTGTTATTGGATCGCTTATCTTGGGCTCCCTTTCGTACACAACGTACAGAAATAACGGTAAGTCGGGTCTTCACTTGATAACTTCTGAAGTTCGGCGAGGTGGGATGTGGTAGTGGAGTGGTTACGGGGTTGGACTGCCGACTGGGAATTTGTGGGTTTAATTCCCAGCACCGCAAAGTTACCGCTGTTGGGGCCCTGAGTGAGGCCCCTTAACCCCTAATTGCTCAGTTGTGTAAAAGAGATAAATGGAAGTTGCTCTGGATAGGGACGTCTGCTGTAAATGTTACATTCTAATTTAAGAAAGTGAAATTATTTTAATTGTTTTACTCGTTTGTTTTTAGAGAAGAGCAGAAGAGCTGTAGGAATAAAAATCGCACATCTCCTTTGTCCTAACATCACTCTGTCTATTGTCTTCATCCTTTGGGGGGTTACTGAGGGTAAGTACTGCTGTTCTACAATTAAAACCCATAAAAAAAATTAAGAATCATTTTCTGTGTGAAAGAATTTACTTTATATAATATATTTTTAACCATAAACTGGTATTTACGACAAGAAGAATCCATTGCAGATGATGTTGATTGAGAAACACACACAATCCAAGACCTGAGGCGGTAGGAAAAACGAGAGGGAGGCAGAAGATCGGTGCACAGAAATAAACACTATAAACATTAAACCAAAATCATGATAATTAAAAACGTAGTCAAGGCAACGATCATTAACGAATTAGTTTACAGAGACGTGAACTAGAGCTCGATACGCAGATGCACTGCAATACTACTGTAACTATTCTGTCTTCTCACCGCCAGAGGTCGCCGTCACCGGAGTACTAGCAGGTGCTTTGTACCTCCGGTTTCACTTCCGATGCGGCTCATCTGGTTTTTCATTATTGCCTGTTATTTGACTTTGCCTTTTTGCCCACTGTCTTTGATTTGTTTGCCTGGTTCTCTTTGGATTGTCGTGTGCCGACTCTTGCCCATTTAATGACCATAATCTTAAACTGTCCTATAGTGTTTAATAAAGCTTTTAGCTGCATGATGGATCCTCCTAAAACCTCGTCATTACAACTACAGAAAGAAGTAGTTGTTTAGTTAGCTAATAAAGCAAATAACAGGAAGCGGCGAAGAGGCCAAAGGTTAGAGTGAGTATTTAGGAAAGGGCTCCCCCTGTGGTCACAGGGTGGAGGTGTCAAGGTTTTAAGACTAGCGGAGCACGTAAAAAACACTTAAAATCAAGTAAACATAAATAAATTCAAAAAAATGTTTAAACACCGGTTTGTCTACCAAAATATTGTGTTGTTTATTTTTCATTTGGGTGACATCGAATCTGAGCGAACTGTAATTTTCCAGCTGTTAAAAGATCATAATAAATTAAGTTTTGTGGGATTATTGAACAGGGATGAAGGTTATAATCTAAAGATGTTCAGTCCCTTCAGGTTCTCAGGAGAATCATAGAGAACACACTGCTGTTCCACTAAAGAGGAGAGAAATACATTTAGACTCAGCATTTAGACTATTAAAGTTCATTGAAACTGAAACAGTTGGAGTTATTCTCTAGTACAGGTTATTACAGTTCTGAGCTAAACACACACTATTATTACTAGAACTCGGAGTTGTTGGTCTAACAATAACAGTGAGTACAAAACCATCACAGTATTTTTTTTCCACTATAGCGTATGGAGGTGTGTAGATATTCTAACCGGTAATATCCACACATTTAATTTACATTAATGTTCAATTAAATCCCTCAGCGTGTGTGTGTGTGGTGTGTGTGTGTGTGTGTGTGTGTGTGTGTGTGTGTGTCAGACGACTTCCTCCGCTCCTGTAGGTGATGCTGACACAGACTGTATAAAATGTATTTGAAGTATTGCAGTATGTATCGTATCGTATCGTATCGTGAGGCCTTTTGCTAATCCACAGCTTTACTATCATAAAAGCTCTGAAATATATGAAAGAATTAATTCTATTTATTTCTCCAGGGTTTTTTAATGAAGCAGTAACTTGTTCAGCTCTTAATCTCATTCGGATCCCTTTCTTACTTTGGATTGCTCTTCCTTTGGAACTGTTTCAAGGTAATGATCTGTAATCTGATCAGTGATGATCTGATAAATCAGTGGTTCTGTAAGAACTTTCCGGTTATTAGTATCGTGCAGTAAACAGACAGTTTTAATATAATCACATAAATTGTTTATTTTTCTTTATGAAAACTGTATAATGTGAAACAGAAAAGAGATAAAAAATGATTTTGTTTTCCGTGTTAAACATTTGCACTATATGAGAGAGAGACGGGTTTAATCAGTGTAAACTGTGTGTTTTCACATTGCAGTTAATTTCCGCCATTTCATTAACTTTGTGGCAATTCCACTGGAATTCAGTGTGATAACTGGGGTTGCCTATTATCGTAAGTATACATGAAACTCTTCTATTACCATCTGCAGACAATATTTCACACTTATATAAAGTAATAAAGTTAAAGGGGAAAAACAGAATGAAATTCCTGTAAACTGAATTTTATCTGGTCGATCAAACGGTGTTGATGACCCACAAATCTGGAGCTTCGTTTATTTTGTCGAGTTTTACACAAAAGAAAATCATAATTTAGAGACATCAGATCAACATCTAATGAAGGGACATGACATTAAATAGAGACTGAACATGTGCTTTTTTTTAAAAGAAAGAAACAACAAAAATAATTCCAAATGCATGAGAATAAGTTGCCCTCTGGTGGTACATAGCTCACATAGCTATTTTTTTGTTGTGCCACTATTCTGTCAGCTTCACTTCAACCCTTAACTATAATAAAAATATAATACAAATAAAGATATTATCGACTAAAAACTTGTACATTGTTCAAATAGCGTTTTATTATAAGTCTTTAAACTGATGGAACATTTTTGTTCGAAAATCACTGTATGATCATTGTGTTAAATAAACACTGAAGTTTGTTTTTCTTATTGTCCAGCTTTATTTTTGGATCTTTGGCAAAGAAACAACTACTTTGCATTTGTAATGATGCCAGTGGTGGTGCTGTATTTACTCACTGCTATAATTTCAGGTAAGTGTTTCAACTATTACCTGTTCTATTTGAATCAAGTCTGAATAATGGATTTGTATTTGCGTGAGTGAGAAAGACACAGAGAGAGTAAGATAGAAGGAGATGGGAAGAGAAAACAGTAAGAGAAAGAGACAGAAACAGACCGAGAGACAGTGTGCAAGAGAGACAGAGAGACAGTGAGAAAGAGAGACAAAGAGAGTTGTGGAAATTTGTTTTAAGAGGAAGACAAAACTCAGGCTGAGAGCAGAACACCACAGAAACCAGGAGTAAAATGAATTAAAGAGATAGTTTTATTGGAAGTGTTACTGGAGCTTTCTGTCAGACAAAAAGACTGGCTGTGTGTCGAGGGAGGACACAACTATGTCTGAATGTACAGGGTTTTTATAGCATGAATTGTGTGTGTGTGTGTGTGGGGGGGTGTTCAGTAAACTCGCGCACACTAAACTGCTGACACAAATGCTTTGTCTTTAACTAAATGTTCTGTACATCTTGTCAGCCAAGTCAAACAGTTTTTAACAATATTTAGGCTTAGCCATTAAAATAGAGCAAAGGGTTAGTTTAAACAAAAAGCAAGGATTGAAAACCAGAAAAGGACAAAAACAAAGAAGTACTGAAATACAGAAATACTTTCTGACACTGGAATAACTGGAATGTTCGGGGTTTTTTTGTGTAACTACTATAAAATCAAAATAGTGTAAACATTAGTTTTTATTATTAGTTTTATTTTGTAAGAACCTTACAAAACTAATCTTTTAACAATCTTTTATTATTCTATTACAGGATGCTTTAGAGGAAGACCAAAAAAAAAAAATTTTTTTATTTACTCCCTTACGCTATTCATCAATATATTACGATCACTGTCTATAATCTTTTATGGATTAAGTCCATGTAAGTACCACTTTTCGCAGTTAATGTTGTTTCGCTTTGCAAACATTTCATGAAATAACAGTTTTTCTCCCAAACATTTCTCATCCGCAGGCTTTTTATATATAAAACTTTATATATTGAGATGTCAAAAGCAAATGTTAAATATTTAATTACAATTTTTACATATTTTGAATAATTTCTCATTGTTTAGACTTTAAAATTAATTTAATGATGTAATATTAGTTTTATTTGTGTTTATGATTCTGTTTTATACAGTAAAGCCTTTTAGCTCCATCAATACAATGACACAAAACACAAATAATCATTTCAGACTAAAACTGAACTGTCACAAATAAATACTTTATTATTCTGTACATTCTCTGTTTTTCAGATTATATTGCTTTGTTACTGCCTCCATGTTTGACAATAATATGGTTACTTTGCAAATGTCTGGGTAAGTAAATTGTGTTATGACCTTTGTAAGATTATTACACATCATTATTATTAAATATTGCATTAAATTCAATTTAATCCGCACTAAAGAGATTTTATTAAATTTACACATTTTCTCCATCCAATTTTTCCTTTTTTTCCAGAGTTTAAAAATTATAAACACATTTCACTTCTGATTCTGTTCCTAAAAATAATCCAGTTCTTTAATTTATTAATTCATTATTTGGACTTGTTCTGGGAAATTTAGCAATTTACCTCAATCATCAGCATCGAAAGCACAAACAGTGGAAATACTATTAAACAGTTACTGTTTTTTTGTTCAGTGATAAAATAAGGAATTTTTGGGGTAAAAAAGTTACAGATTCCTTTATCCTACCCGCGTACCGGTGGTGTGTGATTCTCCTCATGAGTCTCGTCTTGTCAGAGATGAATGGAATCAGTAATTTTATCAGTATTTTCCGTTTTATATGTATCAGGTTTTAATACTGACTTCACTAATATACTGTACGATGCATTTTGGAGCTATTGTGAGAATTAAGGATCCCCATTGAACCGCAGATAAACAACACATTAATCTACACTGCAACGTCTGAGCAACACTAAAGTATCATATCTATAGTTATACCTAAACGTATCTGTGGATTTATTTATTTATCTATTTATCGCATTTACCTGATTGAAGATTTGATTTAACGGAAACTTTAATAAATAAACATTTGATTTCTTTCTATATTGCTGTAGTAATTAGAGTTCTATTGTTTGTTTTGATGATCACACTGACTCTTTATCTGAATGTGTGTTCGATGTTGCAGGTGTTTTGGTCTGGTTTTCATTAATAATTGTGATGGAGTTTGTAAGTGCATCATTTTCGATCTACTTCCATTATAACTTACTGAGTGTTGAGGAAGGTAAGTTCCAGTCCTGTTTCTTTAAGGCTGCATTTACACTGTAGATCCTGATGCCACTTATATTTTTAGAACTGACCCGTATCCGATATCTGCATTCAAACTATATACAGAAAAACAACACAAAGTGGATGTACTGACCAGAAAAGGAAGTAGAATCTGTGTGATAATCAAAAAAAAGATGAGCGCCTTATTGCTTAATGTGGCATTGATCAAGATCAAATACATTTTGATCCTTTTGAAAGCACATGTCCAATTGTTCAGTGTTTCAGTACTTTTTGCATAACTTGCTGTTTTCTAACAAGGTGCTTAACGACAAAATTCACAACTGGTGCTCGAATTTATGAATCAACCAACACATTTTTGTTTACATATTGACATCATAACACCGGGGGAAGTGGTGACTCATGGTTAAGGTGAACCCCAAAGATTGTAGGTTCGATTTCCAGCTCCACCAAGCTACCACTCTTGGGCCCCTTAACCCTTAATTGCTCAGTTGTGTAAATGAGATAAATCTTAGTCGCTCTGGATAAGGACATCTGCAAAATGCTATAAATATAAAAGCAATATGACACCTTACAATCAATCAACAGTACCTCGCAATTGAGAGGCTTCAAAAAGCATGTTCTTAGATGGAAGTGGCCACTTAGCTTTGAGTGTCAGGTAGTATTATCCGCAGGTTGTGACAGAGATACGGAGACTGGAAGAGTCACAGTAAGGCATAGAAGTGGACGTCCTTTGACCATATTCCACTTTGATAACCTTTTAATCGTGAACAGTGGCATGCAGAACCAAATGATGAATGCCACTCAACTTCAGGCACATTTAAGGGAGGTGAGAGGCACTCAAGTTTCACGTCAGACCATTCGAAACCGTTTACATCAGCGTGGTCTGCCTGGTGGCAGGGACAAGGGACCAGTGGGCTTCAGTCCTGTTCCCTGATGAAAGTTGATTCATGTTGACCAGAAAGGATAGCCGTCATTGATGTTGGAGACGTCAAGGAGAGCACTATTCATCAGCCACTGTTGTCACAGACTGTAAATGTAAAGTGTTACTGTCTGGGCAGGTGTGTCTTAGAACTGCCCCACATCTAATGACAAGCCAGTACTAGCTGAATAACATCATTAATCCAGTCATTGTTTCCCTGCAAGAACAACACAGGCCTAATTTCATCTTTATGGACAATGCTCCAGCTCATAGAGGTTGCATCATTAGGGAACGGCTGCTGGAGGCTGGGGTACCTCAAATAGAGTGGCCTGCCCTTTCTCAGACCTGAATCTTATAGAAAACCTATGGGATCAGCTGAGGTGCTGTATAACTGCACCCCAGAACCTCAATGACCTGAGGGCTGCCCTTCAAGAAGAGTGGAATGCCATGCCTCAGCAGACAACAAGTCGTTGTCAGGCTGTAATTGATGGTCAAAGGGCATGTACCAAATTATTGATACACTTCACTGTTGTTGACTTTTATTTTTATACATTGTTTAAGATGAGGAAATCACAATTGCGTGCTTCTATTTACATTTTCTATAAATTTTACCCAAAAGCCAAATATCCTTTACCTTTTGTGAGTAGTATATGTGTGTATATATATATATATATATGTGTGTGTGTATATATATATATATATATATATATAATAATAAAATATATATGAAAAATATATATATGAATGAGGCCTGAAACTGAATTAAACATATCAGAATCTACGTGTTCCTTCCTGGTTACATGATTGTGGGTCAAGTCCCATCTGTACCACACTGAAGTAAAAAATTAGGAATTGGGTCACATGATACATGCGGTGTAAATGCAGTGTAAATGTGGCCTGTGTTTTTATTGGTGTAGAAGATGTTTTGTTTTACTGGATGATAAGAAATTGTAATAGTTGGCTTTAAATGTTCAAATCATGTAATTAATAAAGTCCTCTTTACACTGGTGTGTGTTTTGTTCTGTAGACCGAGACGCATGTACCTGTGCGACTGCATTCCTCCAAATCCTTACGCTGATGACACTGTTTGCATATCTAAACCATTCGTTAGGTATTTATTATTTTTAAAAAACGACTTCTCATATTTCAAAATGTGAGGCGACGCAGCGACTTTACAAGAGTTTAAAGTAACTTTAAATATTTCAGGATAAAAACATTGTTTATTGTAGTTATATTTGAATCCTTTATTATCCAACTTTAACATTATCACACTTTAAATTCACACTGCTGTGACGTCGTATGTCACGTCACCAATAACAACATGGCGGATGTAGAACGTCCCAATTTCTCTCACACTCCCTGATAATCAGACTCTATAGAACAGACTCTATTAAAGGACAGGAAGTGTGTGCTAACGCTAATCAAGTGTCTATTTTACTAGTAAAGCCGATGGTACAAGAGTTAAATAGTGATAATTCGCAGGTGGTTTCGAATCCGTTTTGAAAAGTTTACTAATAAATCCAAAAGAAAAATCGTAAACTGGAATTGTAAACCAGTGAACAGTCCAAACTAACAAAGGCATCCAAAAAAGTAATCCAAAAGTGTTAATTTAATAAACAGGCGAATCAACATGAACATTAAACTAATTAAAGATAAACGCTCAGTACAAATATAAAGACCCATAATATCCCAAACTGCACCACTGTTACCAGTTAGCTTTTATAGCCAGCCTAGAGGAATTAACCTGTGTAAAAGTCAATATCATGACTCTGGTGAGGGCTCCCTCTGTCAACTACAATCAAAGACTCTCTCATCTTCGAGCGATTCCAGCTCACACATACACACAATATCTATGGCACTACAGAACACACTTCATTTCTGTCCCATCACAAAAAGACAGACTTTTGTTTCTACTAATATCACAGACTCGTTTTCTCTCTTATAAAATTATCCTCATGTTGCTTTAATTATTACAGATTTAATATCCGAATCCAGCGACACTGACACACAACGACGTAAGTACAAAATTCAGTTTAAAGGTAAAGTCGGGTCAGAAAATACTTTGTTATATTTCTATTTCTCTGATTGGTGTGTGCGTTTGTGTGTTACAGCCGTCTCTCACTTGTTTGTGTTCATGTTGGGTTCTGTGGTGGTGGTTTTTGTGAACACTGCTGCGTTATTAGTGGAGTTGATCCTTAAATCACGTGAGAAAAAAAACGCGGTTTTAATGATTCTACTACAAAATCTTTTACCTGAAAAATGAAATTTCAGTCCATTTAATCTTGAATTTCTTTCCACCTCCTAATGAAGGAAACGGACAGCGGACGGTGGATCTGCGACTTATTCTCCTGCCGACGGAAAGCGTCTTTGCCGTGTGCTGTCTTGCTTTACAAATATCTGCTTTCTGTGAGTAAAAACTCCAAACACACCACAGAGTCGGAACTAAACGCACCTCAGCGTCATTGAGTTATTGGAGAAAAACTGCACTGATCCGGTCAGCTTACAGTCCGTCAAAGACTCCAATTCCAAACAACCACTGCAGACTACAAACATGGCCGACAGGAACTACAACTCCCAAACTCCACACTCATCGCACAGGTGTGCAAACACAAGAGCGCAACTGCAGATCATTCTAAACTTCAGTCACTGTGTAGTTTGTGTCAGCCATGTTTGTAGTTTGTGGTGGATGTTGGGAAATGGAGTCTTTAACGGACTCGACTCTGACGGGTCCTATTGAACAAATCAACAATCAGCGTTTGTCATTTTACACAAAAAAGAAACCAAATGCGTAAAAGGTAAAGAATTAAACTGCGATTCAGCCAAACACAATGTTTCATTTAGGAATTAACGAAAGACCTTTAAACTGATAATAAACAATTGTAGATTTTCCCTGCAGTAATACAGGATTCCCATGAGAATGAAAATCAATTGCTAACATTTATCATAGATTTAGAACATTTAGGGTTCCGTTAGTCTGAACGCTACACTCAGTATGTGTGTTTACACGTCAACACGACCAGCTTTCATTCTAAATGTCTGTTTTTTATCTTACAGGGAAAAAGAAGAGCAGAAGGTATGTGTTAATATTTAAAGGTTATAAATATATAAACAGATTTATTTTCTTTTATTTATTTAATCAGGATCTTTTTTCTCTTTATGTTACAGATTAATAACTGAACTACAAAATCTGGATTAGTTGTTGTGGATGTAAACAGACTTCTATGGCAAGTATCACTGTGTCTGATATTAAACATGGAGCTAATAGAAACGTCATTTAATGGAACAGTTTGTAATATAATGTAAAATAATCACCCCGTCTTTAACACAGGACTCACCTCCACCCTGTGATGAACAGGAACTGCAGAATTTGGCCTCCTGATCCTCGGCCCTCCTCGGGTTTTACCAGGTTAGAGCAAATCCACAGACTTTTATTCTACAGCTCATAAAAATACATTGAAACACTTAAACGTTTATTCTCCACCATCAACTCTACTGTAAAGCCAATTCTAACTACATTTACTAACACTCATCATCTGTATGCAGTCCCTCTCTCTCTCTCTCTCTCTCTCTCGAAATAACAACAACAACAATAATAATAATAATAATAATAATAATAATAATAATAATAATAATAATAATAATAATAATAATAACGAGTGTACATGTAACTATTACAGTCTGTTTATCATCTAATTGATATGGCCAAAAGTTTGATCATCACCTCACCATCACATCCATATCTGAATCTTCTCCAGTCTCCATCCACAAATTTGTTAGCTGTAGCATTAAAATTAGCATTGTTGAGTTCAACAGAGTCTCAAACCCTGTCCCAGGCTGACAATGTCCCTGTGCACAAATCCCCTGATCCCCATGAAGACATGCTGTGTTCTGATTGGAGGAGAAGAACTCTCATGTCCTGTACAGAGTCCTGATTCTGACTCCACCCCTTCAAACTGAACACCTTTGGGATGAACTGGAACCCCAACTAAACCTCAACATTAGTGTCTGATCTCATTAATACTATTGGAACTGAATGATCAAATCCACACAGTCACATAACTTAATCTAGTGGAAAACTTGCACAGAAGAACGGAGGGGATTAAAGGAGGAAGAGTGAGATCTACCATCTGGAATAGGATGTGGAAAACACACAGATGGAGGTGATGGTCTGGTGTTCCAATACTTTTGGTCATGTACTAACAGACATTCCCATAGCGCTCGCTACATTTACTGCATTTGGCAGACGCTCTTATCTACTTACATTTTTTTTTTCATTTTTTATTTTGATTAAGGAATTAAGGGCCTCACTCAGGGGCCCAGCAGTGGCAGAATCTGTGGTTCTGGGAATTGAACCCATGTCCTTTGGATCAGCAGGCCAACACAAACCTGGAAATGAAACAGAGGAAAACTTTATATTTTACAGAATACAAAATAATCTGATATTGTGATGTGAACTGTTCGAAGAAGAGAGAAAGCTGGGGGTCCTCTCAGCTTTTCCTCACCTCAAAATGCCTCTGAAATAAAACAGAGAAAAGAGAGAAGATTAAAGCAGAGAGTAAAGAAATCCCAGAATAAAGGTATACAAGTGATGGTTACAATCATGATGTAACTGGTGTAAAGAGATTTACACTTTAAATCCTACTGTGGATAAAACACAACTGCTTGTCAGAAACATCTGGAGACGGAGGTGCTGGAAGCCTCAAAGCACAAGCAGCGCCAGAAACCACAGAGGATCAGACGCTGTACCAAGTCACCACAACGAGAAACCACAAGCAGGAAGAAACCTGTGAGATAAAATCACAAGCTATTGAATCCTTAAAGAAAAGATTTGCTAAAACAAATATTCCCTTTTTCTATTTTATTGCTTTAATCTTATTTTTACATTTTTTTTATATTTATAGATGTGCAATCCGAACAATAATCATTTGTGTGTGTTATGTTATGAACAGGAAGGAGGGGACAGTTAAGATGTATATATGAAAAGCACTCTTATTATTGCGTATATATAGAAGTGGAAAAGTTTTAAGCTTTATGACTAAAGCATAATTTTCGTTTTGGTCATCATTGATGCACTTTGTGCAACAGCCATTTTGCATCTTCGGCGCTTTTTTCTTTCTTTTTATAGGAATTTCTGATACTTAAATTTTAACACCTGCCAATAGAAGATCATTATTTAGGAGACAGAATCATTCGAGGAGTTGTATTTAATTGCGAATTTACTTTTTCTTATATTAATGGAGAGAATTTTTATTTTTAAATTTACTGTAATTTTCTTTTACACATAAAGGACACAAGCATTATAAGCATTGCACTTTTAATAAAAGGGAACTCCCATTGTGAGATCTCCCAAAAAGATAAACAGTCTCTCCAAGCCGCTTTCCTTTAATCAAATAACTATCATCCTAAAGAAGAAGCTGAAGGATCCAGGATCCTGAAGAGGATCTCATCCTAAAGTAAAAAGAAGGAAATCGAAGTGAACATCTTATCAGACGTGGTTTGAAACCGTGATTTTACTTTTTTAATAAATATTATTTCTTAATAAAACTACTTCTGTGAATTACACCCCCTGTTAAAGACGCTTCCACTTGAGAGTAAGCTAATACTACTCTATCCTGGGTAGCGGTTAGTGCGATTATTGGCTCAGGCGGATAAATACCTTCAAAACCTGCAGGTGTTGGATTGAACTCTGTGGAGGTTATAACAGATTTATTCCAGGTGATGGACGACCTCTGGTACGTGTTTGGTGGCTGTGGTGGTAAAGGCATTGTTTCCATGTGCGAGCGATATGACGGGATACAAATCAGTGGCACACGCTGTTTACTCTCTGATTCAGAAACCTGAGGTTTTATAAAAGAAACTCCAGATTACATCACATCATGTGACTCTTTAGTGTAAAAGCTGAACTCCAGGATTAAATATGAGGTTCTGATGATGATTAAACCCAGAAACAGCAGGAACTAGACAAAAGCTTGATTTCCTGCAGGTTCTACATCCAGTACTGTGAGCTTTTTTGGGGTTTCTGAGCTTCCCAACATCAGACATTACACCATCCCACACAAGGAGCTTCTCCAGAGTTTACAGCAGTGCTTAAAAGTTTGTGCAATCTTTAGAATGAAACCAGTTAAGAACCTTTTGATACAAATCAGAGCAATTCAAGACGTTTTTTTCAAATTCACACTAAAGTTTTGTTTTTGGTTTTTATTTCTTGTAACGTTTGACATTTTATTCTATATAATAATAATCAGACTCGTTAATGCTGAAGTTCCTCAAGTCTCTTATATCCCGAAAATTAACTGATGGAAATAAAATTCAAATCCTTCATTTATTTGCATAAAGAAACATTTTTTCCTAATACATTAACCAGAGGATAAGTAAATAAAAAAATGTATTGTACATTAATAAAAAGTAATAAAAGCTTTTAATAATGGATTTTTTCTTTGTTCTGCCTTATTTCTGGTGTGGAAACAATGAAATCAGTAGATTTCTAAGATGCGGTTTTTAATAACCTTTATTAATGATCTTTAATTAACTTGTTTTGCATATGCTGTCTTAACATTAAAGACAATAACCTAATGTTATAGTCTGACATTAATATAAAACACTCATCAGAACTGCTGGAGATTTACAGAAAGTTCCAGATGGTGATGGAATCTGTTCATCTGCGCAGCCACACTTCCCCAAAGCACTGTTATTGCGGCTGCTGCGCGGCTTCTACAGGTTTTACGGTAAAAGCGCTGCTAGATTCCATACAGAACCTCTAATGAAAGTTTCTCCTGAACTGCAGGTCGATAGTTTACCGAATATTAATAATTAAATAACTGGTTAATAAAATAAATAATAACATAAATAAACTGGATAAATAAAGGAATTTCTATCTGTGATTCTGATCTAATTAAAGGTTTGGGCTTAATGTTACTGCTGTATGAAGGAGTTTTTGGACTTTTATTCAAACAGCAAAATAGAAAGAAAATATTAAGAAACAAATGCATTTTTTTGCTGATTTGACTTTACTCACTTTGATTTTTTTTTGAAGCCCCTTTCGATTGTGTTTTGTATGATAATTGTACTTATAAAAATAAACACTAAACATTTTCATAATTATGTATATTTACAAAATGGGAAGGTAAAAATTAAAGAAACGCCTCAGGTATTAAATGAAATAAAAAAAAATTATATTTCCACCTCTGATTCACTGCACCTGTTCATATTATTTAACTAGAAGTTACTTTTTGATGATTAAACTCACGGTTTCACTTGTTATCTGATTTAAACAGCTGAAATCACTTCATAATGACTTCCTCTATTCTCCCAATGACAGTTTAGCTAATTTTCCTGTAAACTTATGAGGTAATTTCATTTTAAAGTCATTTGAGATTTAAAAGTCGCAGCTAACAGAAACCGCAGAAAGATGTGAAACTTTTACCTGCTGCTTCTTTTACTTTCACTGTTACACGTTAATCAAACTCATTTTTCCTGCGGCTTTTGAAGTGCAGCTGAATCCGCTTTTCAATCGGTAGCCATGGAAACGAGGTGACGCGCCTCGATGCTGCGATTTCGTGACGTCACCGGGGTTTCCTTTTCATGATTTTCTCCACAGCGACGTCTTCCACCAAAAAACAAAGTTAAACACAGTCGGACAGTCCGACATGCTGTTTCTCCACATTTCAACTCCTGAAAAAAAAGTAATAATTAAGCAATTTATACTGATTGTTTAAACTCGGTGTTCATTGTGAGCAGAAATCCGATCCTGTGACGGTGAAGTTCAACCTGTTCGGGTAGAAATTCACCATTAGTACGGCACCTCCCCGGCTGTAAGATGGAACATGTGGAGGATATGGAATATGTGTGGGAGATGGACGCTGAGGAAGATCATGAAGTTTTTTTGTTATGTCCGAGTTTGGAGAGAAAGACAGGCGAGGACACGCTGCGTATTGTCCTGAACGAGATGCGCTCGAGCGCGACCCTGTGTGACGCGGTTCTCAGTGTAGAAGACGAGAAGTTGAGTGTCCACAAGAACGTCTTCTCGGCGATCAGCCCGTATTACAGGTAAAAACCCAAACTTTATTCCTGGAAATGTTACCTAATTAGCAGAACGGCACAGCAGATACACTGAACAATGAACTGCTGGAGCTTAAAATAAGACTAAAGAAAAAGCTGAAATTTATTTAAAACAGAAAACACAGCAATTTTTGATTAAACCTGCTTTCAATATACACCGTTAGAATTTTAAACAAATATATATAATCATGACATGATGGATAATATAATGAAATGATGGATAATAATTTAAGACATGATGGATATTTAGGAAATCCGTATCCGGTGTGTTTTGTGTAGAGACTAGACTATACATGAGCTACACATCTGATTGGCTAGCATCACTATGACTGACAGGCTAGCTCGAGAAACGCCCTCTGTTTATATCTCTCTCAAATCCCAGCTGTAACTTCCACATGATTTCTCTTCCTGATCTTCCAGAGCTCTGTTCACAAGATGGAGTAGCTTGGATCAGACAGAGTACACCGTCAATGGTATTTCTTCAAAAAGCATGGAGCTTTTAATCCACTACATGTACACCCAGGACATTCAAGTCAACATTACAGAAGCCAAAGCTCTCCTGGTCACGGCCGACTACCTGTTGATCCAAGACCTCTCGTACGACTGCCAAGACTTCCTAAAGTCTCATATCAACCGCGAGAACTGTTTAGAGATTTGGAAGTTTGCGGACATTCACTCATTCCACAAGCTGCGGGACGAGGCTCACATGTACGTGCTGCATCATTTCGAGGCCTGTGTTCAGTCACCATGCAACAGGTTTTTCGAGCTGACCGCGGAGGAGCTTTGTGACATCCTGGAAAAAGACGAGCTTAACATCACGCATGAGAAAACAGCGTTCGAAGCTGTAATCAAGTGGATCAAGCATGAACCCAGCGTCAGAACGCAACACATTACCGCTCTGCTGCTGAAGGTGAGTCCAACACACTAACTTGGAAGATTCTGAGCGTCATTAGGCTCCTGCAGTAGGCCACGTTTGTTGAAACTGAGTTTTTTGTATGTAGCTTTCGAGCAGAAAAAGTATAATGTGAGCGTTTCAGTGCTATTAAAACTGAGGGGCAAACCTTAATTACATTTCAACTTGTAAAAAACGACCAATAGCAAAAGAGTAACCTAAAGGAACAGCTTTAAATAGTGTAGTCATGACACGCCAGTGCTGCCACTGGTGACCTTTTTTATTTACATACAGTATCTTACAAAAGTGATTAACTTGAATAAACTTTAGGGTAGACAATGTGCATCTTGTATAACAGTATAGATTTACTGTGCTCTGAAAATAAATCAACATACAGCCATTATTGTCAAAATAGCTGGCAACAAAAGTAAGTCCATTCTAAGTAATAACAGTTGTACATTGTTTACATTTACATTTGCAGCATTTGGCAGACGCCCTTATCCAGAGCGACTTACATTTATCTTATTTATACAATTAAGCAATTGGGGGTTAAGGGCCTTGCTCAGGGGCCCAGTAGTAGTGCCTTGGCTGGGAATCGAACCTACAATCCTTAGGTTAGTAGTCTAACACCTTAACCATGAGCTACCACTTCCCCCTGCATGTTTAACCATGCAAAGTCACGTCGTATTCGTTTGTCTGCTTGTTGGACCATACAAATGTGTGCATCTTAGAGCATTTAAAATTTGGTGCTTTAGGTACAACTCAATTATACTGACCACTGAATGATCAACATGGCACCTCTTTGTAAAGGCCCCCTAAGAGGATTTGAGAAATAGTATTGTTGTTCATCGCAAAGATGGGTTGGGCTACAAGAAGACCAGTAACACCCTGAAACTGATTTACAGTACAGTGGACAGGGCCATAAAGAGGTTTTGCAAGACAGGTTCCACTTAGAACAGGCTTTGCAAGGGTCGATCAAAGAAGTTGAGTCCTCGTGCTTTGCGTCAGGTACGGAAGCTGGCTTTAAAAAAACAGACTGCCAGCACTGCTTTAGAGGTTCCAGAAACGTGAGGTCAGCTTGGCAGTGCTCAGACCATACGCCGCACAGTGCAACAAGTTACTGGAATGACTGGAACCATGTTCTGTGGTCTGATGAGACAAGATAAACTTGTTTGGGTCAGATGGTGTCCAACATGTGTGGAGATACCCTGGTGTATACCAAGAAAATTGTCTCTTGTCTACACTTAAGCATGGTGGTCTGGGGCTGCATGAGTGCTGCTGGTACTGGGGGCTGCAGTTCATTGAGGGAAACATACTGATAATAGTGACATAACATTCTGAGGCAGAATATGATGCCCTCCCTTAAAAAACTGGGCCAAAAGGCAGTTTTCCAACATGATAACGACTTCAAACACACCGCTAAGATGACAGCGAATGTGATGACGTGGCTCCAGACCTGAAGCCTATTGAGACCCTGTGGGGCATCTTCAAGCAGAAGGTGGCGAAGCGCCATAGATTTAAGATCTAGCAGCCCCGTAATATTATTATGGCAACAACATGTGCAGCCATGCCCAGGAAGTTAAGGCCATGCCAGATAACAGTGGTGCTCACAAAATATTGACACTTTGGACACAGTTTTGATATGTTCTTTTAGGGTGTACTTACATTTGTTGCCAGTTATTTTGACAATAATGGCTGCATGTTGAAGGCTGTGAGGACAGTAAATCCACACAGTTGAACATTGACTTTTAATTTTAAGTTTAATTTCTTAGTATTGTCCTTTGGGAAAATATACTAAAGTATTTGCTGAAATTGGAGGGGTGTACTCACTTTTGTGAGATACTGTATACTCAAAAGAATTGGGACATTTGACTGTAACACCCATATGTCTTTGTGAACATTTTCCATTTTCCATTTTCCATGTTGTCTCACTCTTCCTCCTACAGTATTTAAAGTCTCGCCCTTCTTCCGATTTGCACGTGTTGGCATTTAAATTCTATGCTTTAATTTTCTTTTGTTTTTTTTTAACTGGTTTGCACTGCTGGTTTTGTCTGATTTTTAGCCAGGGTTTGTTAACAGCTTGTTTGGTGTAAGTGCTGCAGCATGTTTACTTATTCTTCCTCTGTCTTTATCAGTGATTAATTAGTTAGCATTTTGAAAGACTCCACTGATGAGCTGTGCATCCAGACGCTATAGAAGGCCTAAAGACAGTAACAGGTGTAGTAGGGGAAAGTCTGAATGCTTTCTAGTAACCAACCCTCCACCCCCAACTCTGGCATTAGGGCCTATACAGTACAGCAAATAGTGGATAACCATAGTTGCAGAGCCTTAGCCAATGCCAAGATCTGGGCACAAGAACAAAACTCCTTTCCACTTCTCATTTGTAAATGGTTTGCCCTCCTTAGTGACACACCCAATAAAGAAACCTAGAAGAGGTTTGGTTAAACAAGACTTATTAGAAGATAGTATAGTACTCTTTGGCCCCTCCTACAGCAGATTATGGTCACTGAATTGTCGAGGTGGGGCCTAAAAAAATAGCATGAGCATTAGAGATACGGTTTTGAGGACAAGATTGGCTTATTCAATCAAGAAGGTGCTGCATTTAGCACATAGTTTAAACCAGGGGTGGGCAATCTCAGTCCTGGGGGGTCGGGGTGTCCTGCAGAGTTTAGCTCCAACTCTAATCAAACACACCTGAACCAACTAATCAAGATCTTGCTAGGTAGACTTGAAACTTGAAACTTACAGGTAAGTGTGTTGTGGCAAGTTGGAGCTAAACTCTGCAGGACACTGGCCCTCCAGGACCAGGATTGCCCACCCCTGGTTTAAACAGACAAATTAGCAAAAGTCCAGAGCAATGGAAAGTGTGGGAAAGAGGTAAAGAAGTCAAGTCCCCTTTATTTTTTTAGCACTTTTAACAATAGAGATTATGTCAAAGCAGCTTTACAGAATCACATCAAAAAAAGACCACAAAGTGGACACTCACTAAAACACTCTCTACAGAAATAATAACAACAACAACAACAATAATAATAATAATAATGAGTGTACATGTAACTATTACAGTCTGTTTACCATATTTATATGGCCAGAAGTTTGATCATCACCTCACCATCACATCCATATCTGAATCTTCTCTAGTCCTGAACCCCAGACTTTCTCACCTCAACATTAGTGTCTGTTCCCATTAATACTATTGGAATAGAATGATCTAATGACTCAATCTAATGGAAAACCTGCACGGAAGAATAGCGTGGATTATAGAGATTATAGAAGGAAGAGTCTAACTAACAAACTAACTAACTGAGACTAACATCTTGAATAGGATGTGAACAACACAGATAGAGGTGATGGTCTGGTGTTCCAATACTTTTGGTCATGTACTAACAGACATTCCCACAGCGCTCGCTACATTTACATTTACTGCATTTGGTAGACGCTCTGATCCACTTACACTCTTTTCATTTTTATCCTGATTAAGGGATTAAGGGCCTCACTCAGGGGCCCAGCAGTGGCAGATTCTGTGATTCTGGGAATTGAACCCATGTCAGCAGGCCAACACAACGAAGAAATTAAAGCTTCTATAAAAACTGCACTTGTTTGAGGACAGATGTTTAATGCACAGCTGTATTAAGATTCTGCTGTGTGTCCCAGTGGGGTTTGAAGTTAAGACATTACCTTAGCCAATAAAGAGCTTTTATTTACGTATTAAGGAGTCAATGCTAAGCTTTTGCACTTGTTTGCACTGTTTAATCTTATTTATTTTTCATTAACGAGACTGGATTTACTGATCTGTGACTTAGTGTGACACACTCATCCTTAGTGTGTAAAGGCAACAGATACTCCACTGGGGCAAGACGTATTTGAACCCAAGTGCAGTTTATTTACAATGTGAACTATTTTCAAAAACACCAGAGAAACAAACATGAACTAAACCAAACCTAACTTGACTAATCAGGAACAAGAACGGGAACATTAGCAGGCGCAGGCACAGGCACAGGCACAGGCATTTTAGCATAACCTAGACTCACCACAGTAGTAGAGAATACAATCATCCACAAAACACAAGGCAAACACAAGGGCTATAAATACACACAGACAAACAAGAAATACCTGAGAACAATAATCAACCAACCAATGAGAACACGACACAAGGACAAGGGAATCAAATGACAGGAAGACATGAGGACAAAACAGGAAGTAAACAAAACATAAACAATCACGGCACAGCTTTCCTGGGCGTTGTGATTTAGGTCATCAGTAACAATAAAAAGGAAGTCATTGATCAGCATGTACAGGTTTAATCCCCTGGATGAAAAGTGGTGCAGGGCGGTTACCATAGCGTCACTGTGTTGGATGGATATGTTTAGACCAAGGGAGGCGTCAATGTTGCCGATTGCCTCAACACGGTCGCGGGTTATGAGCACTGCCACCACAATCAGCAAGGTAAGTTTTTACTTTTCACATGTATATTATAGCAGAGTGAACTGAAATCAGAGGTCAGGGTTAGCTGTGATGCAGCACCCTGAAGCCAAAAGGGTTTAAATTACAGCTTATAAAACCTGTAACATCAGATTATGTTTCAGTCTAAAACTGGAATCACTCAGAACCTGCAAGTTTTAGATTTAAATCTGTGCAGGTTATAACAGTGTTATAACGGAGCGTTAGAACCTCTCCAGTGTTTTGATCCTGCTGTGGACGCTAATCGAACCGATGCAAAGTGATGGACAACCCTGTGACATCTCAAGTTTTATAAAAGAAACTCGAGATTACATCACATAATTCATTTATTCAAACCCTTACTAGCAAAATAAAATGTTGTAAAGATATTCTAAAACACCTTGGGTTATTTACTGAATTCAATAATCTGTCCTAAATATATTGGGTTATTATGTTGAGTTATTTCAAAATTTCATTGGTTTATTTGTATAACAATGCAACCACTTAGGTTAAATTGTCCAGCACAACCGTCACAGAAAAATACGGGTAAGTTAATGTCATACTGTTTATGCATTAAGTCTATAAGCCCTTACACATAAATATATATTCACATTTTCTCCACAAATATGTCTATTTTTACCTTTTTTAACCCGTCGACTGCTTTTGTCTGTTTTATATCTGTGACTAACGACATGCTTGTTTTACAGCCACAACAAAATATTAAACATTTTATCAATAAAGTTGTAAAGATAAACACAAGTGACAGATTACATTACTGTTAGTTCAATTTTTTTTTTTAACTAAACCCTTTTAAACAGGATGCTGTGGACCTCATGTATGTAAGGAAAACATTAAAAAGCTTTAACAAATTAGGTATTTTATAATCCAATTTATTGGATAAATATTACGAGGTGATGTACTCTAGTTGGCCCCTCCTCTGTGAATCTAGAATTGTAATGTTCTGGGTTGTTTTTTGGTTTTCATGTTTTGTTCATGCTTTATGTTGTTTCATGTTTATTGTTTTATGCCTAGGCTAAGCTATGCTAGCTAGCTAAGCTAGCCTATGCAGTGTGTTTTGTTTACTTCCTTGTTCCTCATGTCTTCCTGTCATGTGCTTCCCCTTGTCCTTGTCTCATTGGTTAGTTTGGTCCTAATTGTTTACAGGTGTTCCTTGTTTAGTCTTGTGCTTATATACCCCCTTGTATCTTCCTGTCTTTGTGGTTTGTTGTTCTCTGTACCACTGTGGTAAGTTCTCATTCACGCCAATGTGCATGTTATGTCAGGTACGTCTAGTCTAGTTCATGTTTGTTGTTTTGCTAGTGTGTTTTATTTATTCAAGTTAGGTTTAGGTTATATTAAACCTATATAAACTGCACCTGGGTTCTCAATATTCATCTTGCCTCCATGAAGTCCTTACAGAACAAACCACTGCAAGATGAACCCAGCAGTTAACCGTCTGCTTCGCCTGCGGCAAGGCAATTCCTCCATAGAGGACTATGTTGAGGAGTTTTGTGGACTTTGCGCTCTCACGGGATTTAATTATGTGGCTTTAAAGGATTTTTTTCGTCATGGACTAAATGCAACGATTCAGTGCCAGGGGGAAAAATTCACTGGTCCCTGGCAGAATACATAGACTATGCTTTGCTACCCACCGGGTCATCGTTCACAGTGGGGTAAGCAGATGAGGAACCCTGCAACTCCACGATGCCCGCCGCACCCCAGCCAAACTTCAAGGTGGCCGCCGCGCCGCCGCCCAGCTCCAAGATGGCTGCCGCGCCGCCGCCGCCAAGACTTGTGTCCAGTCTGGCCACTCCTCAAATGGGGATGACTAGGACTGTGGGACTCTTAAGGGCCCCAGCTAAGGCCCTCGAAGAGGACATGCTTATGTCTGCACCACTGCCTGTAATGGGGGTAGCCATCCTGTGTCTGGGCCACATACTGCTTGGCCCGCGCTCCAAAGCCTGCCCAAGAGCCAGATCCGGAGCCAGACCCAGAGCTTAAGAGTAGTGTCTCCCGGGCAGAGCTGGGACCAGGACTGGTGGGATGGGCAGCATGTCGTGTCCCGGCGACTGAGCCAGATCGTGGGCCATCCCCACAATGGCGCCACAGTCGGCTTTACCATCCAGGCCATCCCGGGTTCCACATCCTCCCTGTGGACCAGGATTTGGCTATGCTAGCTAGCCTAGGCAGTGTGTTTTGTTTACTTCCTTGTTTCTCATGTCTTCCTGTTTTGTGCTTCCCCTTGCCCTGTCTCATTGGTTAGTTTGGTCCTAATTGTTCACAGGTGTTCCTTGTTTAGTCTTGTGCTTATATACCCCCTTGTATCTTCCTGTCTTTGTGGTTTGTTGTTCTCTGTACTCTGCGGTAAGTTCTCGTTCATGCTAATGTTAATGTTGTTTCAAGTAGGTCTAGTCTAATTCAAGTTTAGGTTATATTCATGTTCACAGTGTAAATAAACTGCACCTGGGTTCTTAATATTCATCTCGCCTCAGTGGAGTCCTTACAAGAATCTTGTGTACACAATAAGCAGGAGTCCCTGCTTGGTGTAAGCCCTGTGGAGGAATAGGCCAAGGAATTTTGGGCATACTCTGCCCAAGGTAGGAATTTACTTTATTGAGTCTGTTCTTGACTGCAGCAAGATCTCAAATACCGACCCAATTCTTGGTTGATTCTTTCCACCTGACCGTTGGACTGAGGGTGGTCACCTGAAGTGAGACTGACATTAAATGTTCAAATTGGGGACCTCAATCAGATACTATGTCTTCTGTTATACCAAAATTTTGAAATACATAATTGAATAGTTGTGTGGCAGTTACCATGGCTGTAGGGAGACCTTTAAGAGGAATCAGATGTAATCAATGACCGTAAGGACATTTGTGAATCCATAAGAGCAGGGGAGATCAGTACCAGGGTCTCTGTGGAATGGGCAATGGTTCCAGTAACCCCTCAAGTAAGTGTCTAGGGGGATTAGACGGGGCACAAACACTGCAATTTCAACATCCCTTCTTAAGCTTGGCCACCAGTAGGCGTTACTGACCAGCTCAGTGGTACGTTTGAGACCAGAATCACCTGAGCTGAGTGAGGAATGAACTCATGATACGGGGCCGTAAACAGAGTGGTATGTAAACCTTGTCGACAGAGCATGAAGCAGGAGGAGGGTCGTTCTGCTGTTTCCTCAAGATGTCCCCAGAGATGTCCTATCGTATGGGAGCCAGAACTACATTGGGGTTAAGCACAGGACCAGGACATTGGTTCTTTTGTGGAGGGTCGTACTGTCTAGAGAGCATATGCCTTGGTGTTCTTTTTTTCCTGGGCGGTACGTTACTGTGAACTGGAACCGGGTGAAGAATACTGCCCATCAGGGCTTGTCTTGAATTTAAGCGCTTGGCTTTCTTTATATATTTAAGATTTTTACGATCGGTGATCACTATAAAGGGATGTGTGCTCTCCTCCAACCAGTGCCCCCATTGTTTCATAGCTAGAAAGTCCTTGTTACCAACATAATAATTTTGTTTAGAAGGTGTGAGTCTTCTTGAGAAGAAGGCACAGCGGTGTATCTTAGGTGGGGGACTGTGCCTTTGAGATAATACTGCCTCCACGCCACAATCAAAGGCATTCCGTGAGGAATCACTAGGAGAAGGATCCATGTTGCAAGTTGCAGCTTTATTAAAGTTCAGTAAATAATCCAATAACGTGGTCAAAAAACAGGCAGAATTCGGTACACAGTAATCCAACACACTCGAGGCGAACAAACCAAAAACACTAGACAAATAATTATAAACGGGAAACAGGCAGAGATCAGAAACCGGGAAAGCAGACAAGAAAACAAAACGCTTGGTATGCCGCATGAGGCTTAACAATACTTTGCAATGTGTGTGATAAATGAGTTAGCTTATAAAGCTAACCAAACAGGAAGTAGATGCGAGTGTGTGCATAAAGTCAATACTCAGGCGATGGCGCCCTCTGGTGGGTGGAGGATGGAATCCTTACACATTCACCTCGACAACAAATAATAGAGTGGGGTTGGGGTGACAAAGTATTGGTGCAGCAGTTGTAAATTTAGTTTAAATTTCTAAAGGCTTTCTTTTCTCTGTCTATCCAAGCCTTGAGGGCTTTCCCTTCAGCAGCGTGGTTATGGGGGCTGTCGTCAGACTGTAATTTCTGGCGAATCCGAGAAATCTTTGGAGTTCCTTTATCGTTTTAGGTTAAGGACATTCCGTGACTGCTTTCACTTTAGTGTGGTCCATGGCCACCCCCTGCTTGCTGATGCTGTAACCCAAAAACTTCATTTGACTTTGGTGAAATTCATACTTTTCATCTTTGATAAACAGATGATTGGCTTTTGTCTAAACAGTACAGGTCTGACATTTTAGACATGCTGCGACAGAGTGCGTGAGTAAATAAAAATATCATTAATATAGCTTATTGAAATCTAATTTATAAAGGATTGAAATACAGCTGGGGCGTTAGCGAGACCACAAGGCATAACCTTATATTTATAGTGGCCCCTGGTAGTAATAAATTCTGTTTTCCACTCATCCACCTTTCTTATCCATATATACATGCCTCTCTTCACTGCTTCAAAGCTGCTGGCACTAGGGGCAAGTGGTATACTTAACAATGATTGTGTTTAATTCTCGGTAGTCAACGCATGGCCTGAGAATACTATCCTTTTTTTGTACAAAAATCCCAGAGGCTGCGGGGGATGTAGAGGGACAAATAAAGCCAGAAGCAAGAGCTTCTTTAATATAAGCTTCCATGGCTTGGCTTTTAGTTTGGTACATAAAGTAAATCCCCTAGAAGGCAGCCAGTATCACCCATTTCTATACGAGGGCTGTTACACAGAAGATTGTCAAGGCGGACAGCCATAGCAACATACTGCGAGCATGAACCTGGAATCGATGATACATAAGCTTAACCCGTAACCAAGTATTCAGTCCTTCCTTAAACATCGACTTTAGAGTAATCTCATTCCACCCACTTTGCGCCGCAAGGGTGCGAAATTTGTGAATTGACTGCCGGTAGATATTCCTTGGGCAGCTTAAGTAACTGACTAGAGATATCCTGTCCCCAGCAGGATACTCAAAAACATCCTGAATTTGTGACATGAAATAGTCTAGTGAGGTCTGTAACTGAGGGTCTGAATTCCAAAAGGAGCATTTCTTACTGTCAGTAGGAAAAGCAGCCGTCTGGTTCGGCGAAGTCAATCTGATACTGCCGTAGAAATTCTTTTACAGCGTTCGGGAGAGCAGTCAAACTTGTCCGGAAGAGGGAAGTGAGCGAAGACTGTACCACTGCTTGGCTGTGACTGCAGCTGTTGTGTTAGCTGCTCATTAGCCAACTGTAGCTTCGCTAGCTGCGCTTGGAAAGCCTGACCGTGATACTCCAGCATAGATTCAAGCTGAGCCAAAGTCGTTGAATCCTGGGGAGGTGAAGCATTCTGTGAGTAGAATTCATTATGTAGAGAATGACTTTATCGAGTTCATAACAGGAATAATGAGAGGGAGACATGGTTAATGAACAGGCAGAAGTCGGTACACAGCAAACACTATTTAAATTAGCAAAACCAAAACGCAAAGACATAAATCGTAAAGGTCAACAAAATGCATAGATCAACACCAGACAGTCCAATAAACATAAATAATTGCTCAGTAATGCAGACGGGGCTAGCAATACTTCACAAAAAGGTGATGTTTGTGCTAGCTTATAAGGCTAAGCAATCGGAGTGAAGCCGGTAGTGGCATGGCTAGAACTCAAATGAGGGGGCCCTCCTGTGGTCATTGGGCAGAGGCGTTACAACAGCATTCAGATTAGTGAGCTAAGATTACCAATGTTTACTGAACAGATACTAGATTGCTAATACTTAAATCACAAGCAATTAAATGCTAATTACAGTTGCACATGTGACCCTCGCTAGTTTTTAGAAAATAGTGTGCATTTGGGATCAAAATTACTGTATTGTTAGTAATGAGATATGTATTACTACTATATTATCCTTATATTTGGGACAATACAATAATACAGGTTTATACTACACATGACATTTTTTGAGCCAGGATTATTTAATTGGGTAATTATGTTTTACTTATGCCAGATGCCCAAGTAAACCAGCAGTCGACAGGGATTCTATTTCCACAGTCCTGTGCTTATCAAAAGAAGCCATCACTGCAAAGGCTCGGTACACATTTATGAAATAATTAATATTAAATTAGGGTCATAAGAGTGATAATGAAGTGGCAGAAGTGATGACACTGATTTTAAGCCAGGGTCTCTTTCTCTCAGACGTAAAGATTGCTGGACTTTTGATCTTAAAGTTCCATTGCAGAAATGGATTTAATTTTTTTGCCTGAAACAGTTCAATACAAAAACAAGATCTCTTAAACACAAAAAAGGAAAGACAAATTCATAGCCTCGCAACTGGACACGTCATAAATCATTACATTTGGCAAGAACTGAAAAGCCCCTGCACATTTGCCTTTAAAAGAGCCAAGGTCTATCCACCAGCCACAGAAAAATACATAGAAATCAGAGGCAAGTGTAAGAAGCGTCATGGCCACATTCACACAAAACGTGACAGAGAACCTGAAATGAACAGCCCAGTGGTGCTAAAGTGTTTCATCGAAAACACAATGGATTCCGAGCGTCCAAAGTCTGGTAACTTGCGTGTGCAGATATCCAAAGAACTGTGTGAGGGTAAAATGAAACCCCATGGATTTTGGAGATCCTAAACCAAGCTTTATTTAGCCACACTGCGTAAAGCAAAGCAAGACAAAAATGCCTAAGAACTAGGTGACAAGACTCCTATTTTGTCAATGCAGATGTTAAAATACAGCGCACCTTACAAAGACATAACGTTAACGCAATAACACACTGGCTGACAGATCGGATACATGCAGGTGCACCGCCTCTAAAAGTGGTTGTAAGTGACTTTTCACTGGCTTTGCTCTGAGATTTGGTTAAGGGTTTCACTTGTCATCCTGACCTTAACACCTACATTAATGTGTGTTGTGGTGTCTTACTTGGTTACAGTATGCAAAAGTGCCTCCTTGTTTTGTCCGGGTTGATGTTGCACACTGCATCAAGATGATTTGCCAGGGGGACAGCTTAAATAAAACAACACATAGCATTAAATATTTCTTTGTGAGGTCAATGGCGCAGCTTTTTAAGTCACAAGGACTATGCTAAAGAGCTACTATGTATCATTACTATTGTGACTCTCAGTAAAGCAGGGGGCAATGACAGCTCTGGAGTCCCCATCATAAAAGAAAGGTGCAAGAAATATCTAAAAATACGAATTGCAGAAAAGAGTCATTCCAGATGTAGAGGGTGAGGACCTGGAAAAAGGCAGATCAAACGCAGTGGGTGGTTGACAGACCTGTGGCAGTGGCTGACAGAAATATGTGAGAAAAGCACTTGCCGTGGCTAATTGATATCATGAAAATATGCATTACCTTCCTGAGATCATTCCCAATATTATCTGGCTATATTATACCGGACAGAGGTAATGATTTCCAACTTTAGAAGCACCAACATTATCGCATGTTCAAAAACATTAAACCTAGCCCTTACGCATAAAAACTTGAATCGAATAAATTTATTGCTCGACATCTGTGCATCATGAAGGCAACATGTGCATTTGTTTTGCAAAATAAAAAAGGAAAGAAAAACGTGAAGAAGATGCAGCTGTTGCAACAGCGATCGTCAAAGAAGCAAACTATAAATGGATGCTTTCTCTTCTGGGAGATCTGACAATGTTACAACAATCCATACAGGCCTGGCTGTTCCATCCTAAAAAATAATCTTCAGAGGGTGGGGGGATTTCCCCTAGCTGATGCTCTGCAATTTCTCGTTCCCACTGTCAGAGAACCAAGCTTACAGAAGTAACTGAAGACATTTTATGTAGAGCCTACGCAATACGTGAGCTACACAATTGGCTAGCGTCGCTCTGATTGACAGGCTAGCTCGAGAAACGCCCTTCAGTTAATCTTTCTCAAAATCTCAGCTGCAGCTTCCACATGAATTCTTTTCCTGATCTTTTAGAGCTGTTTACAAGATGGAGTAGCTTGGATCAGATGGAATACACCATCACTCACATTCACTCATTCCACAAGCTACAGGATGAGGCTTACATGTACATGCTGCGTAATTTCGGGGCCTGTGTTATGTCATAGTGCAAAAGGTTTTTCAAGCTGACTGTGGAGGAGCTTTGTGACATTCTGGAAAAAGATCAACATCACACATGAGAAGATGTACATCGTCGAAGATGTAATCAAGTGGACCAGCATGAACCCAGGAAGTCAGGAAGCAACACATTACCACTCTGCTGCTGAAGGTGAGCGCTAACATACTAACTTGGAAGATAGTGTAGTTGATGATGCTGACTTTGTTGCCTGTAGGTTCCAAGCAGATAAATAATAATAATAACAATACATTTTATTTATAGGCGCCTTTATATAACAGAAAATACAAACGAAGCAACAGAAAATTACAGATAGTGGGCTTTGGTGAATAAATAGGTGTTGAGTCTGGATTTGAAAAAAAAAGAGAATCAATATTACGTACATACGGTGAACAAAGTTTCAAAGTACAGGAGCAGAGCAACTGAAGACTCTGCTCTCAAAGTACTGAGACAGGCAGAGGGCACAGAAAGGTGAATGGAAAAAGAGGATCTAAGAGAACGGAAGGAAGTGGCAATGTAATTATGGAGATTATGGATAGCCTTAAATGTGTACAGAATTTAAATTTGATTCCAAGGTGATATGATATGGGGTTTTGGTGATTGCTTAGAAATTAGGTTTGCTTGTTAGATAGACCTGAGTGTCGTCGGCAAAGCAGGGAAAGTGGATGTTATATTAACGAAAAATATTTTATATTATGTTAATATGTTATATTAACACAAAATATAGGGAGGGGAGCTAGATGACAAAAAGAAGAGGCTCCAGGACAGAACTCTGACGGACACTGGTAGTACTGGGAAGGACTGGGATCGAAAGAATTTAAGTTGGGTAAACTGGGAGCGCCCTGAGAGATGTGAGTAAAACCAGTCCAGAGGGGTTTGAGAAATGCCAATGGAAGATAATCTATTAAGAAGTATGGTGTGAAAAATTGTATCGAAGGCCGAACTCAGATCAAGGAAAATAAAGTTAGTAATTACACTGGAGTTAGCTGCCATTAAGAGGTCATTTGTGATCCTAATGAGGGCAGTTTCAGTACTATGAGCCAGACCGGAATTGTTCATAAAGGCTATTTTGAGTAAAATAGGAGTGACGTTGAGCAGCAACTATTTTTCCAAGTATTTTAGAAATAAAGGGAAGGTTAGAAATAGGCCGGAGGTTATTGTAATTGTTGGAAATTGCTGGGGTTTTTTTTAGTTTGGGGGTAACAGCAGGAGTGTTGAAGAGTATAGGTGCAATTATAGTGGTAAGAGAAGAGTGAATGATGGCCATAATGGTAAAATAATGGATTTGACCAGGGTTGTAGGTAAATGGTGGAGGGCTTGGATTTAAGAATGAGGTCAGTGATTACAGAAGAATCAGGAAGTAGACATCTAGAAAATGGCTGGAGTTGGAGTTCCCTTTATTAAAGCTATTTATGCCAGTGTAGTAATCAGATTTGGTTTTAAAAATAAATTCTTTATAGTGCAGTAGGTAAGTATTATACATGTCTTATTGTCCACAGAGAAATGTATGATACTTACCTACTGCACTATAAAGAATGAAAGCTGACTACCTTTAGCTTTATAGAACCCAGACCTATGTGGTTGACAGATGTAAACAAACCCCAGAGCAGTGCTGTGATTTAGTTGTGAAGTTATTCGTCTGTTGCCGTAAAGTTTCAGTAAAACAGAGAAAGTCAAGCTTACGACCCGTGAGAAGATCCTCGATGAGATGTCCCTTGCTCATGATTGAGCGGATGTTGTGCAGACCAAAGTTGACAGCGATGTTGTCCTTTCTGCTAGTAGCGTTAGTATTAGCTTGACCTAGCCATGCTAGCTAACACACTATTATCCACAGTCTGAACAAACAAGTAGGCTAGTATTAGCCTATTTGTACACTAATATTTAAGACTGTGGGTTCGATTCCCAGCACCACCCAGCTACCACCGTTGGGCCCCTGAGCACGGCCCTTAATCTGCAAGGCCCTCAGTTGTATAAAAAGCTAAATGTAAGTCGCGCTGGATAAGAGCGTCTGCCAAATGCCAAGGAGACCGGAAAAACAGACATTTGAAAGTTACTGGAGAGTATTTACTTACCCGAGAGTAGCGGCCGCAAACTGGCCGCAAACTGTCCCGGGTTTAATTCTGGCCCAGGGCCTTTCCAGTCCCACCCCGTCTCTCTATCTTCCTCATTTCATCTCTGTCTGTCCTATAAATAAAGGCAAAATGCCCAAATATATTAAAAAAAAAAAAAGAAAATCTGGAAGCAAACTTGCCAGTCAGCAGCATGCGGGAGGGTCAGCCCATAATTCCCCGCACCCTGAAGGCCATGTACAACGCTACCTTGGATGGACCACAAACCAGAGTGTCGAATCTGTTAACCTGCCCACCTCTCCTCCAAGTTTTGAAGCGCAGCTGAATTCACTTTTCAATCGATAGCCATAAAAACGAGGTTTAGTGACAACATGCTGGGTTTCCTTTTCAAGATTTTTTCCACAGTGACGTCTTGTACCAAAAACAAAGTTTAAACAGTCTGACATGCCAAGATGCTGTTTCTGCAAATTTAAACCCCTTTAAATAATAATCCAATTTTCACCGATTCTTTATACCAGGGGTGTCCAAACTCGGTCTTGGGTGGCCCCAACCCTAATCACACCTGATCCAACTAATCAAGATCTTGCTAGGTATACCTAATTTACAAGTAGTGTGTTACATTTACATTTGCAGCATTTAGCAGACGCTCTTGTCCAGAGCGACGTACAAGAAGTGCTTTAAGTCACATCAAAAACATCTCAATACTGATAATTGAGGCAAGTTGGAGCTAAATTCTGCAGGACACCCCGACCCTCCAGGACCGACCTCTGCAGTCGCACGGCATTATAAATATTTAGGAAATGTGTGTGTTTTGTGTAGAGCCTACACTATACATAAGCTACACATCTAATTGGCTAGCATCACACTGATTGTCAGGCTAGCTTGAGAAGCGCCCTCCGTTTATATTTCTCTCAAAATCGCAGCTGCAGATTAAACATGATTTCTCTTCCTGATTTTCCAGAGCTCTGTTAGATGGAGTAGCTTGGATCAGACGGAATACACCGCCAGTGCTATTTCTTTAAAATGCATGGAGCTTTAAATTCACTAGATGTACAGCCAGGACATTCAAGTCAACATTACAGAAGCCAAAGTTCATCAGAGACAAGCATGAGTAAATCAGGTTTTATACAGTTCTAGTATTCTACATGTATCATTTTGGATTTATAATTTGCACACTAACCCCTGATTGACTCTTCAAGAATGGATGTTTGTTGACAGCGTCCTTAACAGTCTTACCACTAGTAATCCTCCTCATTCGCTCTTCAACAAAGCGAGTATCTGGCCGTGTCCTTCTATACAGGTCCTGCAGGACTTCTACATGTCCCCGTATTGATGTAGCCTCCTCTCCCTGTGCATTGACAAAAACAAATCAGGTAGAATTTTATTTCTAGAGATGCACTGAAATTTTGCTGCCTGAAAATTATTGGCCAACAGGCTGAAAAGATGTAAATGTTTGTATCTTGTCACTTAATTTGAGAATGTTACACTGGTAACAAGTGTGAAAATATTCCTAAAAAAATGCTCTCACTAAAGACCTTGTAATTTGTTTGTAACTGCTTTCTTCAGACATTTTTGAATGAACTTCTGTTTAAGTCTTTTCACTTCTTCACTGTCAGCCAAAGGTGTTCCCTCATATTTAAACTTGCGTTTTAGAGACATGTGCCAAGTGTGATATTTAAAAAAAAGAGTAGTTTCACAAAATAAACTGCATGAACCAAGAACCAAGAGTAGAACATTAAAGGTACACCAGCTACTTACAGATCCATTGCCCTTTTTGTCTTTTAAAAAGAGACACCTCAGTGTCAGAGCCACTTGAACTTACTCTTCATTAGTTGGATACCTACGAAAATATTTTAAAGACATGAGTGTAGCATTAAATGTTGTATGAAATTGATGAGAAATACTTACATTTAGTTCTGAGTCATGCTTTTATACAACGTTCTGAATCTACGTTCTGATTTTGTTTCTGTCTGATGACGTTCGTTGGCATTCTTTTCGGTCCAACAATAAAAAGTTCTGAACTTCCAAAAACTGCAGGAAAAGCTGTTGACGGGCTGATATCACTACAGCAAAAAGAGTAAGTATTGCAATGTTGCAGGTAAAAATAAAATAGCACAAATACTGTAAAGTACCAGTTTCAGTACTGAAAAGACAGAGTATTACGTTACCAAACAATAACATTAACTTCAGAATTTTACCAAACAGGTTTTGTCTGATATACGCGCCCTGCCCTTTACTTAATCATCTCAGTTTTCCATTCATTCACTGTGGAAACCTAATAAATAATTATACAGTAAACATAACTAATAGTGATACAGCATTAATTCTGAGACGGACCGAGACCGGAACGAGACCGGACTGAGACTGGACACTCCGTTTTCTCTTAAGAGTATCTGTTATTCTGTTATCGGATTATTTCATGTTTCATCCGCCTCCCAACCACCAGACGGTGCCATCACCGGAGTACTATCTCAGTGGTTGTACTTCCGGTGTCACATCCTGCTGGGCTAACTATATAAGCTAGTCACTTTTCTAACCACATTGCAAAGTATTGTTTGCTCATGCGACTTACCAAGAGTTCTCGTTCGTTGTTTATGCTCACAGTTTTTGATCTATGCCCTTTCTCCGACTTCAACTGTGTGCCTAGCGATTTGGATTTGTTTACTGGATATTTGTGTACCAAACTTTGTCTGCTCTTTGACTACAATAAATAATACAATAAATGTACTAATAAGTCTATAAGTAATTGCCTTGTCCAGGAAAGTTTTCCTGGTCCAGTAAGAGGGACTATATATTTCAAAATCTAAGTAGGACATTTGTAAATATATGTAGATGCAAGTATTTGTTATTTCCAATTGCACTAAAAGTAGGATTTAATGTGGATGGTAATTTTTTTTAATTCAGTTTTGTATTAATGATCTAGAACCTGTTGAACATTTATTTCTTTGTTGTTTTCTGGTTAATTCGTTCTGGACTGATGTATGTAATTGGATAAAACTAAGAATGTCTATTTTTACATCTATTTCTTGGGACATGTTGCAATTTGGAGTTCATGTGAAGGAAAAAAGTGTAGACTTTGTTGTAAATTGTTTATTTATTATATTAAAGTACAGTTTAATGTCTGAAATGGCAATGTTCTAAAAATTATAAGAAATAATAAGGCTAAGAAATGATTCGAGTTGGTTAATAAGTGTGATTTTCTTCAATCCCCTACACCGCTTATGGTTGCACAAATTGTGTTTTATTTTATTTTTATGTTATTTGTCTTGTATTTTGGTTTATTTCTCTGTTATAGTATGAATATAATAAATGTCTCAGTCGGTGAGGAGTTACAGTTATGTTTATTTTAGTCTATTTTGTTAAGATTGTGTTAAAATGCAATAAAGAGAGGGAAAAAAACTGGTTAAAATGTTTCATTTAAAAATAAATTTTCCAAAAATATTAGTGATTAAAATGAGATGCTAAATGTGTTTAAGTGACGTTTGTGTCAGACATACAATACAGTCTAACCAGCACAGGCTGCACAAGCCGAGAAAGTGAAAGTGAAAGGTTTTTTCCTCTTCGCAGATATGAAGACCGTCCTGATGTTTTACCTTCATTTCTTGCTGTTTATTTCCCTCGGTTACGGTAATGAAAAGAATTATTTCACTTGTTAGTGCAATGAAAGTTTACTTTAAGTCATGTGGATGAGCTAAAATACAAACAAACTAGTGTTTAATGTGGAATTTGTTAAAAGCTAAAATAAAGGGTGTGTGAATACAGGACAGGGCACACTTTAATAAAAAAGTTTCTAAACTTAACTAGATCAATTCATAATTTATAGCCATTTAATCATCATATTAAAATCAAAAAGGGGTTTTAATGAAATATATTTACAAAACCTACAACTTCTTTGTAAAACACACCAAAAACAAACCGGAGAAAACGACATGAGGGAAACTGAGCGGAAATGAATGTTATTTTTATTACTGTAATAATCGTCTGGTATCAAAGATCGACTCGGGGAAAATACACAACCCTCAGTGATTAAAACTATAATCAGTAATTTATCCTTAGTAATAATAATAATAATCATTGTTTTTCCATTGTTAGTGAATCGAGTCAGTCTCCTTTCCACACACACACATCTCTAGATTAATCCCGGTGATTCTTACACTAAACAGAATGAACAGGAAATGGAGTTAAAGAGAAATCAGGGATGATGTAACAGCAAAAGACACTTGACTTAAACAGAGAGAAAGACGGGGACGTGTGTGAAAATATAGGCGGAGATATTCTAGTAATAGGAGGTTAAAGCGGATGTAAAGACAGAAAGTGTTTAATTCTATAAAATAAAAGTGGAAAATACAAAAACAAAGCAAAACACTAAAACACAGAATACAGACAGGAAGTAAACTACAGCGTAACACAACAGCCTTGTTTACATGGACTATTGTACTCAGTACAGTTAGTTTAAAATCCAAGCCGGATGAAAAAACCGCTCCATGTAAACAACTATAATCAGAATAAAAACACGATTAAAATTTCCGTGGGGTTCAGAGAGGTGGGATAGAAACGTTTTGTCACAACCCAAAACCATGAAAAATTCCTCTGTTATGGACTCATTTCAGTTCTGTGAGGTGTTTTCGCCGTTTCCGCACGTGTCTGGTCTTGACCAGCGTGTCACGTGGAACTTTTGGAATTTCATTCCAAATCGTCGAATGTCCGTAGCAGAACTCAGCAGTGCTGATCACAGATTTTCATACAAATTCATGTGCACGTTTTCACGTGTTGCAGGCGCAAGAGAACACGGAGACGAGAAGGTTGGATGCAACAGGTTTTTATTGCGCACAAAAACCCCCAAAAGAAAGCCGCTACAGGAAAACAAAACAAGGAGTGTAGGACCTGCAGAACGTAAAAGTGGGAGCAAGTGGTTAGCACTACTATTAGCGCTAGCATTAGTATTAGCATTAGCGATTAGAATAAACCATGGAGATACAATGGATCGAGGGGGACGTTGGAAACATCAGCCATGTAACATGTATTACATGAAGCAAACAAACAGAAATACACGGATATATTTACAGCTAGAAATTAACGGAAAACAAGCATGAAGGAATGAAAGACACGACTAGGTTAACACAAAACAGGAAGAACATATACAAACCGTAATTATTTCACAATAAGAGTCTCTGAACACCCTCCGTCAAGGGGGAAACTACACCCTAAGACAGTTACAGAGAGAGAACCCCCCTCTAAAGCTTCTGATGCGCAGCTTCCTCCCCCCCTGCACTAACATTAGCATTATCCATTAGCATAAACCGCAGCGATACCTGGAATGAGGGAAACGTAGAAACATCAGCCATGTAACATGTATAATTTGAAGCGAACCTAAACAGAAATACAGGGATATATGTACAGCTAGCAATTAACGGGAAACAAGCAACACCTAAAAACAATGAATAAATAAAAGACAAGTCTAGACTAACACAAAACAGGAAGAACACACAAACCGAAATTATTTCACAATAAGAGTCTCATAATGCCCTCTTGTGGGTTAAGGGGAAACTACACCCTGACACTATTACACACTTAAAGGCAGATGTCGGAAACTCGTTGGCAATGAGCTGTATATGATGTGGATTTCTTATATCTTTACAAGAAGAAGTAACATTTTTATTGACAGAAAACTGTCTAAAGAACAAAGCACATTAAATGAACATCTTTTAACACTGTTTTTCTTCACTTCAGGCCTCCGTGTCCACGGGCCGCCTGGTCCTCTCGTTGTCCAGCTGGGAGACTCGGTGATGCTGCCCTGCTTCGTGGATCCTCCTGCACCGCCGGAGGAACTGGAAGTGGAGTGGAAAAGAAATGACACCGGAACATTAGTGCACTTATGGCAGGATGGAAAGAGTCGACCCGAGTCTCAGAATCCGCTTTATCGGGAAAGAGCTCATTTCTTCACTGAGGAGATCGCTCATGGGAACTTCTCTCTCTTCATTAAAAATGTGTCCAGGACAGATGTTGGAGTTTATAAGTGTGTTGTTTACACACATCTGGAGAAAGCAGAAACTCTGATTGAAATAGAGACTGGTGGGTTACGTTTTTTTTATTTAATTGAAATATAGTTCTTTAACAATACATTTACATTTTGTAAACGTTTCTCCTTTCAGAGCACTTGATTGTGTCTGGAGGTCACGTTATATCCGCGTATGCGGGTGAAGATATCACTCTGAACTGCTTTGTAGAATCACATGTCCCGCCTGCCAATATAGAAGAGATTTCATGGAAGAAACCGGATGAGAAAAGGTTAGTGCTGCTCTATCAAGATGGCGAGATCATGACAGAATCAACCGCAGAGAGATACGTGGGTAGAGTGGAATTCTTCAGCGCTGAAGAGAGAAGCAAAGGAAACTTCTCTTTGAGACTGAAGAACGCCCAGATCGAGGATATAGGAGTGTACATGTGTTTAGCATTCTCTGGGGAATTATCTGCTAACACAACCGTGGAAGTACAGCAGCTGGGTAAGTATTTATAATTTTTACTCCAAATTAAGTGTCATGTCAGGACTAACAGCTGATTGGCCCCGATCATTGGGTGGGAGGGGTGTATTCTCTCTTTCCTGGACAGTGCGTGAGGTCATTCTCTTCCTGATGCAGTGAAAGTCACTGATTTTTGTCACTTTAAATCAAGTGTTGTTTGTTAAAAATCGATTATTTCTCCAACACTAGTGTGTTAAACAGATTGATTAACTCTGCTGGTTGTTCCATACAGGTTTCTCCATGATGCATATTGGAATTTTTCTTCTTTCTATACTTGGATTTGTTATTGGATCGCTTATCTTGGGCTCCCTTTCGTACACAACGTACAGAAATAACGGTAAGTCGGGTCTTCACTTGATAACTTCTGAAGTTCGGCGAGGTGGGATGTGGTAGTGGAGTGGTTACGGGGTTGGACTGCCGACTGGGAATTTTGTGGGTTTAATTCCCAGCACCGCAAAGTTACCGCTGTTGGGGCCCTGAGTGAGGCCCCATTAACCCCTAATTGCTCAGTTGTGTAAAAGAGATAAATGGAAGTTGCTCTGGATAGGGACGTCTGCTGTAAATGTTACATTCTAATTTAAGAAAGTGAAATTATTTTAATTGTTTTACTCGTTTGTTTTTAGAGAAGAGCAGAAGAGCTGTAGGAATAAAAATCGCACATCTCCTTTGTCCTAACATCACTCTGTCTATTGTCTTCATCCTTTGGGGGGTTACTGAGGGTAAGTACTGCTGTTCTACAATCAAAACCCCCATAAAAAAAATTAAGAATCATTTTCTGTGTGTGAAAGAATTTACTTTATATAATATATTTTTAACCATAAACTGGTATTTACGGCAAGAAGAATCCATTGCAGATGATGTTGATTGAGAAACACACACACATCCAAGACCTGAGGCGGTAGGAAAAACGAGAGGGAGGCAGAAGATCGGTGCACAGAAATAAACACTATAAACATTAAACCAAAATCATGATAATTAAAAACGTAGTCAAGGCAACGATCATTAACGAATTAGTTTACAGAGACGTGAACTAGAGCTCGATACGCAGATGCACTGCAATACTACTGTAACTATTCTGTCTTCTCACCGCCAGAGGTCGCCGTCACCGGAGTACTAGCAGATGCTTTGTACTTCCGGTTTCACTTCCGATGCGGCTCATCTGGTTTTTAGTCATTATTGCCTGTTATTTGACTTTGCCTTTTTGCCCACTGTCTTTGATTTGTTTGCCTGGTTCTCTTTGGATTGTCGTGTGCCGACTCTTGCCCATTTAATGACCATAATCTTAAACTGTCCTATAGTGTTTAATAAAGCTTTTAGCTGCATGATGGATCCTCCTAAAACCTCGTCATTACAACTACAGAAAGAAGTAGTTGTTTAGTTAGTTGGGCTAATAAAGCAAATAACAGGAAGCGGCGAAGAGGCCAAAGGTTAGAGTGAGTATTTAGGAAAGGGCTCCCCCTGTGGTCACAGGGTGGAGGTGTCAAGGTTTTTAAGACTAGAGCGGAGCACGTAAAAAACACTTAAAATCAAGTAAACATAAATAAATTCAAAAAAATGTTTAAACACCGGTTTGTCTACCAAAATATTGTGTTGTTTATTTTTCATTTGGGTGACATCGAATCTGAGCGAACTGTAATTTTCCAGCTGTTAAAAACAGATCATAATAAATTAAGTAAGTTTGTGGGGGATTATTGAACAGGGATGAAGGTTATAATCTAAAGATGTTCAGTCCCTTCAGGTTCTCAGGAGAATCATAGAGAACACACTGCTGTTCCACTAAAGAGGAGAGAAATACATTTAGACTCAGCATTTAGACTATTAAAGTTCATTGAAACTGAAACAGTTGGAGTTATTCTCTAGTACAGGTTATTACAGTTCTGAGCTAAACACACACTATTATTACTAGAACTCGGAGTTGTTGGTCTAACAATAACAGTGAGTACAAAACCATCACAGTATTTTTTTTCCACTATAGCGTATGGAGGTGTGTGTAGATATTCTAACCGGTAATATATCCACACATTTAATTTACATTAATGTTCAATTAAATCCCTCAGCGTGTGTGTGTGTGTGTGTGTGTGTGTGTGTGTGTCAGACGACTTCCTCCGCTCCTGTAGGTGATGCTGACACAGACTGTATAAAATGTATTTGAAGTATTGCAGTATGTATCGTATCGTATCGTATCGTGAGGCCTTTTGCTAATCCACAGCTTTACTATCATAAAAGCTCTGAAATATATGAAAGAATTAATTCTATTTATTTCTCCAGGGTTTTTTAATGAAGCAGTAACTTGTTCAGCTCTTAATCTCATTCGGATCCCTTTCTTACTTTGGATTCCTCTTCCTTTGGAACTGTTTCAAGGTAATGATCTGTAATCTGATCAGTGATGATCTGATAAATCAGTGGTTCTGTAAGAACTTTCCGGTTATTAGTATCGTGCAGTAAACAGACAGTTTTAATATAATCACATAAATTGTTTATTTTTCTTCATGAAAACTGTATAATGTGAAACAGAAAAGAGATAAAAAAATGATTTTGTTTTCCGTGTTAAACATTTGCACTATATGAGAGAGAGACGGGTTTAATCAGTGTAAACTGTGTGTTTTCACATTGCAGTTAATTTCCGCCGTTTCATTAACATTGTGGCAATTCCACTGGAATTCAGTGTGATAACTGGGGTTGCCTATTATCGTAAGTATACATGAAACTCTTCTATTACCATCTGCAGACAATATTTCACACTTATATAAAGTAATAAAGTTAAAGGGGAAAAACAATGAAATTCCTGTAAACTGAATTTTATCTGGTCGATCAAACGGTGTCCACAAATCTGGAGCTTCGTTTATTTTGTCGAGTTTTACGCAAAAGAAAATCATAATTTAGAGACATCAGATCAACATCTAATGAAGGGACATGACATAAAATAGAGACTGAACATGTGCTTTTTTTTAAAAGAAACAAACAACAAAAATAATTCCAAATGCATGAGAATAAGTTGCCCTCTGGTGGTCTGGCAGGGTAGTGTCCCTAATATATCCAGAATAATATTGGGAATTCTTATAAAACTATTGAAATGTTAGAAATGCTTTTATATTTAATTATAAATTATAAATAAACACAAACCATGGGAATATTTAGGAACCAGTGTAACTGTTTCCCTTACAGATGCTGTAAATCATTAACTTTCATCAACTAAAATCATTTTTATTTATTCTACAAACTATATTTCTCACATAACATGGACATTTTTTTGCTGTACCACAATTCTGTCAGCTTCACCTTAAGCCTTCACTATAATAAAAATATAATAGAAGTAAGATATTATAATAAAACGCTATTAAAATCATTTACGTTTTTACTCCTATAAGTCTTTAAATAAATTGAACATTTTTGTTTAAAGATCACTGTATGATATTGTGTTATATAAACACACACTAACTCTCTTGTTGTTGTTATTGTCCAGGTTTTTATTTGGATCTTTTGTATAACGGAAACATTCTAGAATTTGTCACCTTTTCAATATTTCTTATTGCCTATTTACTCACTGCTGTAGCTGCAGGTAGGTGTTTCAACTATTCACTGTTTTTATCTTCAACAAGTCGTTATAATGGATTTCTATTTGTGTAAGAGAGAGAGAGACAGATAGAGTGAGATAGGGAGAGACAGTGAGAGAGACAGACAGTGATAGTGAATAAATACAGAGAAAAAAAGGGAATAGAGAGAGACAGAGACAGACAGAAAGACAGTGAGTGAAAGAGAGACAGTGAGTGAGAGAGAGAGAGTGAGAGTGAGTGAGGGAGAGAGAGGGAGACAGTGAGAGAGAGAGAGGGACAGAGACAGACAGACAGTGAGAGTGAATAAATACAAAGAAAAAAAAGGGAAAAGAGACAGACAGAAAGACAGTGAGAAAGAGAGACAGTGAGAAAGAGAGACAGTGAGAGAGAGAGAGAGAGAGAGAGTGAGGGAGACAGTGAGAGAGAGAGAGAGGGACAGAGAGAGTGAGTGAGTGAGAGAGAGAGAGAGACAGAGACAGTGAGTGAGAGAGGAACAGTGAGACAGAGAGGAACAGAGACAGAGTAAGAGAGAGAGAGAGACAGAAAGACAGTGAGAGAAACAGAAAGAAGTGAGAGAGAAAGGCACAGAGACAGTGAGTGAGAGAGAGAGAGAAACAGTGAGAGATGGTGGGAGAGAGAGAGAGAGACAGTGAGAGAGAGAGAGAGAGAGAGACAGTGGGACAGAGACAGTGAGAGAGAGACAGAGACAGTGAGAGTGAGAGGGACAGAGACAGTGAGAGGGTGAGAGGTTGAGAGAGAGAGAGACAGTGGGACAGAGGCAGTAAGAGAGAGACAGTGAGAGCAAGAGAGAGAGCGAGAGACAGACAGTAGGACAGAGATAGTGAGAGAGAGACAGAGACAGTGAGTGAGTTATTAACATGATATGTGTTAAGTAATTACAGTAATTCTATTAGTAAACTCTGTTGGACAGTCTGATGTGTGTATATGTATTCCATCGTTTACTGTGTGTTTATTATGATAGTTTAACATTTAGGATAAATTATTAACCGCTGAAACTCTCGAGTCTCCGGTTTGCTTTATTTTTAATTTCTGCAGAAGTTAAATATAAACTGCAGTCTAGACGATCCTCCATGTTTCCTTTAAATCATTACCATTCCATAGATTCAGCATGGGGGTGTAAACTTATGAGCTCATCGGTATGTGTGTCTCAGTACAGTCCGATAATGAATCTAGGACGCAGTTTATTAGGATTAATGATTGACTTGTAGCCTGAAACTAACAGGAATTAAAGCATTTGTGTCGAATCTACACATCACTGCAGCCGTGCTTACTGGGACGTCCTGAAGAAGACAAATTACACAAACAGATTACAGTCAAAAATAACACTGATCATCTGATCGCTTTCTCACTTCTGCTCAATTGGATCACAACATTAGACATTATTTAATGGTACAACCCGAATTCCGGAAAGGTTCTGGAAATAAAATAAAACTTTTAAATCACACTAATCGATATTTTATTCCCAATAGAACATAAACATAAATGATGAAACTGGGAAAATTTAACACTTTTATTCACTAAATGAGCTCATTTCAGATTTCATGCCTGCTGCCGGTCTCAGTAGTTTTCACAGGAAAGACAGAGTCTTTCGGAAGTAAAGACGAACAAAGTCTTTCAAAAGTAAAGACGGAAGTAAAGACAGAGTCTTTCGGACTTAGTACGGACTGAGTTCGAGTCTTTCGGAAGTAAACGGACAGAGTCTCGGAAGTTCTAAAGTAAAGACGGACAGAGTCTTTCGGAAGTAAAGACGGACAGAGTCTTTCGGAAGTAAAGACGAACAAAGTCTTTCAAAAGTAAACATGGACAGTCTCTCGGAGGTGAAGACCGATAGAGATCTTTAGAAATAAAGATGGACTGTGTCTCTTTAGCAGTAAAGACGGACAGAGTCTCTCGGCAGTAGAGACGGACAGAGTCTTTCGGAAGTAAAGACGGACAGAGTCTCTCGGAAGTAAAGACGGACAGAGTCTCTCGGAAGTAAAGACGGACAGAGTCTTTCGGAAGTAAAGACGGTCTTTCGGAAGTAAAGACAGAGTCTCTCGGAAGTAAACATGGACAGTCTCTTGGAGGTGAAGATCGATAGAGATCTTTAGAAATAAAGACGGACTGTGTCTCTTTAGAAGTAAAGACGGACAGAGACTCTCGGCAGTCGCAGTATTAGACGGACAGAGTCTCTCGGCAGTAGAGACGGACAGAGTCTCTCGGCAGTAGTCTCTCGGCAAGTCGAAGACGGAGAGTCTTCGGTCTAAAGACGGACAGAGTCTCTCGGAAGTAAAGACGGACGGACAGAGTCTCTCGGAAAGTGAAAGACGGACAGAGTTCTTCGGATGAGGTGACGAGTCCCATTGATAGAGATCTTTGGAAATAAAGACGGACTCTGTCTCTCAGAAAGTAAAGACGAACAGAGTCTTTCAGAAAGTAAAGACGGAATTAAAGACGAACAGAGTCTCTCAGAAGTAAAGACGAACAGAGTAAAGACAGACAGAGTCTCTCAGAAAAAGACGGACAGAGTAGAAGACCTCTCGGAAGTAAAGACAGACAGAGTCTCTCAGAAAGTAAAGACGAACGACAGTAAAGACGAAGACAGAGTCTCTCAGAAGTAGGACAGAGACGGACAGAGTCTCTCGGAAAGTAAGACGGACAGAGTCTCTCCAGACGAAGTAAAGACGGACAGAGTCTCTCGGAAGTAAACGGACAGAGGACAGAAAGTAAAGACTCAGAGTCAGAAAGTAGGACACAGAGTCTCTCGGAAGTTCAGAGTCTCTCGGAAGTCGGAAGAAGACGGACAGAGTCTCTCGGAAGTAAAGACGGACAGAGTCTCTCGGAAGTAAAGACGGACAGAGGTCTCTCAAGTAAAGACGGAACAGAGTCTCTCGGAGACGACAGTAGAGATGGACAGAGTCTCTCGGAGGGGAGGGAGGTTGAAGATTGATAGAGATCTTTAGAAAATAAGATGATGAACAGAGTCTTTCAGAAAGTAAAGACGGAAGTTGTAAAGACGAACAGAGTCTCTCAGAAAATAAAGATGAACAGAGTCTTTCAGAAAGTAAAGACGGAAGTAAAGACGAACAGAGTCTCAGAAGTCTCTCAGAAGTAAAGACGGACAGAGTCTCTCGGAAGTAAAGACGGACAGAGTCTCTCCAGAAAGTAAAGACGGAAAGTCTCTCAAAGACGAACAGAGTCTCTCAGAAAGTAAAAGCGACGAAGTTAAAGACAGAGTCTCTCGGAAGTAAAGACGGACAGAGTCTCTCGGAAGTAAAGACGGACAGAGTCTCTCGGAAGTAAAGACGGACAGACGGACAGAGTCTCTCAGAAAGAGTCTCTCAAAGACGGACAGAGTCTCAGAAGTAAGACGAACAGAGTCTCTCAGAAAGTAAAGACAACAGTCTCTAAAGAGTCTCGGTCGAAGAGTACGGAACAGAGTCTCTCAGAAAGTAAAGACGAACAGAGTCTCTCAGAAAGTAAAGACGAACAGAGTCTCTCAGAAAGTAAAGACGAACAGAGTCTCTCAAAAGTAAAGACGACAGAGTCTCTCAGAAACAGAGTAAAAAGACGGACAGAGTCTCTCGGAAGTAAAGACGGACAGAGTCTCTCGGAAGTAAAGACGGACAGAGTCTCGAAGAAAGACGGAAAGTAAAGACGGACAGTTCTCTCGAGTCTCTCAGAAAGTAAGACGGACAGAGTCTCTCAGAAAAGACAGAGTCCTCAGAAAGTAAAGACGAACAGAGTCTCTCAGAAAGTAAAGACGGACAGAGTCTCTCAGAAAGTAAGACGGAAATAGTCTCTCAGAAAGTAAAGACTGACAGAGTCTCTCAGAAGTCGGACAGAGTCTCTCAGAAAGTAAAGACGAACAGAGTCTCTCGGAAGTGAAGATGGAAAGAGTCTCTACAATCTGTGAAAGAGCGTACAAAAGTTGTGGAAAACTTAAAAAACAACTTTTTTAATGTTAAATTACAAATCTCACCATCTACAGTACATACCGTCATCAATAGATTCAGAGAAACTGGACAATCTCTGTGCATAAGGGACTGAAGGATGAAGACCTTTTGTTGGATGTCGGTGGTGTTGAGGTCCTCAGACTACACCGTGTCACTCATCAGCATGATTCTCTGATTGACATTAATAAATGGACGCAGGAAAACATCCAAACTTTAAAACTTTTCCGGAATTCCGGTTGTAATTTATTGATTTTTACTAGTAAAGGATTCTGTAGTTAATCACATTTAAATGTTCTAATGTTTATCTCTAATATAAAACCATCCCAGTTAAACGGGTTCTGACACTGGAATAACAACACTGGACTGTTTGGGGGTTTTTGTGTAACTACCATAAGATAAAAATATAAAGTGTAAACATTAGTTTTTATTATTAGTTTTATTTTTTAAGAACCTCACAAAAATAATCTTTTAACAACATTTTATTATTCTATTACAGGATGCTGGGAAAGACTACGAACATATGGTATATTTTATATTTACTACTTTACGACACTCATCAATATCGTACGAACAGCGTTTATACTCCGGACTGGTTCATGTAAGTACCGCTTTTTGCAGGAAATGTCGTTTGATTGACACTTCATAAAATGACAGCTTATATTTTAATTATAATTTCTTCATATTTTGAATAATTTCTCATTGTTTATACTTTAAAATCACTTTAATGATGTAATAATTTTATTTGTGTTTATGATTGTTTATGTTTATGATGAATAACAAAGAATCATTTCAGACTAAAATAAATAAATAATTTATTATTCTGTAAATTCTGTTTTTCAGATTTTATCATTATATTACTGTATTCGTTTTTAACACAGATGTTGCAGTTTTGCTTTTGTCTGGGTAAGTAAATTGTGTTATGACCTTTTTAAGATTATTACACATTATTATTAAATATTGCATCAAATTCAATTTAATCTGCACTAAAGAGATTTTATTAAATTTACACATTTTATCTATCCAATTTTTCCTTTTTTTCCAGAGTTTAAAAATTATAAACACATTTCACTTCTGATTCTGTTCCTAAAAATAATCCAGTTCTTTAATTTATTAATTCATTATTTGGACTTGTTCTGGGAAATTTAGCAATTTACCTCAATCATCAGCATCGAAAGCACAAACAGTGGAAATACTATTAAACAGTTACTGTTTTTTTGTTCAGTGATAAAATAAGGAATTTTTGGGGTAAAAAAGTTACAGATTCCTTTATCCTACCCGCGTACCGGTGGTGTGTGATTCTCCTCATGAGTCTCGTCTTGTCAGAGATGAATGGAATCAGTAATTTTATCAGTATTTTCCGTTTTATATGTATCAGGTTTTAATACTGACTTCACTAATATACTGTACGATGCATTTTGGAGCTATTGTGAGAATTAAGGATCCCCATTGAACCGCAGATAAACAACACATTAATCTACACTGCAACGTCTGAGCAACACTAAAGTATCATATCTATAGTTATACCTAAACGTATCTGTGGATTTATTTATTTATCTATTTATCGCATTTACCTGATTGAAGATTTGATTTAACGGAAACTTTAATAAATAAACATGATTTCTTTCTATATTGCTGTAGTAATTAGAGTTCTATTGTTTGTTTTGATGATCACACTGACTCTTTATCTGAATGTGTGTTCGATGTTGCAGGTGTTTTGGTCTGGTTTTCATTAATAATTGTGATGGAGTTTGTAAGTGCATCATTTTCGATCTACTTCCATTATAACTTACTGAATGTTGAGGAAGGTAAGTTCCAGTCCTGTTTCTTTAAGGCTGCATTTACACTGTAGATCCTGATGCCGGTGTGTGTTTTGTTCTGTAGACCGAGACTCATATATCTGTGCCACTGCATTCCTCCAAATTCTCGTCCTGCTGATACTGTTTGTGTGTCTAAACCATTTTTCAGGTATTTATTATTTAAAAAAACCAACTTTTCATATTCCAAAATGGTGGAAAGAAATCAGCGCCGCGGCGACTTTACAAGAGTTTAAAGTAACTTTAAATATTTCAGGATAAAAACATTGTTCATTGTAGTGAAATTTCACTCCTTTATTATTCAACGTTAAACATGATCACACTCTATATTCACACTGCTGTGACATCATACATCATGTAACCATATCAACATGGATGATCTTAGCATGTAGTACGTCCCAATTTCGCGTCTCCCTGATAATCAGACTCTATAGAACAGACTCTATTAAAGGACAGGAAGTGTGTGCTAACGCTAATCAAGTGTCTATTTTACTAGTAAAGCCGATGGTACAAGAGTTAAATTGTGATCATTTGCAGGTGGTTTCGAATCCATTTTGAAGAGTTTATAAATAAATCCAAAAGAAAAATCGTAAACTATTAAACATTCCAAACTAACAAACGCTTTCAAATACTAATTAAAGATAAACGCTCAGTACAAAGACAAAGACAAGACCCACAATACCCCATAATGCACCAGTTACCAGCTTAGAGGAAGGAACCTGTGTAAAAGTCAGTATCATTACTCTGGTGAGGGCTCCCTCTGGTGGCTGGAGGACTGCTTTGTTGGCTGAACCCACACACACACCACAGCTGTGATTAATTCACCAACAGTCATGTGTCTTTTCAGCAAATAACTACAACATACAAAGACTCTCACCTTGAAGAGATTCCAGTTCACACACACACACACACACCTGGTTTCAATCACAGTCACATGCATCTACAGTATCTAGGGAACCGCAGAACACACTCCATTCCTGTCCCCGTCATTCCAGTTTCTTAGTCATAAAATCGTTTGATTTTGACCAGATTTCTCTAATCACTCTTGTGTAAGGTTGGGTGTGACACTAGCTTATTGCACAAAAAGACAGACTTTTGTTTCTACTAATATCACAGACTCGTTTTCTCTCTTATAAAATTATCCTCGTTGCTTTAATTATTACAGATTATATATCCGAATCCAGCGACACTGACACACAACGACGTAAGTACAAAATTCAGTTTAAAGGTAAAGTCGGGTCAGAAAATACTTTGTTATATTTCTATTTCTCTGATTGGTGTGTGCGTTTGTGTGTTACAGCCGTCTCTCACTTGTTTGTGTTCATGTTGGGTTCTGTGGTGGTGGTTTTTGTGAACACTGCTGCGTTATTAGTGGAGTTGATCCTTAAATCACGTGAGAAAAAAAACGCGGTTTTAATGATTCTACTACAAAATCTTTTACCTGAAATTTCAGTCCATTTAATCTTGAATTTCTTTCCACCTCCTAATGAAGGAAACGGACAGCGGACGGTGGATCTGCGACTTATTCTCCTGCCGACGGAAAGCGTCTTTGCCGTGTGCTGTCTTGCTTTACAAATATCTGCTTTCTGTGAGTAAAAACTCCAAACACACCACAGAGTCGGAACTAAACGCACCTCAGCGTCATTGAGTTATTGGAGAAAAACTGCACTGATCCGGTCAGCTTACAGTCCGTCAAAGACTCCAATTCCAAACAACCACTGCAGACTACAAACATGGCCGACAGGAACTACAACTCCCAAACTCCACACTCATCGCACAGGTGTGCAAACACAAGAGCGCAACTGCAGATCATTCTAAACTTCAGTCACTGTGTAGTTTGTGTCAGCCATGTTTGTAGTTTGTGGTGGATGTTGGGAAATGGAGTCTTTAACGGACTCGACTCCGACGGGTCCTATTGAACAAATCAACAATCAGCGTTTGTCATTTTACACAAAAAAGAAACCAAATGCGTAAAAGGTAAAGAATTAAACTGCGATTCAGCCAAACACAATGTTTCATTTAGGAATTAACGAAAGACCTTTAAACTGATAATAAACAATTGTAGATTTTCCCTGCAGTAATACAGGATTCCCATGAGAATGAAAATCAATTGCTAACATTTATCATAGATTTAGAACATTTAGGGTTCCGTTAGTCTGAACGCTACACTCAGTACGTGTGTTTACACGTCAACACGACCAGCTTTCATTCTAAATGTCTGTTTTTTATCTTACAGGGAAAGAGGAGGGCAGAAGGTATGTGTTAATATTTAAAGGTTATAAATATATAAACAGATTTATTTTCTTTTATTTATTTAATCAGGATCTTTTTTCTCTTTATGTTACAGATTAATAACTGAACTACAAAATCTGATTAGTTGTTGTGGATGTAAACAGACTTCTATGGCAAGTATCACTGTGTCTGATATTAAACATGGAGCTAATAGAAACGTCATTTAATGGAACAGTTTGTAATATAATGTAAAATAATCACCCCGTCTTTAACACAGGACTCACCTCCACCCTGTGACGAACAGGAACTGCAGAATTTGGCCTCCTGATCCTCGGCCCTCCTCGGGTTTTACCAGGTTAGAGCAAATCCACAGACTTTTATTCTACAGCAGCTCATAAAAAAATACATTGACAACACTTAAACGTTTATTCTCCACCATCAACTCTACTGTAAAGCCAATTCTAACTACATTTACTAACACTCATCATCTGTATGCAGTCCCTCTCTCTCTCTCTCTCTCTCTCTCGAAATAACAACAACAACAACAACAACATATAATAATGAATGAATAATAATAATAATAATAATAATAATAACAACGAGTGTACATGTAACTATTACAGTCTGTTTATCATCTAATTGATATGGCCAAAAGTTTGATCATCACCTCACCATCACATCCATATCTGAATCTTCTCCAGTCTCCATCCACAAATTTGTTAGCTGTAGCATTAAAATTAGCATTGTTGAGTTCAACAGAGTCTCAAACCCTGTCCCAGGCTGACAATGTCCCTGTGCACAAATCCCCTGATCCCCATGAAGACATGCTGTGTTCTGATTGGAGGAGAAGAACTCTCATGTCCTGTACAGAGTCCTGATTCTGACTCCACCCCTTCAAACTGAACACCTTTGGGATGAACTGGAACCCCAACTAAACCTCAACATTATAGTGTCTGATCTCATTAATACTATTGGAAACTGAATGATCAAATCCACACAGTCACATAAGTATAGTATATTCAATTCATTGTGGAAGGTACGTGTACAGAGCCAATGAAATGCATTTTTCGCATATCCCATCTTAGTAAGTTGGGGGTCAGAGCGCAGGGTCAGCTATGATACAGCGCCCCTGGAGCAGGGGGGGTTAAGGGTCTTGCTCAAGGACCCAACAGTGGTTGACTTGACGGAGGTGGGGCTTGAACCCAGGTGTTTTCTGGTCTTCAGATTAACAACGGCAGCACCTTAACCATTTGAGCCACCCTGCCCCCCTTAATAACTTATGCCCCTATAACTTAATCTAGTGGAAAACTTGCACAGAAGAACGGAGGGGATTAAAGGAGGAAGAGTGAGATCTAACATCTGGAATAGGATGTGGAAAACACACAGATGGAGGTGATGGTCTGGTGTTCCAATACTTTTGGTCATGTACTAACAGACATTCCCACAGCGCTCGCTACATTTACTGCATTTGGCAGACGCTCTTATCTACTTACATTTTTTATTTTGATTAAGGAATTAAGGGCCTCACTCAGGGGCCCAGCAGTGGCAGAATCTGTGGTTCTGGGAATTGAACCCATGTCCTTTGGATCAGCAGGCCAAACACAAACCTGGAAATGAAACAGAGGAAAACTTTATATTTTACAGAATACAAAATAATCTGATATTGTGATGTGAACTGTTCGAAGAAGAGAGAAAGCTGGGGGTCCTCTCAGCTTGTCCTCACCTCAAAATGCCTCTGAAATAAAACAGAGAAAAGAGAGAAGATTAAAGCAGAGAGTAAAGAAATCCCAGAATAAAGGTATACAAGTGATAGTTACAATCATGATGTAACTGTGGTGTAAAGAGATTTACACTTTAAATCCTACTGTGGATAAAACACAACTGCTTGTCAGAAACATCTGGAGACGGAGGTGCTGGTTAAGCCTCAAAGCACAAGCAGCGCCAGAAACCACAGAGGATCAGACGCTGTACCAAGTCACCACAACGAGAAACCACAAGCAGGAAGAAACCTGTGAGATAAAATCACAAGCTATTGAATCCTTAAAGAAAAGATTTGCTAAAACAAATATTCCCTTTTTCTATTTTCTATTTTATTGCTTTAATCTTATTTTTACATTTTTTTTATATTTATAGATGTGCAATCCGAACAATAATCATTTGTGTGTGTTATGTTATGAACAGGAAGGAGGGGACAGTTAAGATGTATATATGAAAAGCACTCTTATTATTGCGTATATATAGAAGTGGAAAAGTTTTAAGCTTTATGACTAAAGCATAATTTTCGTTTTGGTCATCATTGATGCACTTTGTGCAACAGCCATTTTGCATCTTCGGCGCTTTTTTCTTTCTTTTTATAGGAATTTCTGATACTTAAATTTTAACACCTGCCAATAGAAGATCATTATTTAGGAGACAGAATCATTCGAGGAGTTGTATTTAATTGCGAATTTACTTTTTCTTATATTAATGGAGAGAATTTTTATTTTTAAATTTACTGTAATTTTCTTTTACACATAAAGGACACAAGCATTATAAGCATTGCACTTTTAATAAAAGGGAACTCCCATTGTGAGATCTCCCAAAAAGATAAACAGTCTCTCCAAGCCGCTTTCCTTTAATCAAATAACTATCATCCTAAAGAAGAAGCTGAAGGATCCAGGATCCTGAAGAGGATCTCATCCTAAAGTAAAAAGAAGGAAATCGAAGTGAACATCTTATCAGACGTGGTTTGAAACCGTGATTTTACTTTTTAATAAATATTATTTCTTAATAAAACTACTTCTGTGAATTACACCCCCTGTTAAAGACGCTTCCACTTGAGAGTAAGCTAATACTACTCTATCCTGGGTAGCGGTTAGTGCGATTATTGGCTCAGGCGGATAAATACCTTCAAAACCTGCAGGTGTTGGATTGAACTCTGTGGAGGTTATAACAGATTTATTCCAGGTGATGGACGACCTCTGGTACGTGTTTGGTGGCTGTGGTGGTAAAGGCATTGTTTCCATGTGCGAGCGATATGACGGGATACAAATCAGTGGCACACGCTGTTTACTCTCTGATTCAGAAACCTGAGGTTTTATAAAAGAAACTCCAGATTACATCACATCATGTGACTCTTTAGTGTAAAAGCTGAACTCCAGGATTAAATATGAGGTTCTGATGATGATTAAACCCAGAAACAGCAGGAACTAGACAAAAGCTTGATTTCCTGCAGGTTCTACATCCAGTACTGTGAGCTTTTTTGGGGTTTCTGAGCTTCCCAACATCAGACATTACACCATCCCACACAAGGAGCTTCTCCAGAGTTTACAGCAGTGCTTAAAAGTTTGTGCAATCTTTAGAATGAAACCAGTTAAGAACCTTTTGATACAAATCAGAGCAATTCAAGACGTTTTTTTCAAATTCACACTAAAGTTTTGTTTTTGGTTTTTATTTCTTGTAACGTTTGACATTTTATTCTATATAATAATAATCAGACTCGTTAATGCTGAAGTTCCTCAAGTCTCTTATATCCCGAAAATTAACTGATGGAAATAAAATTCAAATCCTTCATTTATTTGCATAAAGAAACATTTTTTCCTAATACATTAACCAGAGGATAAGTAAATAAAAAAATGTATTGTACATTAATAAAAAGTAATAAAAGCTTTTAATAATGGATTTTTTCTTTGTTCTGCCTTATTTCTGGTGTGGAAACAATGAAATCAGTAGATTTCTAAGATGCGGTTTTTTAATAATAACCTTTATTAATGATCTTTAATTAACTTGTTTTGCATATGCTGTCTTAACATTAAAGACAATAACCTAATGTTATAGTCTGACATTAATATAAAACACTCATCAGAACTGCTGGAGATTTACAGAAAGTTCCAGATGGTGATGGAATCTGTTCATCTGCGCAGCCACACTTCCCCAAAGCACTGTTATTGCGGCTGCTGCGCGGCTTCTACAGGTTTTACGGTAAAAGCGCTGCTAGATTCCATACAGAACCTCTAATGAAAGTTTCTCCTGAACTGCAGGTCGATAGTTTACCGAATATTAATAATTAAATAACTGGTTAATAAAATAAATAATAACATAAATAAACTGGATAAATAAAGGAATTTCTATCTGTGATTCTGATCTAATTAAAGGTTTGGGCTTAATGTTACTGCTGTATGAAGGAGTTTTTGGACTTTTATTCAAACAGCAAAATAGAAAGAAAATATTAAGAAACAAATGCATTTTTTTGCTGATTTGACTTTACTCACTTTGATTTTTTTTTGAAGCCCCTTTCGATTGTGTTTTGTATGATAATTGTACTTATAAAAATAAACACTAAACATTTTCATAATTATGTATATTTACAAAATGGGAAGGTAAAAATTAAAGAAACGCCTCAGGTATTAAATGAAATAAAAAATAATCTCACTGTGAAATTATATTTCCACCTCTGATTCACTGCACCTGTTCATATTATTTAACTAGAAGTTACTTTTTGATGATTAAACTCACGGTTTCACTTGTTATCTGATTTAAACAGCTGAAATCACTTCATAATGACTTCCTCTATTCTCCCAATGACAGTTTAGCTAATTTTCCTGTAAACTTATGAGGTAATTTCATTTTAAAGTCATTTGAGATTTAAAAGTCGCAGCTAACAGAAACCGCAGAAAGATGTGAAACTTTTACCTGCTGCTTCTTTTACTTTCACTGTTACACGTTAATCAAACTCATTTTTCCTGCGGCTTTTGAAGTGCAGCTGAATCCGCTTTTCAATCGGTAGCCATGGAAACGAGGTGACGCGCCTCGATGCTGCGATTTCGTGACGTCACGCGGGGTTTCCTTTTCATGATTTTCTCCACAGCGACGTCTTCCACCAAAAAACAAAGTTAAACACAGTCGGACAGTCCGACATGCTGTTTCTCCACATTTCAACTCCTGAAAAAAAAGTAATAATTAAGCAATTTATACTGATTGTTTAAACTCGGTGTTCATTGAGCAGAAATCCGATCCTGTGACGGTGAAGTTCAACCTGTTCGGGTAGAAATTCACCATTAGTACGGCACCTCCCCGGCTGTAAGATGGAACATGTGGAGGATATGGAATATGTGTGGGAGATGGACGCTGAGGAAGATCATGAAGTTTTTTTGTTATGTCCGAGTTTGGAGAGAAAGACAGGCGAGGACACGCTGCGTATTGTCCTGAACGAGATGCGCTCGAGCGCGACCCTGTGTGACGCGGTTCTCAGTGTAGAAGACGAGAAGTTGAGTGTCCACAAGAACGTCTTCTCGGCGATCAGCCCGTATTACAGGTAAAAACCCAAACTTTATTCCTGGAAATGTTACCTAATTAGCAGAACGGCACAGCAGATACACTGAACAATGAACTGCTGGAGCTTAAAATAAGACTAAAGAAAAAGCTGAAATTTATTTAAAACAGAAAACACAGCAATTTTTGATTAAACCTGCTTTCAATATACACCGTTAGAATTTTAAACAAATATATATAATCATGACATGATGGATAATATAATGAAATGATGGATAATAATTTAAGACATGATGGATATTTAGGAAATCCGTATCCGGTGTGTTTTGTGTAGAGACTAGACTATACATGAGCTACACATCTGATTGGCTAGCATCACTATGACTGACAGGCTAGCTCGAGAAACGCCCTCTGTTTATATCTCTCTCAAAATCCCAGCTGTAACTTCCACATGATTTCTCTTCCTGATCTTCCAGAGCTCTGTTCACAAGATGGAGTAGCTTGGATCAGACAGAGTACACCGTCAATGGTATTTCTTCAAAAAGCATGGAGCTTTTAATCCACTACATGTACACCCAGGACATTCAAGTCAACATTACAGAAGCCAAAGCTCTCCTGGTCACGGCCGACTACCTGTTGATCCAAGACCTCTCGTACGACTGCCAAGACTTCCTAAAGTCTCATATCAACCGCGAGAACTGTTTAGAGATTTGGAAGTTTGCGGACATTCACTCATTCCACAAGCTGCGGGACGAGGCTCACATGTACGTGCTGCATCATTTCGAGGCCTGTGTTCAGTCACCATGCAACAGGTTTTTCGAGCTGACCGCGGAGGAGCTTTGTGACATCCTGGAAAAAGACGAGCTTAACATCACGCATGAGAAAACAGCGTTCAAAGCTGTAATCAAGTGGATCAAGCATGAACCCAGCGTCAGAACGCAACACATTACCGCTCTGCTGCTGAAGGTGAGTCCAACACACTAACTTGGAAGATTCTGAGCGTCATTAGGCTCCTGCAGTAGGCCACGTTTGTTGAAACTGAGTTTTTTGTATGTAGCTTTCGAGCAGAAAAAGTATAATGTGAGCGTTTCAGTGCTATTAAAACTGAGGGGCAAACCTTAATTACATTTCAACTTGTAAAAAATGACCAATAGCAAAAGAGTAACCTAAAGGAACAGCTTTAAATAGTGTAGTCATGATGGGAATAAATTAAACATAGTTATGGTAGTAAAAATCACCTGACACTAAGATAGGCTTTGTTATTGCTCAAGCATCGTTACTGTATAAATGGCACACTCTGGAAAACAGGAAAAGAGCTTTATATATCCGAGTCTACAATTGCTCCACTATCTAACATAACTTATTTATTTTATTTGATGTTATTTGTTATTTGATGTTGTGGTATTTGTGTCAGCAGGTGCGCCTGGCTCTGTTGACTCCGGAATATCTTATTGAAAATCTGAAAGCAAACTTGCCAGTAAGCAGCGTGTGGGAGTGTCAGCCCATCATTGCCAGCACCCTGAAGGCCATGTACAACGCTACTTTGGCTGGACCACAAACCAGACTTTTAAATCCGTTAACCCGCCCACGGCTACCGTACTCTATTTTGTTTGCCATCGGTGGCTTTGCTGACGCATCTCCTACAAATATTATAGAAACTTATGACTCCAGACTGGACAACTGGATCTTTACCTCCACCAGAGAACCAAGAGCTAGAGCGTATCACGGCACCGCAGTCCTAGACGGTTGTGTGTATGTCGTTGGGGGCTTTGATACCATGGAGTATTACAACACCATGTGCAGGTTTAACCCCCTGACTGGAAAGTGGATAGAGCTGTCACCCATGCACTCTCGCCGCTGCTATATTAGCGTGGCTGTGTTAAACGGATACATCTACGCCATGGGAGGCTTCAATGGTATCGAGCGGCTCAACACAGCTGAGTGTTACGACCCAAGCACCAACCAGTGGAGCCTCATCCCACCCATGCACGATCAGCGAAGTGACGCCAGTGCTGCCATCTTGGATCACAAGGTGACCTTTTTTTTTTATATATATATACAGTATCTTACAAAAGTGATTAACTTGAATAAACTTTAGGGTAGACAATGTGCATCTTGTATAACAGTTTAGATTTACTGTGCTCTGAAAATAAATCAACATACAGCCATTATTGTCAAAATAGCTGGCAACAAAAGTAAGTCCATTCTAAGTAATAACAGTTGTACATTGTTTAACCATGCAAAGTCACGTCGTATTCGTTTGTCTGCTTGTTGGACCATACAAATGTGTGCATCTTAGAGCATTTAAAATTTGGTGCTTTAGGTACAACTCAATTATACTGACCACTGAATGATCAACATGGCACCTCTTTGTAAAGGCCCCCTAAGAGGATTTGAGAAATAGTATTGTTGTTCATCGCAAAGATGGGTTGGGCTACAAGAAGACCAGTAACACCCTGAAACTGATTTACAGTACAGTGGACAGGGCCATAAAGAGGTTTTGCAAGACAGATTCCACTTAGAACAGGCTTTGCAAGGGTCGATCAAAGAAGTTGAGTCCTCGTGCTTTGCGTCAGGTACGGAAGCTGGCTTTAAAAAAACAGACTGCCAGCACTGCTTTAGAGGTTCCAGAAATGTGAGGTCAGCTTGGCAGTGCTCAGACCATACGCCGCACACTGCAACAAGTTACTGGAATGACTGGAACCATGTTCTGTGGTCTGATGAGACAAGATAAACTTGTTTGGGTCAGATGGTGTCCAACATGTGTGGAGATATCCTGGTGAGGTATACCAAGAAAATTGTCTCTTGTCTACACTTAAGCATGGTGGTCTGGGGCTGCATGAGTGCTGCTGGTACTGGGGGCTGCAGTTCATTGAGCTCCGTAATATCATTATGGAGGGGTGAAAGAGGATCCCAGCAACATGTGCAGCCATGCCCAGGAAGTTAAGGCCATGCCAGATAACAGTGGTTCTCACACAAAATATTGACACTTTGGACACAGTTTTGATATGTTCTTTTAGGGTGTACTTACATTTGTTGCCAGCTATTTTGACAATAATTGCTGTATGTTAAATTATTTTAGAGGACAGTAAATCCACACAGTTAAACATTGACTTTTCTAAAATATATCCAAGTTTAATATACTTAAATATTTGCTGAAATTAGAGGGGTGTACTTACTTTTGTGAGAAACTGTATACTCAAAAGAATTGGGACATTTGACCGTAACACCCATATGTCTTTTGTGAACATTTTCCAGATGTTGTCTCACTCTTTCTACCTTGTTTTTTTAACGGGTTTGCACTGTTGGTTTTGTCTGATTTTTAGCCAGGGTTTGATAACAGCTTGTTTGGTGTAAGCTCTGCAGCATGTTTACTTATTCTTCTGTTGTATTTATCAGTGATCAGTTAGTTAGCATTTTGAAAGACTCCACTGAAGAGCCGTGCTTTCAGACGCTATAGAAGACTTCAAGACAGTAATAGGTGTAGTAGGGAAAAGTCTAAATGCTTTCTAGTAACCAACCCTTCACCCCCAACTCTGGCTTTAGGGCCCATATAGTGGAGGAAATGGTTGATAACTTAGTAACCCTTTTCATTTCTCATTTATTAATGGTTTGCCAACAGTATATACTCAACCAACAATATAAACTCAATGGTCAAAATTCACTGATAACATTGTAGAGGTGTATCAATTATTAGAAGATGGTTTAGTACTCTTTGGCCCCTCCTACAGCAGATCATGGTCACTGAATTGTTCCTAATCCTAACCCTAAAAACAACATGAGCATCACAGATACTCTGAACAGTTTTGAGAGCAAGATTGGCTTATTCAATCAAGAAGGTGCTCCAATTAGCTCATAGTTTAAACTAGGGGTGGGCAATCTCGGTCCTGCAGAGTTTAGCTCCAACCCTGATTAAACACACCTGAACCAATCAATCTAAATCTTGCTAGGTAGACGTGAAACTTAAGTGTGTTGAGGCAAGTTGGAGCTAAACTCTTCAGGACACCGACCCCCCAGAACCAGAATTGCCCAGAATTGTTCTCCTCTGACCAGACAAACCAGTAGGTTATCCATACTGCAGTAAAGATTAGATTGTGCAGGTTCTGGTTTTCGTGGTCTTGTCCAGATGTCTAGAAGGTCATCACTGAGAAACTGCCTTATTGTCTTTAAGTGCTGATTCACCAACTGGGCTGGATACAGACTGGATCTGGTGGTGATGGTGAGCTTGGAATAACAAAAGAAAAGTATTTTAGTGTAGATGCTATTTGACTATACAAATATATTGTGTGGTATTGGTGATGTTTCCGGTTCTGGTTGACCTGATTATTGAAGCCTAACATGCAGTGGCTTTTGGCCTGATAATTTACACCTGTTTTTTCAGAATTTAGCAATAAAAATAATTTGTCATTCAGTTTTTTTATATATCAACTATGCATTCAGCTAGTTTTTCTAATTGGTTAGTTTCGCCAGGCTATTAAGAAATATAGAGCTGAGTGTCATCAGCATAGCAGTGAAAGCTAACACCATGTTTCCTAATAATATCTCCCAAGGATAGCATGTAAGGTGTAAAAATTAACAGTCCTAGTACTGAGCCTTGGTATGAGAAGTGAGTGCAGGCAGGTTGGAATAGTTGGAGAAATGTCTCAGGAGTGATGTGTGACAGAAGAATCATTGTGAATCAAGGGGAAGTGTATATAAGACTGGTGAGAAAAAGCAGCTATGTTGTACTGTTAAGAGACAGCGACAATAAGGAAGAGACAGGAGGCAAAGCACCTTGGGGGGATGGCTCATGTTAGATGTTTTGGGGACATAGTCAGAGAGGCCAAATTAATTAGTTTGGGCATATGCAGGGAATAGAGAGTGGAAATAGTGTTAGGAGAATGTTAGACATTTACAGTTACATTTACATTTACATTTGCAGCATTTAGCAGACGCTCTTGTCCAGAGCGACGTACAAGAAGTGCTTTGAGTCACATCAGAAACAGCTCAATACTGATAATAGTTCACAAAAAGGTGCAACAACAAAAAACCTGTTGAATAGAGTAAGGGTGTTTTTTTTTTGTTTTTTTTTTTTTTAAATGTCAAGAGCAAGGTATTTAAGAAAAAGATGAGTTTTCAAACGCCTCTTGAAAACAGCTAGTGACTCTGCTGTTCTGACATTGATGGGAAGTTCGTTCCACCATCTTGGTGCCAGAACAGAGAAAAGTCTTGAGGCAGACCTACCTCGTGTCCTAGGGGATGGTGGAACAAGCCGATCAGTGCTTGTGGATCTGAGAGAGTGTGGTGCAATGCGTTGAGTGATAAGTGTTTGTAGGTAGGAGGATGCAGCTCCGTTTCTGGCTTTGTAGGCAAGCGTCAGTGTTTTGAATCTGATGCGTGCAGCTACTGGGAGCCAATGGAGGGAGCGCAGCAGTGGAGTGGTGTGTGAAAACTTTGGTAGTTTAAAAACAACACGCGCAGCTGAATTCTGAATCAGCTGCAGAGGGCGAATTGTACTCAGAGGTAGGCCAGCCAGGAGCAAGTTACAGTAGTCTAGTTTCGAAATTACAAGAGACTGCACAAGCAACTGGGTGGCCTGAGTGGTTAAGAAAGGTTGAACCCTCCGGATGTTATGCAGGATAAATATGTTGGCAACATGTAAGGAAAAGGATAATTGATTGTCCATAGTTACCCCCAGGTTGCGAGCACTGGTTGAAGGGAAGATCTATGAATTGTCCAGGGTGATTGCAAGATCCTGGCGTGGAGATGAGTCAGCTGGGATAAAAAGTAGTTCAGTTTTGCAAGGGTTGAGTTTCAGCTGGTGAGCAGCCATCCATGATGAAATGTCTGTCAGGCAGTTTGAAATCCTTGCAGAAACTGTGGTGTCTGATGGAGGAAAAGAAAAGACAAGTTGAGTGTCATCAGCATAGCAATGGTATGTGAACCCGTGTGAAGAAATAACTTTGCCAAGTGAGTGAGTATAGAGGGAGAAAAGAAGAGGACCAAGTACTGAGCCTTGTGGGACACCAGTGGAAAGTCTGCGTGGGGCAGATGTTGTACCTTTCCATGTTACCTGATATGACGCCCTTCCAAGTAGGAAGCAAACCACTGCCATGCTGTTCCACAAATGCCGAGACTGCTTAGAGTGGACAGCAGGATCTTGTGGTTGATAGTGTCGAATGCAGCTGAAAGGTCGAGGAGGATGAGGACAGATGACAGTTTGGATGATCTGGCGGCATGCAGCTTCTCAGTGACAGCCAAGAGGGCAGTCTCTGTAGAATGAGCAGCTTTAAAGCCAGATTGATTGGGATCTTGAAGGTTGTTCTGTGTGAGAAAGAGGGACAGTTGATTATAGACAGTGCGTTCAAGTACTTTAGAAAGAAAAGAGAGAAGTGATACCGTTCTGTAGTTGATGTCTGAGGGGTCCATCGCAGGCTTCTTCAGGATAGGAGTAACCCGTGCTCTTTTAAAAGATGTTGGTACCTGACCAGTAGATAAGGAGCTATTGATGATTGTAGAGATAAAAGGGAGCAGAAGATTAGGAGAGATGGTCTTGAGCATTGCCGAGGGGATTGGGTCCAGTGGACAGGTGGTAGGATTGCAGGACAGGATGACTTGTTGAACCTCATCTGATCCTAAGGTAGAGAAATGAGACAGTAAAGGAGAATATAGGTCATGAGTGGAAATTGTAAGGTTACCTGAAGAGGTGGTGAAGGTCTTGCAGATTTGCTTAGTCTTTTTGTCATAGAAGGAAGCAAAGTCCTCTGCAGACAGAAAGGGTGGAGTAGGGGGAGCTGGAGGTATGAGTAGTGATGAGAAGATTTTGTGAAGCTTGCACGGGTCGTTAGCTGAAGCTTCAAGTTTTTCCTTGTAAAAGGTAGTCTTGGCAGAAGTCACATCCGAAGAGAACTTCGACAGAAGAGCATGGTAGGTGGCAAGATCAGTGTTGAGATGTTGAGATGTTGAGACATCCGTCAGCCAAGGAGCAGGACGCAAAGTCTTTCTAGGTTTGGTAGACAGAGGACAAAGAAAGTCTATTGTTGAGGAAAGTGATGACAAAAAAACATCAGTGGCTGAGTCTAAGGGTAGAGAGGAAAGAGAGTCATGATCAGGAAGGGAGGAAAGAGTGGTAGAAGCTACCGACAAAGGAGAGATAGAGTGGAAATTGAGACGGGTTAAAGAGAGGGTGTGGTAGTTAGTTTTAGGAAGACTAGGAATAGAAAGATTAAACGATACCAAGTGATGATCAGAGGTGTGAAGAGGGGTAGACGACATGTCCGCGAGTGTGGAAGGACGCGTGAAAACCAAATCCAGGACATTTCCTCCCTTATGTGTGGGAGGAGAGCTGTTGAAGGTCAAGGAGTAGGAGTCCATCAGAGGCAGAATGCAGAAGGAGTGGAGCTTGTCTGAAGGAAGGTTGAAGTCCCCGAGCACCATCAAGGGGACATCAGTAGGGAAGGCACTAAGAAGCGTATCCATCTCATCTAGGAAGCTTCCCAGAGGGCCAGGAGGGCGGTAGATGACTATGATCAGAATGTTTGATTGGAGAAATGACTGAAACTGCATGAAACTCAAAGGAAGAAATAGTTAGATGAGACAACATCTCCGAGACAACAAAATACCAGTGCCACCACTCCTGCCCGTTTCTCTAGGTGTATGAAAGAATGCATAGGCAGAGGATAGGGCAGCTGGAGTAGCATAATTGTGTGGGGATATCCAGGTCTCAGTGAGCACCAGGAAGTCCAGAGACATGAACCTGGACAAAAAGAAGAAATACGGATGTGATAAATAAAGACATGAAGTTAGTGAGTGTAGGTAAAGAGGATGCAGAGGATAGGGCAAGGTGGAGGCAGATGATTTGCTGTGGCTAGTCCTGAAGGGAACCACTGAAAGGAGAAGAAGATAGGCAAAATAATAATAAAAAAAAGACGGTTGATTGTTCACAGTTTTGTGTGAGTTACCCAAAAAACTCTTCAAATCTCCAAATAGTGGGAAAGTAGTTTAAAATAGTTGGACCAAGAATTAAGGCTTGGAACACCAGTGGAGAGTAGTGAGGAAATGAGTGTGGTGCAGGTATAACCCCCCTCCTTGTTATCTAATGAACAACCTTCCAAAGAAAACAGAAGTCCACTGCCATGCAGACACAAGACTCTTAAATCTGGACAAAAGAGTCATATGGTTGACCATGTCAAAGGCAGTACATGATGACAAGTAAAATTGAAAAAATAGACCAGGAGAAGGGCTTTCAGATTTTCTTTATCTTCATTATAGATAAAGGCAAGGTCTTTCGCAGTCAGACAGGTTAAGGCAGGAGAACTGAGAGCGGTAGTAAAAAGAGCAATAAGGAATAAGAAAAAAATGTTTGTCGCAAAGTCTTTGGGTAGATAGAAAAGAAAAAGAGTAAGGTGAAAGAGTAAAGGTGAAGGTAGCACTCATGTCTGCAGCTGGGAAGGGACAAGTGAAGACCATATCCAGGACATTTCCTCTCTTGGGTGGGGGTAAAAGAAGTAAAGGAATTTAGAAGAGGCAAAAGGGAGAAGGTCTGACAGAGGGGAGAGTGAAATTTCCAAGGACTTTCAGAGGGGTGCTGTGAATTATGGAAGACACTGAAGTATTAATTTCCTCCTGAAAATGTCTGTGTGGTGCAGAAGGTCAGTAGATAAAGATTATTAATTATGAATCATTCAATCTTTTGTTACTTATAGTTGAAAAACATCTCTCATATTTTATACCAACTACATTTGCTACCAATTTAATCAAAAGAACAGTAACTGAAGTAGCTACAGGGACATACTAGGGTTATGCAACAGCCTCCTGAATAGTGTTTGGGTCTGTTTTTAATGTTTCCACAATGTTGCCAACTTTTTTGTAGTGTATAAAAGTTTTGGGGTTTTTTTTAAATACCCCTAACACAATTTTTATGTTCAAATCCCTAAAAAGACCTTAAACTGTAGCACCCAGGAAGATGATGATGATTTTTTTTTGCTTTCTGTAGATTTACATCTGTGGAGGCTTTAATGGAAATGAGTGTCTTTTTACGGCCGAAACTTTTGACCCCCTTTACGAGCACTGGACGCTGATTGAGCCTATGCACATGCGCAGGAGCGGCGTGGGCGTCGCTACACTGAACAACCAGGTGTTTGCGGTAAGAATGGACAGTGACTATAAGAAGCATTTCTAATTTAAACACACACACACAGCAAAATAATTATGTAAGAAAATCACATCTAAATCATATGATCTTATCCTGGAGGTACCAACATGAATTTAAAATGGCCAAAAATCCAAAATTCCAAGATATTACTAATTTTCAACAAGATAAACAAAAAAAACCTTGTTAAATCACGTAGCTATTGAACGAATGCTAAGTACCACGTCAATATTGTGGCTCGACTCTACTGAAACTTTAGCTTTTGCTGACTTGATTTTTTTTTTTTTTAGTAAAGTCTCTTCAATTTGAACGGCTCTTGGACGTACTCACAATTAAGTGTTTGGTTAAGTTGTTATGCTGAAAATGCTTTGTATGCTGATGTTCTGCTTTATCTGCTGATTCATTAATAAACCATGTAAAGTTTATGTCATCGTTCTTTACACCACGGGACCCTGACATGTTTCGATTTAATTTGCTTTTTTTAATTGAGTGTGAAAAACACTGTGTTTGACAGATCGGGGGTTTTGATGGAGGCAGTCGTCTGCAGAGTGTTGAAGCCTACAACCCAAACGCCGACTCCTGGAGGCTTCTGACCCCCATGTTTAACCCACGGAGCAACTTTGGCATCGCGGTAAGAAACAGAACATCTCGAAAATATTACAACAGTTAAACCCAACTCCAAACCATAAAGTGAATGAAATGAAACCCATCACACCTTTTCACTATGTCGCCTCCTTCATCTTCTTTCAGGTGATGGGCGGCTTCTTGTACGTGATTGGTGGCTACGGAGGTGAAGGCACCACCTCCAACTGTGAACGCTACGATGAGAGAACGAATGAGTGGTACGTTTGTTTTACTGTGGGATTCTTGGAGACTCTGTGGAGTAAAAGCTGAATTTAAATGTGAGGTTTTGGTGATAAGATTTTTTCTTTTGGTGACTGGATTTTTTCCTGCAGGTTCGACATTCAGAACATGAACGTTTCCCGCAGTGCCGTGAGCTGCTGTGTGGTTTCTGGACTGCAGAACATCCGAGATTACACCATTGCACGGGAGGAGGAGGAGGAGGACTAGATCACACATTAGCACTCACTCCTGCTAGAATAGAAAAAATAAACAGTGCTGGAACGCAGCCCAGCAGCAGACACTCGTCCTCCAGCTGCTGTTTGTTTCTCATGAAGTTCCTGTGTGTGTGTGTGTGTGTGTGTGTGTTTTTAATAGGGCAATTTGGAGGGTTGGAGTCTGGCAAAATATCCCAGATAATATTGACACAATCTCACACACACACGTCTGGTTAGCTGTCCTTGTGGGGACTCTCCATAGGTGTAATTGTTTTTATACTGTACAAACTGTATGTTCTATCCCCTAAACCCTAACCCTAACCTTATACCCTAACCCTATTCCCTAACCCCTAATTCTAACCCTAACCTTATACCCTACCCCTATTCCCTACCCCCTAATTCTAACACTAATCCTAACTCTAACCCCAACCCCTCATCCTAACCCCTTACCCATAAGCCTAAACCCTAAACCCTAACCAGAAACGTTTCTGCATTTTAACTTTCTCAATAAATCTTATTCTGGGTGATTTAGAAGTTTTTGTACTCATGGGGACCTCAATGTTGGTCCCCATCGTGACACGAGTCCCCATGAGTCTGTGTGTATTCAGATTTAGGTCCCCACCAGGATGTATAAACTCGTACACACACACACACACAGTTTTTCCAACTTTAGAGTGTTTTATTACAGTCCACATCCTGCTGATATGTGCAAAGCAAATTCTATAAATCAATACACAGCTGTGAAATGTTCAGAATTGATATATTAAATATTTATTAAATGCTTTTTACACTCAATTATTACACTAAAGCGTAAACATCATGAACACTGTCCTTTTAAACATCTGGCACATTCACGCTGGCTTTATAGACATCGCGCACACACACACACACACACACACACACACTTCAGCTGCAGTGTAAGAGGGTCGCAGATTTACGTTGCTCACAAAAACCGACACAACGCTTTACAAAGAGACTCTGCACAATAATAATAATAATAATAATCATCTCACAGCTCTCTCTCCCTCTTACACTCTCTCTCTCTCTCACACACACACTTTCCCACGCTCTCTCTCTCTCTTACACACTCTCACACACACACACACACACTTTCCCACACTCTCTCTCTCTCAAACACACACACACACACTCTCTCTCTCTCTTACACTCTCTCTGTCTCTCTCTCTTACACTCTCTTTCACACACACTCTCTCTCTCTCTCTCTCACACTCTTTCACACACACACTCTCTCTCTCTCTCTCTCTCTTACACTCTCTCTCTCTCTGTCTCTCTCTCTCTTCTCTCTCTCTCTTACACACTCACTGTCTTTAATGATCTTTGTAAATTCCCAACATATTAAAAGTCGAATCTTAAGCACACACACTGGAGTGTGATATTTACAATCGGAGGCGATCAGCGAGCGGGAATTTAAACACTGTACATGGGCCTACAGACGCTTCCCACAGTGGGGCTTTCATACCGAGAATAAACACACACACACACACACACACCGCCAGACGAAAGAAAAATGGGAAAAACATCTCGTTATCATCCGATAGAAAACTGAATACAAGTCGAATGAATTAGATTATTTTTCTTGCGTAAAAATAACGTTACTGTAACTGAAAACTTTCTCGTCTGATAATAAAACTGATTATTCATTTTACTCATAAACGCTATTTTTTTACAGCCTTCTACCGGCTCACCTGCTAGGCTATATGCTAACTAGCGATACCACCTCATTTGTTAGCTAAACACAACAATTCGAGCTGTATGCCTTTAATTATAAGGACAATTAGCAAGCTAGCAGCCTGAGCGGAAACTGAAGGCGTTTCCACCGCCATTTTGAAAGTAAGGAATCAGCATCTGGAAATAAACATTAAAGTAACAGACCTGATAAAAACGAGGAGAAGTAAACAAAAGGATGTAAACAGTGTCTGAAGAAGCGATAATCGCTTTAGAAGTGCTGGTCATGATTCAAGAACATGCTTAGGAGGAAAGTGCAAGTAAACGCTACAGCTACGCTAACAAAATTTGCCAATTTGGTCGCTCAATTGAAACACTCTTTTTTCTTGCTTCACAACCGACGCTCAGTAAGACAGTTTAAGATACACACAGCGTAATAACTGACAGCTGAGCAAAATAAGGGCAGAAAACTGAAGCAAGCCGAAAAAGCAACGCTTCATCCACCGGAACGAAACACCAAGGATAAGGACACAGATGACCACATGGTCCTTATATATTACAGAGTATACACACACACACACATACACACACACACACATACACACACACACTCTTTCTTGGGGGGAATTAAATCCGAAAATAAATTTTAAAAAATCCGAAAAGAAATCTGAAATTGTTTGTTCTTTGGTGCCCTCTACTGGACATTCTAAACATCAGACAAATAAGTACAATAATGCATAGAGTAACTCACAGAGCATTATGGCAAACATTATAGAACATACATAAGCTCACATTTCTGGACAAAACCAAAGAATCTCCGGCCGGACTGTTATATAAGCGTTCTACACGATGATGCAATTTTACACAGCCATCAACCACAATCCAGGTGCTAACATCAGGGTCGGAACAGAAACATGCTGTAGTTTAAAACAGCTGGGTGACAGTGACATCATCAGGGTCAGAACAGGAAGTGATGGTGTATATTCAAACAGCTGGGCGACAGTGACATCAGGGTCGGAACAGGAAGTGATGCTGTATATTGCAACAGCTGGGCGACAGTGACATCAGGGTCGGAACAGGAAGTGATGCTGTATATTGAAACAGCTGGGCGACTGACATCAGGATGTAAACCCATCACATTACACTTACGCCACGCTTAAAGATTTGTCGTCGTTTAAGAGTTCATCTAAAACCCAAATCGTCTAATTTTAAAGACTTTTTCAGCTCTTTAACAGCGACGGAATCTCTTTGAAAAGTGTGATAATATTCTGTACACACATCAAACATAAACCCTGTAACAGTGCAATGTTAAGCGGCCCTTATTGTTCGTTGTCGCCCCCCAGTGGCACCAATTAAAAACACACATGGAATTTACACGATTGTCAATGACCACACCCCCCACGCCCAAAGAAAATAAATACACTAAGAAGTGTTAATAAGCATAGAAATGGCAGAATGTGATCAAGTCTCTTCGTTTATCAGCGCCCCAAATGGCCTGGAGGATTTTTTTCTTCCAATTTTCCTTTACACCGTTACTTTCACACACAATCAGGATGAATGTCATCAACTTCAGTTTCCTTAATGAAATGATGAAAGCTGAATAACACGATGTTAAAGGTATTCACAAGCACACAGCAGCTCCTCCCCGCCACACGGTGGAGCAGAGCTTTCCTTCCTTTAGCTTGGACGCTAAATAGCAGTGGATTGGGTTTATTCCCTCAGCACTCGATCTGGGACTGCAGCTGTCTGCGCAGTGTAAGCGTGCGCCGGTGAAGCTGCTGCATCTGCTGCATTCGGTCTCGCTGTCGCGCTAAATTCTGCGGCATCGGGTACCTCTGGCACCCGTACAGGAAACGGTAGGGGATGCGGACGTGGCATGCGGTCGCCCGACACCTAGGCTGCGGCATCGGAGGAAGCAGCATCCATCGTTTCCTCTCGGCACAGTACCGATACGCCTCTTTCCGGTATTGCTTGTCCACATCATCGCTGTTTTTCCAGCCGCCGATGACAAACACGTCGTCTCCGAGGAAGCACACGGCAGCTCCTTCGACGCCGGTGACCTCCGGAGGCAGGCTTTCAAGGATCTCGTCTGAGATTCGGGCACTAATTTTCTGCCGTGCGGCTTCATCTCGGACGTTGGTGTAGCTTCTCGGACAGCAGGAGGCGGTGTGGTAAAAGTTGGTGGACGCCACAGCCATCTGGAAAAGGCAGTAATTGTCAATAAGAGGCAAAGAATCAACCTCCTGCCACTGGCGGCTTTCGGTGTCGTAGCGTGTCGTCACTGTCTTGAGCCCGTCGTCGTTGTCGGTATCCACAGGTGTCCTTGCGGTTACGTAAACGTACCGATCTTCGACGCTAATCGCTTTTACGTCTCGCAGGATTTTTGGTGCCGATTCCAGGTTGTGCCATTTGTCCTGTTCCGGTTCATAAACGCTCACATCCTTGAATCCCGGGCTGAAATTTCCGTGCCCTCCGATGCTGTAGAGGATGTTTTTGACGCACGTCAAACCAAACGAGTGCTTACGCGTAGTGAGGTTGCTCACCTGTTCCCAGGTGTTGCGGTTTGGATTGTACCGTTCCACCGTTTTGGCGAACCCGGGCTCCATCGATCCAGCGACGTAAACGTACGAATCTGTAACCGCGATCGCGTGGCCATCCAGGTGGTTATGGATGTGTGGAAGGTTCACCCACCGATCTTCGTACACGAAATATCCAACGCACTCGCTCAGGTAGTCGCCTCCTTCCGAAACGCCGCCGACCACCATGATGACATCCATGTTTTGTCCGAATCGCGGCTGAAAAGCCGCCCATAATTCCGAATCTGAAGCGGACTTCTTATGGTTTTCGAAGCGGATGGCGTGACTCTCCACAGCGTCTGAGACGAGTTTAAGACACGCCTCGTTCCTCGCCACCAGCGGCTCGTTCTTCACCACCCTCGTCAGGTAAGTGGGCTTGATCTGAGGCAGCCGAAGGAGGCGGAAAAGCTCCTCAAAGTGCCTCTCGCGCTCCTCTGTGCCCCGACGCACCCACTTGACCACAGCATCAAACAGAACCTCCTCCGAGTCCACGGTGATCTCGGCGTCGCTCAGCCAGTCGCGCACCAGGTGAAAGGGAAGTGTGTAGAACTCTTCGTCCTGGATCACCCTGTGGAAGTTTCGGCGGATCATTTCGGCGGCACGCAGCGCCAGCTGGTCCAGCGTGTACATGTGCGCCAGACTGTGAACGGCTACGCAGTTCGCCAGACTCAGCTTCCGCTTCAGGAAATCGCCACAGAACTCCTTCAGCTGCACCAACAGGAACCTGACAAACAACAAGAACAAACAATATTTACATCAAGACACCATGAACGGCCACCAGCGTGGGGGTCTCTGTCCCCGCGGTTCTGCAGTAATCGAGTGTTTGAGCTGTGAACAGAGTGATGTAAAGACGTGCGCTTTGAGTGGCGATACTGTTAATAATAATAATTTAAAAGGAACGATGAGGTTTAGATTCGGTTTATATATCAGGACTGTTTCAGCATCAGAACCGTTAACTTTAGGTCGATTATAATTTTAGCTCTGCACATTCATTGGTCCTTTTATTAGAAACACGTGCTGATTCATGCAGTTATCCAATCAGCCAATCAGGATTCAGAAGAGCAACACGTTATCCGGGACTCAAACACACACACACTCTTTATACATGAGGTGAACAGAAAAGCATCTCCCGAACACACAGCACACTGAAGCTTGAGTCTGGAGGTTTCTGTTGTTTTGTTCTCTGAAACACTGCAGAACCGGTTAAACCTGTAAACGTCTTCCGGAAATGGTTCTCTGGCCGCGCGCCGCACCTGTAACGCAGCGGATTCTTCACCGCAGTGTCATGCAGGTCTCACCTGTCCGCGAGCTCCAGCACCTCATGCACGTTGCTCGTGCTGACGCGGATCTCTCCGGTGTACATGAACTGCACGACGCTCTCGACGGTCTCGCGCTCAGGCCCCGCCTCGCTGCTCCACTCCTTCATCTCCACGCGCCGTGACACGGACTCCGCGAACTGACCCCCGAGCAGCGGAGTGAAGTAATCGGTGGCGGCTGCGAGAACAGATCGGTGCGCGCCGAGCTCGAACCCACCGCCCGCGCCCTCGCCCTCTCCTCCTCCTCCTCCTCTTCCTCGCGCTCCTCCGCCGCTGAACGCCAGCGTGACGTCGCAGAAGAGTCCGAGTTTTCGCTGCTCGTTCTGTCTCCGCGCGAGCTCCGAGCAGTGCAGCGCTGATGAGAACTGTTCGGCCTCCTCCGGTTCACCGTCGCTCGCCAAAGCCGCTGCCGCCGCCGCCGCCGCGGGCCGGTGCGCCTCCTCCGGGTTCGTTCCTGAACTCGAACCTGAGCTTCGGACGGGATTGGAGCTCGAGCTCGGGCTGGAGTTTTGGGCTGCTGCTGCTGATGATGATGCCGCTGCCGCCGCCATGTCTCGCGCCTCAGCGGGTCGGAGCCGTAAGAAACGCGCTAATTGGCTTCTGTAAATCAGACTCAAACACACGCACACAAACATAAACGCCCGGACAGCAGAAACAGCGCACGCGCTTAGGCAGCACGGATGACGTTGCCATAGCGCTGAAGCCGATTCCGGAAGTGAATGTGACAGGTCACGAGCCAGTCTGAATTTAATGATTTTATTTCCGCCATAACGCACCAAAAAACCCACAACTAACTATTAACAGACAGATTCTTAAAGTTAGACGCGTTTTTAAATGAAATAATCTCAAAGTATCTGCAGGTACAGAGAATTCTCAGTCTGATGAATGACTACTGTACCCACAATCCTCCAGTGCGTCCCACCCGCGCGGGATCAGAGCGTTACCATGGAGATGCAGTCACGCTGAGGTCTGGGTGTTGACAGTTATGGGCGTTACTGCATATAAACGAAAAATAGAACCTGATTAAAAAACAAAAACGATTTATTAAAAAAAAAAATATCATGAAATGCAAATAGTTAAGTTTCTGTGCACGCGCTTTTAAAACTGTGTGAGGTTTAAGTCACACACCCACCGTCATTACTATTCAAAACAAAATCCATCTCTGAATCTGTGCGTTAATTCCGAGTGTTTAAGCGCAAACTTTCAACTTTAACCTTTCAACTTCTGCTATTGTATATCATATACCTAATTATTGATAGCGCGATATATATTTTTTTAATTGCTCGATCTTTAGGTTTGTTTCCAGACGGACCGTTAAACAAGGCGACACACAGAAGCCGGAAATCCTGTACACTTCAGGACGGATTTCCAGACTCCTGAAGTGTTTCCAGCTCAATGTTCCGTCAGCGGTCTGTGCGCGTGACGTCAGAGACTGAGAATAAACACTGCAGCAGTGAAAGTTCCGCTCGAGAGTAAAAATCTGTCAGTATTGAAAGCTTTAGAATAAATTAGACGTTTGAAAGCAAATCAGACTAAATAAAGTCTGAAGCGTTTTTTGATCCAGTTCAGGACTGAGTTGCTGAAGTCGTCATTGTTTAGCATTTGTTTAGAATCCATCAGATTTATTCACACACACACACACACACACATAACCAAGAAAGACTTTATTATAATCTACATTACAGTTTTAAGCTTTAATTTAAAAAGAAAATCGGAACAAAATAACAAGCGTCTCACTTTCACATTTAAACAGAGAGAAACTTAAAAACACATCTGTAACACAGAATCCCACAACCTATAGGAAGTGATGTGTGTGTGTGTGTTCTCTCAGTAATGCTGTGATCTTCCCACATGTCCCCTTTCCCGAACAGTGAATTTAAGCACAGAAATTACCCAGAACGCTCTACATCAAGCTGGACCAATATAATAATCAACAATGATGTCATTGATGTTACTAATGTTTAATCAGCGAGTTACTGGAGAAACTAGTCAGCTAGTTAACTACTTTACTCTGTAATATAAAGCCAGCTAGTTGTTACACCAGCTAGTCTCACTGGCCGATATGATAACTGGACAACAGAAACAGTCACTTTGGAATCCAGCTAGTTTTAACAGCTGATTAAAGCTAACTAACAGACGGGTAGTCATCGAAGCTGGTTAGTCACCATGGTAGCTTGCTGGCAAGTCTTTCTAGGTGCTTTGCTAGTTAATTAGCAAAACCAGCTGACGATGACACTAAAGGCAGAACAGTTAATTATCAGCCCGTTAATAAAGCAGGTTTAGTAATTGGCTAAATAATCAGGTAAAAAAAATAGACAGGAGGCTGTGGAGTGTGTGTGTGTGTTTAAAGCACACTTACAAGGCATTAGGGGAAGTCGACTAGTGTGTAAGAGACCCAGCAGGGAAAAGCAACAGCAGTGTTAAATAAATGTTCCCTAATGTTCATGAGAATATAAATAGCGTCCATTATTCCACTCGTCTAAGGGTGGGACAGTCACATGGACATGTGCTCAGGAAGCACGTAGGAGATGTCGTCCCACGGGTGGCGGTACAGGCCCTGTTTCAGTCGCTTCTGGTCCAGATAATGTCCTAGAGAGAAGAAGTGAGAAGATCAGTGAAAACCATCACAGACAATATCACAGTTCCACAATGAGACGCCAGTTTTAATTATTAATAACTAGTTTAACTTCAATACAAAAGGAGACAAAATTTATTTAAAATACTTTAGTAAAACTAGTTATTGAAAGTAAAGACTGGAGTAACAGTATTAATGCATGACGAGTGTGTCCCGAATTCCCACTAAACATTAGGTTAAAGCAGTAATTCCTCTGGTGTACTGGTTAGTGTGTGTGTGTGTGTGTGTGTGTGTGTGTGTGTGTGTGTGTTCAGGTGCTGGTTTGAGATCTGCAGTCTATAGTGTAGTTTAACAGCGTGTGTTTTGGTGTTGTGTTGCTGTAATCTACCGATGAAGCCCATGCTGCGACCCAAAACAAAAACCCCGTTCAGAGCACCGATTTCCACAAACTCGTCCGCCTCGTCTCTGAAACACACACACACACACACACAAAATCACGACCGTCTGCTAAAGTGTGCCATGTAGCGCTTAGATAAAGTGTTTACCGAGTGAATCCTCCACACGTTCGCAACAAATCCACAAACGCCACTCCGATAAAACCGTCCACATTTAGAATCAGATTTGGCTTCTGTAACACACACACACACACACACACACACACACACACAAACACTATTTACTAAATTAAGAAAAAGGTAGCTAATTTTTTGAAGCATTTGAAATATTTTTTAAAAGACATTCCAGCGAGTTTTTTTTCCAGCTTTCTATCTCTTCCAGCCTCCACCTCTCCCAATCTCACACACACCTTGGAGGTGGTGATCTTCTCGACGTCCAGTGCGTAGTCCAGCAGTTGTGTGGCAGGAAAGTGCTGCTTCACAAAGTCCTTCAGTATCTGTACCCTCATATCCGGATTATTAATCTAACAAACAGCAACCACTTTATTACCACTGATACACAATTCACCTTATTTATTTTCACTCTGGAGTACAGTGTGTGTGTGTGTGTGTGTGTGTGTGTGTGTGTGTGTGTGTGTCTTTCTCTCACTGATTTGACACGGTGTCCGATGCCCATGATGAGTTTGCCATCCTTCTTCATCTTGTTGACAAACTCCATGGGCAGCATTCCGCTATCAAACGCTTTACTGAACTGTTTAGCAGCGGCGTCCAGAGCACCACCGAACCGATCACCCTGTAACACACACACACACATACCTTTAAACTATATAGTGTCAGCCTCTAAAAAGTTAGAGCTACTTAATCTTATTGCTTTTTGTGAATTGTAGGTTGGTCATGTGACATGCATCAGAATGTGACCCATCACCACAGCAAAGTGGGACAGTAGGGTTTTTTTGGTGTGTGTGTGTGTGTGTGTGTGTGTGTGTGTGTGTGCATGTTGTGCTGGACGTACGATGGTGAGTAAGCCGGATGTAAGGCTGGAGACGAGGTCTTTCCCAGCGCGGGCGCAGACAATGGTGTTATGAGCTCCAGATACAGCGGGACCGTGATCCGCCGTCACCATCAGACACATCTCAATGAACTGACAGGCGTAACGGGGGAGCCTGCGTAGACACACACACACACACACACACACACACACACAATATCCACTCAAAGTGTAAATTGGGACATCCCCCACAATAAGATGTTTAGGACACTTACATGTTCTAGAAACTGATTTTCTTCATAGTGAATAAGGAATGTGGAGAGTTATAAACTGACTCTTTAGTGAAGAAAAGTAGGGAGTAGGGGATAGGGAGTAGGGAATAGTGAGTAGGGGATAGCATACCTTCTTTGAAACCAGAGCAAGCCAAGAACTCCACCTAACCCCATCTCCTCCTTAAAGACCTCAGTGATGGGCATGCCGGCGTAGATCAGCTCCTGTCCCCGCTCATCACAGATACTCGTCATGAAGGATGCAGGCTTACGGATCAAACCCAACTCCTACACACACACACACACACACACACAATGTAAGAGTATTAGCACACTAACAGTAGTAAACTGGTGCACTGTATTGTTGTCTAATATCATGAGGATAAACACTCACTCTGGCCCAGGAATAGTCCATCGGCACTGTGGGAGGGGGAACCTCCTGTGCTGGAACAATGATGCCACTCGCCACCAGATCATCATACACCGTCCTGACCAATCGAAACATTTGCAACATTCAGTTTTATCACACTTTAGCAGATCAGGAATCCCAACACGACTTTCTGATTGTTTTCTGATCGAGGTTTTTTATTTTACACTAAAAATGTAACAAATCATTTTTCATTTAAAATCATTTTAAAAATAAAAAAAACTCTTTAGTTTTCTTAAAGAATGATTTCAGTCACAAAATGTTATAAAATTATTTCATCAGGTTATTTAATGCAGTTAAAACATTAAATAAAATCTTTAGTTCATAATAACAGTTTAAAAAAATCCTCCGGTTGAGAAATTATATTAAATTTTCATTCAATAATCTACAAATGTAAGTCATTTATTAAGGACATGTCGGTTAACAAGGATTATTACTATTAAACAATAAATTAATTCATTATACAATTATAATTAAAAACTAATAATTTAAAAGGAACCAGTTCAAAAGTTTAAAAACCCATTTCATGGAGGACATTTTTTTCCTTTTTTTGCTTATAATATTAAAAGTTTTTCTCTAATTAATCAGCTGAAGCGGTTGATTGTTTTCAACCTGATGACGTCTCCGAGCTCATCGAAGCTCCTGGGCACAAAAACTCCGGCCTCCTGCAGTGCACCGTTCTTAACCACAGCCGTCTCCGAGGTCTGATGAGCACACGCACCTGCATGACCAAACTGCACCTAAAACACACACACACACACATACACATACAGACATATATATACACAATTACATATACACATACATACATACATATACATATACATATACATATACATATATATATACATAACACT
>VCAZ01000302.1:137500-150000 GCA_005784505.1 Bagarius yarrelli
CACACACACACACCACAGACACACACACACACAACAGACACACACCACACACGACACACACACACAGACACACACACAGACACACACACGACAGACAGACACACACACACACACACCACACAAGACACACAGACAGACACACCACACACACACACCACAAATACAGACACACACACACACAGACACACACACACCAGACACACACACAACACACACACAGACACAACACAGACACACACACACTACAGACACAGACACACACACACATACACACACACACCACACACACACAGACACACACAGACACACACACACAGACACGACAGACAGACACAACACAGACACACACACAGACACACACACACACACACACACACAGACACACACACACAGACACAGACAGACACACACACAGACACACACACAGACACAGACACACAGACAGACCACACAGACCACACACACACACAGACACACACCCATACAGACAGACACACACAGACAGACAGACACACACACACACACAGACAGACAGACACACACAGACACAGACACACACACACACACACAGACACACACACATGACACAGACCCAGACACACACACACACACAGACACACACACAGACACACACACACACACAGACAGACACACACACACACAGACACACACACACACACACAGACACACACAACACAGACACACACCAGACACACACACACCCAGACACACACACACAGACACCACACACAGACACACACACAGACACACACACACACCACAGACACACACACACACAAGACAGACACAGACAGACACACACACCAGACACCACACACACACCAAGACACACACACAGACAGACACACAGACACACACGACACACCACATACACACACACACACACACACAGACACACAGACACACACACACACACACACACACAGACACACACCAGACAGACAGACACACACACACACACCCACCACAGACATACACACACACATACAGACACACAACCACAGACACACACAGACAGGACACACACACAGACAGACACACACACAGACAGACACACACAGACAGACACACCACACACATGACACACACACAGACACACACCCACACCAGACCACACACACACACACACAGACACACACACACACACACACACACCCAGACACACACACACACACACCACACACACACACACACACACACGACACACACACACACACACAGACACACACACACACACACACACACACACCACACACACACATACACTACCACACACACACACATACACACACACACACACACAGACACACACACACACACACAGACACACACACACACACACACACAACACAAGACAACACACACAGACACACACACACACACACACACACACACACACAGACCAACACAGACACACAGACAGACACACACACACACACACAGACAACACACACACACAGACACACACAGACACACACACAGACACACACACACACACACCAGACACACAACACACACATACAGACACACAGACACAGACACACACAATACACACACACAGACACAGACACCGACACACACACACCGACACCACACACACACAGACAGACCACACACACACACACAGACACACACACACACACACACAGACACACACAGACACACACACAACACAGACACCACACACACACAACCAAGGGCACACACACACACAGACACACAACACACACACAGACACACACACACACAGACACACACACACACACACAGGACACACACACACACACAGACACACACCACAAGACACAACCACACACACACAGACAGACACACACACACAGACAGACACACACAACACCGACCAACAGACCCTGACACACACACAGACAGACCACACACACAGACAGACACAACACAGACACCACACACAGACACACACTACACACACACACACAGACAGACACACACACACACAGACCACACACACACGACACACCCCAAGACACACACAACCAGACAGACACACACACACACACAGACACACCACACACCACACACACACAAAGACACACACCACAGACACCCAGACACACACCACACACACACACAGACACAGACAACCACAGACAACACAGACAGACACACACACACACAGACAGACACACCACAGACAGACCACACAGACAGACACACACAGACAGACAACAACACACACACCCAAAGGACACACACACACACACACACACAGACAACACAACAGACACACACACCACACACACGAACACACAGACACACACTCGGCTAGACAGACACACACACAGACAGACACAACAGACACACACACAGACAGACACACACAAGACACACCCCACAGACAGACAGACACCACACACAGACAGACAGACACACCCACAGACAGGTTACACCACACAGACACAAACACACAGACAGACACACACAACAGACGACACACACACCAGACAGACACACACACAGACACAACACAGACACACACCACAGACACACACACAGACACACACACACACCACAGACACCCACACAGACACACACACAGACACACACACACACACAGACACACACAACAGACACACACACACACACACACACACACAGACACACACACAGACACACACACACACCACGACACAGACACACACAGACACACACGACAGACACACAGGACACACACAGACACACACACACAGACACACACACCACAGACACACCAGAACACACACAGACACACACACAGACAGACACACACAGACAGACACACAACAGACACAGACACACACACACACAGACACACACACACCCAGACACACAACACACACAGACACACACACACACACACACACCACACACACAGACAACACACACACAGACACACAAACAGACACACACACACGACAGACAGACACACACAGACAGACAGACACACACAGACACACACCAGACAGACACACACACACACAGCACCACACACAGACAGACACACACACACACAGACACACACACACACACAACACACCACACCACAGACACACACACAGACACACACACAGACAGACACACACACACAAACACCACACACACAGACACACACACACACAGACACCACACACACAGACACACACACAGACACACACACAGACACACAGACAGACACACAGACAGACACACAGACAGACAGAACACAGACAGACACACACCACACACAGACACACACACACACACACACACACACACAAGACCACACACACACACAGACCACAACACACAGACACACACAGACACACACAGACACACACACAGACACACACACAGACACACACACACACACACAACACAGACACACACAGACACACACACCAGACACACAACACAGAACACACACACACACACACCGACACACACAGACAGACACACACACAACAGACAACACACACGAAGACACACACAACCAGAACACACACACACAGACCACACACACAGACACACAGACAACACACAGACACACACAGACAGACACACACACACACACAGACAACACACAGACACACACACACACACACACACACCCACCAACAGACACACACACACCAGACACACACACACACACACAGACACCACACACAGACACAGAACACACACAGACACACACACAGACACACACACACACACAGACACACACACAGACACACACAGACACACAACAGACACAGACACACACACACAGACACACAACGACAACACACACAGACACACACACAGACAAACACAGACCCCACAGACACACAACACACAGACACACAGACCACACACACCGACACACACACACACACACAGACACACACAGACACACACACACAGACAGACACACACAGACACACACACAGACACACACACAGACACACACACGACACACACACACACACACAGACCACACACACAGACACACACACAGCACACACACAGACACACACAGACACACACACACACACAGACACAACACACACATACAACACACAACACACACACACAGACACACACAGACACACACCCACAGACACACACCACAGACACACAGACACACACAGACACACAGACAGACACCAGACAGACTAACAACACACAGACACACACACAGCACACAGACACAACACACACACACATACATTAAACACACACACAGACACACACACAACAACACACATACACAAACACACAGAACCACATAGACACACACCCATACACCCCAACACACACAGACACAACACACACACACACAACACACGACACACACAACAGACCACAGCCGACACCAGAACTTCCACTCCCAACAGACAGACTACACACATCACACAGACATACACACACACAACACACACACAGACACACACCGACACACACAGACACACAGACACACACAGACACACACAGACACACACACAGACAACACACCAACAGACAGACACACACACACACACACCACACAGACAGCGACACACACACAGGACAGACACACACACACAGTAAGATACAGTGTTGCATAATTACAGCACTGGGTGGTACATAAGCGCTTGCAGGAGCCCAACAGCGGGTAATGCTGTAGAACTGGTAGCGGGGCGGTTTTAAAAGCGTCTCACCGCTTCACCTCTCCCAGCACCACGATCATCTTAACGTCGGGGGTGTCCTGATAACGCAGCACATGGTCCATAAAGGTAGAGCCGGGATACCTGCGGTAACACAGGAACATGCTGAATTCTGAGTTCTGATTGGTCAGAAGGTGTGGATGATGAATTCTCCGGGACAGTAACAGTTCTGACAGTAGGGCATGGTTTCTATAGCAACAGCTCTTTCACTTAAGTGTAGATGTGTAGTTATGATGTGTCCAAGTGATTTATTTTGCTACAACAGCACCAGATGCAATGTTTTTAGCTCTAAACTGTCTGCAAAGCTTTAGCTATCTTCTATAATTTAAATGTTGCCACGGTTACCTGAAGTGTATTGTAAGCCAGCTAGGTTTGTTGACCGAGATACACACGCTGTCTTATTTTAATACTATTTTCAACACTCTTGACTCCACCTGTGCTCCTGTGCGTCGTACCTGTCTCCTCCAATGGCCACGCCCTCGTACACGCCGTCCGTAGCACGGGAGATGATGTTGTTCAGCTCATTGGACATGCCGCCCGAGCGGGACACATACGCAACGCTGCCCGGGCGATACAGCTTTGACGCCAGGATGTTGTCCAGCATCCCGCCGGTGTTCCCGATCTTAAAGCAGCCTGGCTTTATTCCGCCCACCTTAAACAAAAAACAAACATATAGTGCAAATCGGGTATTATTTACAAACAGGAAGTAAATAAAGTGATGTTTGGAGGACAACAGGAAATAGGTCACTCGGCTAGATAGATTCTATCTATTAATTCTTTGTGCGGTTAGGGACGCAGCCCATGGTTTACGGTCCTGGCGGAGGAGTGTATTTACCGTAGCCGGGCCGATGATGGTTACTCCTTTCTGATCTGCGGTTTTAATGAGTTTCCTTGTGAGGGCCTCCGGAATTCCTTCGGCTATGATGGCTATTGTATGGATCTAAAAACACACACGGTGGTTATTATGGTCCATTTGTTAAGTCAGTCATTGGTTGTGAGTCATTTGTACTGCTTCACTTTAAATACTGCTTACACACGCTGAGCTGCCACTGAACGCCTGAACACTTTTTGATAGTTTCCTATTTTCCCTTTTAATAACTGGAGGCAGCGGTGTGTGCTGGGTGGAGCTGGAGAACAGGTGTTTCAAGTGCGACATGTAAAACTTTTCCAACAACTAACTAAGTTGTAAACAATTCAGTGACACACACACACAATTCGGTGGAATTTAAGCTTGGTGTTCTATAGGATTTCCCTACACAAATGAGGTAGAAGGTAAAAAGAGAATAATCATGAGCACAAGCTGGACATCCTCCAGTTAAACTAAACACGACCTCACCTGAGGGTAGTTCATGGTCTCCATAGTGCTGTCGAAGGCCGAGCGCAGAGACGCAAAGCTAATCAGGACGTCCACTTCCGGGTGTTTCTTCATGGCGTCGGCCATGTTCTTATACACGGGTAACAGGATCTCCTTATGACCCCAGTAGAACTTCTGTTTGTGGTCTCCACTGATCAACACATGATTAAATCAGCTAATGTTGATGAATATTCTACAACTGCAGTGCAGCGTCATAATTTCAGAACTGTCTGTATCATCATATTGTGTCCAAACTCAAAATATGCAGCTTTACTCTTTAATGTCACATTGTGTTTATTCTACTTATTAGCGTCAAGAAAACACTTAATTAGACTCACGTGAACGGATAAACCAAAGCAGAGACTGAAGGTTCATCACGAGAACAGACATAGTCGAAATCCAGCATTCCCTGAACCGCTCGCGTCTGCATCCCCCACACCATCGACTTCGTGTGTTTACTGAACAGAGTGGTGGCTTTAGCTAGAGAGACAGAGAGAGACAGAGAGAGATGGAGAGAAAGACAGAAATAAAGACAGAGAGCGAGACAGAGCGCATGAAAGAGACAGAATGAGAGCGAGATAGATGGAGAGGGTGTGAGAGAGAGATAATTAATCTCAGATCGTTCAGCTGTCGTGTGTTTTGTTTTAAAGTGGCAGTATCAGCATCATGGACAGGTAATTATCGTTATTAACTCCTGATTGGTCAGATGTACTTATTATGTAATAGTTATTGCTGTGATATGATATTTCTTTTGACCCAGTGTATAAATTCAGCCTGTAATCGCCACTGATCCGCCCACCGAAAATGACCAATGTGTAAGTGAGGTAGAGTAAAACGGGTAAAGTGGGCACAACCCTTAACACACACACTGCCTGAAATCAACAATATGCGCACTCACAGGAAACTGGAGAGGTTAAAGGTCATAACTCGGAATTACATTATTTCTGACCTCCTACCGACAACCTTAAGCTGATGAGGTCATGCTCAGATATACGACTCATTTAAAGGTGAAGAGAAAAACGCGTTTCCTGAAGATACTGCGAGTGCTCGTGTTGATATGACGTCACCTGATGAATGCAGTGTTTTTACAGATTTCTTTGGTTGTACTGGTCCAAGTTAAAGGGTTTTTTAGAGAGTTTAGAGAGTTTAAAGTATCAGTATTAAAGTATTGTTACATAGCGATACTACCATCCATCCTTTACAGCAGTAAATACAACAATAAACTCAGAAAAGATCAAGCAAACTTAATGATTCACTAAAAGAGGAAGAGTTCATTAGATACAGCCATAAAACAGAACAACTAAGAGTTACATCATCAGTTAACATGTTCACACCATAGAGCCAGAGCACATTTAGAGGAGAGAGAGAGAGAGACAGAAAGAAAGAGAGAGAGACAGAAAGAAAGAGAGAGACACAGGCGACGAAAGAGACGCAGACGGCAAGAGAGACGCTGAGACAGAGAGAGAAACGCAGAAAGAGAGAGATGCAGATGGCAAGAGAGACACAGAGACCCAGAAAGAGAAAGAGAGCTGCAGAGACACAGAGAGGGAGAGAGAGAGAGAGACGCAGATGGAGAGAGAGAGAAAGAGAGGCAGAGGGACAGGGAGAGGGACAGGGAGAGAGAGAGAAACGCAGACGGCGAGAGAGACACAAAGACCCAGAAAGAGAGATGCAGAGACACACAAAGAAATAGAGAGGAGACAGACACAGTGCGAGGGAGAGAGACAGATAGATAGAGACAGAGAGAGACGGAGAGAGACAGAGACAGTGCAGCAGTTAGTACACTTGTCCCTACCTCTGCTCCTCTTTGCTGTGCTCTTGTGTTCTATTCACACAAACAAATAAACAAACAATCAGATCACAAATCAAATCAACTTATTTTAAACTCTTCAGCTTTAACTCAAACACACAAACACTGGCTGCACTCCCGTACACACAACCTTTACACAGGTGAGAAATACACTGCAGGTTAGTAACCCCCCACCCCCCAAAACACACAACATGCTTCAGATTAAAGATCATCTTTTGTGCGACAGCATCATTACAATCATCACCTTCATTTCAGGACATGCGTACCATGAACTCAGGGCACTTTCACACACACACACACACACACACACACAGGTCCAGATGTAAGAACTCGGCTGTGGATTTATGTGAGATTATAGTTCCTGAATTTAAAATTTAATGATATAAAAGCTGTTTAAACTATTTTGTGTGTTTCATAAAAGATTAATTAGATTTTTTCTCCTCTTAGTTTTTTCAGCACTAGGAATCTGCCCTATGAAACAACATTTCTGATTCGACTCAGAACCACAGCGAGGTGCAGAACACACTGTTCAAACAGACTGAACACTTTATATGTGAAAGCACCCCATAGTCTGGAACCAACTTCCTCGGAATCACGCCTTTAATTTACTCCAGTTAAAACCGCCAAGCCAGAGAACGGCAGAAAGCATGAAACAGGAAGTGACTTCACCCTGGACGTCTTACCTTTCACAGCGGTGCTGCGTGCACTCTTCAGTAACCGGGTTGGGTAGAGAGAGGACACTTAAGAGAAGTTCGAGAAAGGAGGAAAGAAATACGGGTGGGGTGTACAAGAGAATGGAAGAAAAGGGGTTCGAAATGAAAATTATAAAATAGCACGAACAGAAAGGTTAAAAAACAAAAAAAAACAAAGAATAAACAAATGAAGAAAAAGAGCAAGACAGAGATAGAGAGCGACAGACAGAGAGTGACAGACAGAAGGAGAAAGAGAGACAGAGAGAGAGAGAGAGAGAGAGAGAGAGAGAGAGGGAGAGTAGTGGGGGATGTTGTGTCTTTTGTATTTGTGTGGTAAATACAGGAGTTGCCCCAGGGGGTCCTTTTTTTCTCAGATTCCCGAACTAACCCTGACTCAACAGATAAGTACCCAAACTCCATTTCGCAGATTTCCTCGGCTGGCATTTGTTCTAAAGCGGCAGAAAACAGAACCCACCACATCAACATGTGACCGGAATCACTTACTATTTAATAATCAATTAAACCGGTTGCCATTTCCCCACTAACTCCTCAAACACAGTTTCTAGTTTTTGTTGTCCTGTGCTGGTGGTCCTGATGGTGAGGAAAGCGATGGTCTCTTCTGTCCATCATTAATAAACCGACAGGTTTAATTCTTTGTTTATCTGGTGTTGTTAGTTAGTTAGTTAGTCGACCTTTAAAAAACTGCACTCTCAGAATGTGGGGCTGTGTGGTGGAAGCTCTGCCCACTGAACACATCGGTTCCCACTCTCGAGCCTCCGCTCTGGGCACCGGGGCAGGACTTTTTCAGTGGAAAAGCACAGCCCGTGTTCCTGATTGGGTTCCTTCCACACCAGTGGAAAAGTGATATGAAAGTCACTGTGTGTCACCGCCATTTCCTCAATAGTGAAGAAAAGTAACCAATTCACCTTATTTCCAAAGCTCATCAGAAAAGTAACCCACTTTCTATCCCAAATCTAAAACCCCCAGGAGCCTGGATGCTTGTGTGAGGTATTATCATCTCTGTGGGGTGGTATTTAATTACCTGGTGGAACGCCAGGTTTGGGTTTTTTAGCTGGTGTCATGTCACAGTTAGGTCTGTGTTCAGAGAATGAAGATGTTCTTGTTGTCGCCGGAGTCTGAGAGGGAACAGAAACATTTTTGATCCACTCTAAATGTTGACTATTGTAGAGACGTACTGTAAGAATAACAACATCGACCATTACTTACTGCTGCACTGCTACTTGAATTGAGCAGGAAGTTGGCAGTGTGTGCAGCAACCGGAGGCTGATTTGGGATTGGGCGATGTCCGAGTGCCATGCCAACAATAGCAGTCATGTGAGTTTCTGTCCCAAACACGTGGATGGGAATTCCGGTGGTCTTTCCTATAGATGCAACAAAGCCAAAAAAAAAAAAAAAAAAAAAAAAAAAAAAAAAAAAAAAAAAAAAAAAAAAAAAAAAAAAAAAAATGCTCTCATATTTAGATAATTTGTTTATTGGATAGTGTGTAAAAAGTGTTGGTGGTTAAATTGTTGATAAAAATCTTACTACACACTTACCGACTTCTCCCATCACCCTGAGGCCTTCTTGGTAATTTGGTCCTCCTCGACGCACAAATATAGTGACCTCGTGCTCCTTCAGGGGGCCCTGATAGTCTTTAATGGCTCTTACAATGCCCTAAAAACAGAACACCGCTATAGTGATCATATACCGAGAAAGACTGATAAACCAATCATTACAATGAAGATGTTACCTTAAACGTAGCTGCTACGTTGGTAAAGTTAGCGATGCTACCTCCAATGATCAGAACTTTACCTGGTGAAGAATCAGAGGACTAATGAGTGCAAAATGATCAAGTACTTCCATTGATGTATTAGCATTTATTTATTCTACTTGTGTGTGTGCATTTTAGAACATGCGCACACCCGCACGCACGCACCATCAGGGTGTTTCTCGCGGGTCATGAGAGAGAGGATGGTCTTGGCGTAGTCGTAGGTCTGCTGTTCACTCGGAGCACCAGAGTACTCGCCGTAGTTGGCCAGCTCATCCACTCCACCCAAATCACAGATAGTGTCACTAAAACACACACAATAAATATGTGTCATTCTTAATGGTATGTGTTTAATGGTCACAAATATATTTCAAATGATGTTTATATGCATTTTTTCCCACTTGCGTATAAAACCAAACATCAAATGGGGGGAAAGGGGCATGGCTTAAAGGGGATGAGTTTATGAACAATGCGGTCAGAATACAGGTGCAGTAATATTCTCTTTGACCGATCCCACCTGTAGACCACAGAGGCTCCTCCTCCTGCCACCATGGTCCAGATTCGCCCTCTGGGGTTCAGCAGGGTGAGTTTAAGACTTGCACCACTCTTAGCGTCCAGATCTGCTATGTAGGCTTCCTAAAACACACACACACAGAGTTGTGCTTCTGTACTGGTGGTAAACTTCCAGACCTTTCGACCTGAATAACATTCAGACCTCAGGATAGGCTTCTCTGCCAAACGGAGGAGGAAACTCCACATCCCCCCACTTTGCTTTGCAGATGAAATCGGCTGTGGCGTCAATTTTGGCCGCCATGTCCAGAACGTACACACCTTCCTGCGTGACAACTGAGTGAAAAGAACATTTTTGACTTTATTTTTAACAGTTTTAACCTCTAACCAATCAGAATTCAGAATGCCCTCCCATGGGACATTTTTGATTGGAAGGTTTTTCTATAGTTAAATTATGATCATTAAAACTTTACTTCCTCTGAGAGCACATACCGAGCGGGTTAATTTCCAGGTAGGTGAAGTACAAATCTTCGTACAGGTTAAAGAGTCCGAGGATAAAACTGGCCAGAACACTAAGCACAAAAACACACACATTAATACACAGATTTTTCAGTACTGTTCATTCTGGATTCTGAATTGTTAAAATTTTTAGAAATAATTCGATTTCAGTTGTATTCAAACATGCAGAACAGAAAACTGTGTGTGCGCATGTGTGTGTGTGTGTGTGTAAGCTCACTCCTTCTTCTCCTCAGACACATGTGTGAGCAGATGCTCAGTCACAGCGTCAGCGGCAAGCTTTTCGTCCACTGCGACCATCAGACGCTGAGCCTTAGAGTCGACGTCCCCAATGTCCACTCCTCCTTCATGATGGAAGAGCATGTGATCTCCCTCCCGCGTGGCGTAGATACACACATAAAACTCCTCCTCCTGACAAAACATTCACAGTTAAGATTATATTTTTATACACACAGAAACCCCCACACAATAAGGTGTCTGTATAGAATTGTGTGTGTGTGTCACCTGTGTGTGTGGCACAAACGGCTCGATGAGGAATTTCTTCAGGATCCCCTTCGCCTTTCCAATCTGCATTACAAAAAAAAAGAGACAAAAGAGGATAAACATAGAGTTCAACTAGACATTTGAATATTTCTCTTGACCGACTTACTGTAGTTTCTTTCATCATGCGAGACCTCAACCAATCACGGACTCCCTGAAGGTCGAGGTCTACACCCACCAATCCCAGCTTCCCTCTGCGCTTGATCAGCTGATCAGGCTTCACGACCAATCGCTGAACAGAAAGACGTGTATGAGCATTGTTATGCTACCACTATAAAAAAGTCTCTCTCACTCACACTCACTCACTTCACACCACTCACTCACTCGCACACTCACCTCACACACACCACACGCACCCGCACACGCACCTCACTCACTACACTCACTCACTCACTCACTGCTCGCTCACACACTCGCTCTCACTCACACTCGCTCACAACACTCGCTCACACACTCGCTCACTCACTCACTCCGACACACCTCACTCACTCACACACTCGCTCACACACTCGCTCACACACTCACTCACTCGCCACTAAGCTCACATCACCACCACACTCGCTCACACACTCGCACACCACACACCGCACACACCTCGCACACACACTCGCAC
>VCAZ01000302.1:157500-167500 GCA_005784505.1 Bagarius yarrelli
CACACACACACAACCACACACTCTCTCACACACACACACCACACTCTCTCACACACACACACACACACACACACACCACACACACACACGCATCACACACACACACACACTCACACACACACTCACACACACACTCACACACACCTCCCACTACCACTCACACACACTCACCACACACACACACACACTCACACACACAAACTAAACACACCACACACACACAACACACTCCACACACACACCCACACTCTCACACACACCACACTCTCACACTCACACACTCTCACACACTCTCACCTTCACCACCACACACCCACCTCACACACACCTCTCACACACACACTCTCACACACACACTCTCACACACCACACACTCTCACACACAACACACCTCACACACAACACACACTCTCACACACACACTCTCACCACACACTCTCCACACACACACCTCTCACACACACACACTCTCACACACACACACGCTCACACACACACACTCTCACACACACACACTCTCACACACACACACTCTCACACACACACACTCTACACCACACTCTCTCACACCACACCCTCTCAACACTCACCAATCCCCTTCACACACACCTTCTCTCACACACACACCTCTCTTCACACACACCACTCTCTCACACCCACACACACTCCACACACACACACTCTCACACAGCACACACTCTCTCACACACACACACACTCTCTCACACACACCACACACACACACACTCTCTCACACACACACACTCTCTCACACACACACACTCTCTCCACACACACACACTCTCTCTCACACACACACACACTCTCTCTCACACACACACTCTCTCACACACCACATCACACTCTCACACACACACCACAACACTCTCACACACACACACACACACTCCTCACACACACACACACACTCTCTCACACACACACTCTCTCTCACACACACACACACCACACACCCTCTCTCACACACACACACCACACCACTCTCACACCACACACACTCTCACACACACACACTCACATCTCACACACACTCTCTCACACACACACTCCTCTCACACACACAACTCTCTCACACACCCGACACACACTCCTCACACACACACTCTCTCACACACACTCTCTCACACACACACACTCTCTCTCACACACACAACACACTCTCCACACACACACACACACACACTCTCGCAACCCACACACACTCTCACACTCTCACACACTCTCTCACACACACACACACAACTCTCACACACACACTCTACACACACCTCACACCACACTCTCACACACACACACACACACTCTCACAACACACACGCTCTCACACACACACACACACACACTCTCTCAACACACCACTCTCACACACACACACACACACTCCACACACACACACACTCACCACACCACTCACACACACACACACACCTCTCACACACACACACACACAACTCACCCACCACACACACACACCACTCACACACACTCTCTCACACACCACTCTCACACACACACACACACACACCACACACTCACACACACACACACACCCTCACCACACACACTCACACACACACACTCACACACACACCACTCACCACCACACACACCACACACACACACACACACTCACACACACACACACACACACAACACAAGCACCCCACTCCACACACACACACACTCACACACACCACTCACACACACACACTCACACCACACACACTCACACACACACCACACCTCTCACACACACACACTCTCACACACCACACACACGCCCAACACGCCAAAAACACACCAGAAAACAACAAACCTCACACAACTACACACACTCTCACACACACCACTCTCACACACAACACACTCTCTCACACACACACACTCTCACACACACACACTCTCACACACACACACACTCTCACACACACACCCTACACACACACACCTACACACACACACACACACTCTCACACACACACACTCTCACACCCACCCACACCAATCTCCAAACACTCTCACACAACACTCTCACACACACACACACACTCCACACACACACACACACACACACACAACACACACCGCCACACACACACACACTCACCCCACACACACACACACACACACACACACACCCTCTCACAACCACTCTCTCACACCACACCTCTCCCACACACCACTTCTCAACGCTCACACACAACACACTCTCACACACACACACACTCTCACACACACTCACCACCACACACTCTCACACACACACACACTACTCCTCACCACACACACACTCTCACACCACCCTCTCTCTCACAACCCTCGCTCACACAAAACTTCTCCAGCCACACTCTCTCACACACCCCCTCTCTCTCACACACCACCCTCCCTCACACACCACCTCTCACACACAACACTCTCTCACACACACCACTCTCTCACAACACACTCTCTCACACACAAACACTCTCTCACACACACACACTCTCACACACACACTCTCACACACACACTCTCAAAACACACACTCGCACACACACACACACTCTCAGCCCACACACACTCTCCACACCCAAACTCAGACAACACACACACACTCTCCACACACACACTCCTCTCACAACACACAACACACCTCACACACACAACACTCTCAACCACTCTCACACACAAACTCGCACACACACTCTCAACACACACTCTCACACCACTCCTAACACAGCACGTCTCCACCCACCTCACACACACACACACACTCCCTCACAACACATCTCACACACACTCCACACACGCACCACCTCTCACACACTCTCACCACCTCCCTCACACACTCTCACACACCCTCTCACCCCACTCTCACCACACTCCTACACACACTCTCTCAACACACTCTCTCACACACTCCTCACACCCCACACTCTCTCACCACTCTCTCATACCTCTCACACCACTCTCACACACACTCTCACACACACACACTCTCCCACCACACACCACTCTCACACACACCCACTCTCACACACACACACACACACAACACACACTCTCCACAACACACACCCACCACACCCACACACACACCCACACACCTCTCACACACACTCTCCACACACCCACTCATCACACACACACCTCACACACACACACACCACACACTCTCACACACACACACTCTCTCACACACCCACCACAACTCTCACACACCACACCACACTCTCTCACTACACACACCACCTCACGCACACCACACCCACGCCACACGACACCTCTCACGCACACACCACCCTCTCACGCACGCACACGTCTCACTCTCCCACGCACAGCCCCACTCACGCCGCACGCACTCACACGCACTTCACGCACTCACGCACTCACGCCGCACGTCCCCACTCACGCACTCACGCCTCACCACGCACGCCCTCTCTCCCACTTCCCTCCTCACTCACTCTCGCACCTCTCACCACTCACTCTCACGCACCTCACGCAAACGCTCCGATCCACGCTCTCACGCACGCACTCTCTCGCTTCCGCACACGCAACACTCCACCGCCACCTCCACGCGCCACTCTCACGCGCAACTCTCCTCCCACCTCACGCGCACACTCTCACGCGCACACTCTCACGCGCACCACTCTCACGCGCACACTCTCACGCTCACACTCTCACACGCCACCACTCACTCGCGCACACTACTCACACTCCACACGCTCCACCACGCGCACACTCTCACACCTCACACTCCACCCGCACTCTCACAAACCACGGCGCACCCTCTCACACGCGCACACTCTCACACTCGCACGACTACTCTCACACACTCTCACCACACAGCCACTCTTCACACGCGCACACCCACTCACCCTCACACGCTTCACACCCCTCTCACACACTCCACTCTCACACACTCACACTCTCACACTCCACACTCTCACACCGCTCACTCACACACGCTCACTCACCACCGCTCACCCCACACGCCCTCACACAACGCGACTCTCCAACACCACCTCACACACGCCCCTCCACACTCACACTCTCACACAGCTCACACTCTCACTCACACACACACAACTCCACTCTCTCACACACACACCTCTCTCACACACACACCTCTCTCACACACACCCTCTCTCACACCCACACTCTCTCACACACACACACTCTTCTCCACCACACACACACTCTCTCAACACACAAACACTCCACACTCCACACCCACACCACACCCTCTCACAGCCCCTCTCTCACCCCCACAACCCACACACATCACAACACCTCTCTCTCTCACACACACTCTCTACACATACACACTCTCTCCACACACACCTCTCTCACCACACACTCTCTCACCCCACCTCTCACCCACCCTCTCTCACACACCCTCTTCGTCACACACACACTCTCCCACACACTCCCACACACACACCACACACTCTCTCACACAAACACACACACACTCTCTCACACACACCACACACAACTCTCTCACACACACCCACACCCCTCTCTCACACACACACACACACTCTCTCACACACCCACACACACTCTCTCCACACACACTCCTCACACATCACACAACACTCCACCCACTCAACACACACTTTCACACCTCTCACACACATCACACACACACACACACTCTCAACACACACACACACACACACACACACTCTCACACACACACTCTCACTCTCACACACACACACTCCACCTCCCACACCCACTCTCCTCTTCACACACGCACACACTCAATCACACCACACCACACTCTCACACCACAACAACACTCTCACCAAAACAAAACACACCATCTCCCACACACATCACTCCTCACACACACACACCTCTCACCCACACACACACTCTCCCACACACACACCTCACACCACACACACTCTCACACACACACCACCACTCTCACACACACACACTCTCCACACACCACACTCTCACCACACCTCTCCTCCACACACACACACTCCCACCACCCACTCTCACAACACCCACTCTCACACACACACACTTCACACACACACCTCGTCACACACACACACTCTCTCACACAACACACTCTCTCACACACACACTCTCTCACCGTTCACACCTCTTCACACCCACACTGCTCAACACTCTCAACATCTCACACGCGCACACTCTCACACACGCGCACTCTCCACAACTCGCAACTCTCACACTCGCAGCACTCCTCACACTCGCACACTCTTCACACGCTCACACACACTCTCTCCACACACACAACACACCTCTCTCACCACACACACACTCTCTCACAACACACACACTCTCTCTCACCCACACACACTCTCTCCACCAACACACTCTCTCACACACACACACTCTCCACACACACAACACACTCTCTCACACCAACCTCTCTCACACACACACCACAACACTCTCTCACACCAACACACACACACTCTCTCACACACACCTCTCTCACACACACACTCTCTTCTCACACACACACTCTCTCACCCCACCTCTCTCACACACACACTCTCCTCACAATCCTCACACACACCTCTCACACACACACACACCCTCACACACCACACTCTCTCACACACACACTCTCTCACACAACACCACTCTCACACAACACACACACACACTCTCTCCACACACACACACACACATCTCCACACACACACACACCTCCTTCTCTCACACACACACCACCTCTCGCACACCACACACTCTCTCCACACCACAAACACACATCTCTCACACACACCCACACACACTCTCTCTCACACACACACACACACACTCTCTCCACACACACACACACACACTCTACACACACCACACTCACACACACACTCCACACACACACTCACACACCACACTCACACACACCTCACACACACACTCACACAACACACTCCACCACACACCCACACACAACACCATCCACACACACTCTCACACACACACACACACTCTCACACACACACACTCCACACCCTCACACACTCCACACACACAGCACACACTCTCACACACACACACCCTCTCCACACACACCACTCTCACACACACACACACTCTCACACCCACACACACTCTCACACACACACACACTCTCACCACACACACACACCTCTCACAACACACACTCTCCACACACACTCTACACACACACACTCTCACACACACACTCTCACACACACACCCCCACACACACTCTCACACCACACTCTCACACACACACACCTCTCACCACACACGCTCTCAACACACACACTCTCACACAACACACACAACACTCTCTCCACACCACACTCTCTCACACACACACACTCTCCACACGCGCACACTCTCTCACACGCGCACACTCTCACACTCGCACACTCTCACACACGCGCACACTCTCAACACCTCGCACACTTCTCCCACGCTCACCCTCTCACACGCTCCACGCTCACACCTCACACGCGCGGACCAACACTCTCACACGCCACACTCTCACAACGCGCCCACACACTCTCTCACACACACACACACTCTCTCCACACACACACACACTCTACTTCTCACACACACACACACTCTCTCACCCCACACACAACTCTCTCACACACACACACACTCTCTCACACACACACCACTCTCTCACACCATACACACACCTCTCTCTCACACACCACACTCTTCTCACCACACCACACTCTCTCACACACACACACACTCTCTCACACACACACACACTCTCTCACAAACACACACACTCTCTCCACACACACACTCTCTCTCACAAACACCCCTCTCTCTCACCCCACAACACTCTCTCTCACACCCCCACCTCTCTCACACACACCAACTCTCTTCACACAACACACACACTCTCACACACACACACTCTCAACACACACACCCCTCACACACACAACACACACACACTCACACACTCACACTCTCACCACACACCTCTCTCACCCACACTCTTCTCTCTCACCACGACAAACTCTCTCTACACACACACTCTCTCCTCTCACACACCTCTCTCACACACACCCTCTCACCCACAACACTCATCTCCACACACACCCTCTCTCACACACACACTCCTCACACACACCTCTCACACACACACACCACCTCTCACACCACACACACTCACACCACACCCACACACACGCTCACACACCACACACACTCTCACACACACACACACTCTCACACACACACACACACTCACACAACACACACCCTCTCACACAAAACACACACACTCTCACACACACAACACACTCTCACACACACACTCTCTCCACCACACTCTCTCCCACACACACCCTCTCTCACACCACACTCTCTCACCCACCTTCTCTCACACACCCCACTCTCACCACACCCTCTCACACACACACACTCTCACACACACACTCTCACACACCACCTCACACAACCACTCTCACACACCACACCACACACTCACACAACTCCACCACACACACCTCACACACACACACACTCCACACACAACCACCACCACACACATCTCACAAACACTGCAACAACACCCACACCACCACACCTCTCACACCACTCTCACAACACTCCTCACACACACACCTCTCACAACCCACACTCTCACACACACACACACTTCACACACCCACCTCTCCACACACACACACTCTCACACACAAACCCACTCTCCTCACACACAACACACTCGTCTCACACAACACCACACACACTCACACACACACTCACACACACACTCACACCTCACACCACACACACACAACACCACACACACACTCACACACACTCTCACACACCACACTCACACACCACTCTCTCACACACACACACTCTCACCCACACACACTCGCACACACACACACCTCACACCACACACACACTCTCACACCACACACACTCACACAATCACAACCACCTCTCACCACACACACTCTCTCACACACACCAACTCCACCCACACACACTCTCACACACAACACACACTCCACACACACACCTCTCACACACACCTCTCACACCACACTCTCACACACAACACTCTCACACACACACCTCACACACACACACTCACACCACACACCTCACACACACACACACTCAACACACACACAACATGCTCACACAACCAACACACACAACTCTCACACACACACACACCTCTCACACACACACAACACACACACACACACACACACAACTCTCACTCCCACACACTCTCACACACACTTCACTCTCACACACACACACACACTCTCACACCACACACACACTCTCACCACACTACACACCTCCACCACACTCCTCTCACACACACTCAACACTCTCACACACACACACACTCTCACAACACTCTACACACACACACGCGCCTCACTCACCCACACACACTCTCTCACACACACCACTCTCTCACACACACACACTCTCTCACACACACACACTCTCTCACACACACACCACACTCCTCACACACACACACACACAGCCTCTCACCACACACACACACACACCCTCTCACACACACACACCTCTCACACACTCACTCACACCCACACACTCTCACACACAACCCTCACACACATCCACACACACACACCACAACCTCACACACACAACACACCACACACACACTCACACCACACCATCACACACACACACACACTCTCCCACACACACACCACACACACACACACTCTCCTCACCACACACTCTCTTCACACCACACACTCTCTCACACACACACTCTCTCACACACACACTCTCTCACACACCCACTCTCTCTCCCACACTCACACTCTCTCTCACACACACACTCTCACACACACACAGCATCTCTCACACACACACTCTCACACCCACCCAACTCTCACACACACACACAACCTCTCACACACACCTCACCACACCACACACACACTCTCACAACCTCACACACACACACCTCTCCACACAACACACGGCTCCACACACTCCACCACACACACACCACACCTCTCAACACACACACACACACACTCTCACACACCACACTTCTCACTCCCTCTCACACACACCACCCTCACACAACAACCTCACACACACACTACACCACACTCTCACACACACTCTCACCACACTCACACACACCACTCCCACACACTCACAAACACTCCACTCTCACACACACTCCACAACTCTCCACACACTCTCACCTCTCACACACACTCTCACACACACTCACACACCCACACACACACACTCTCACACACACTCTCACACACTCCCACACACTCTCAACACACTCTCACCACACTCTCACACACACTCTCACACACACTCTCACACACCTCTCTCTCACCACACTCGCGCACAAACACACTCTCTCACACGCTCGCACACTCTCACACACACTCTCACACACACTCTCACAAACTCCCACACACTCTCACACACACTCCACACACACTTCACAACACTCTCTCACACCTCTCTCACACACAACCACACACACACCACACTCTCCAAACACAACTCTCACACACACACACCTCACACACACACACTCTCACACACACACACACCCACAACACACAACACACACACACACACACCTCACACCACACACCCTCTCTCACACACACACACACACTCACCACACACACACACACTCACACACACACACACACCACGCACACACACACACACACTCACCCCCTCACACACACACCACACTCCCCACCACACACACACACACTCTCACACACCACACACACCACACACCCCCCACACACACTCTCAACACACACACACTCGCACCACCACACACTCGCCACACACCACACACCCTCTCACACACACACACTCCTCACACACACACTCTCACACACACACTCTCACACACACCTCTCACACACACACTCTCACACACACTCCCACCACCACACACACCACTCACCACACACACACTCACACACACACACAC
>VCAZ01000302.1:172500-212811 GCA_005784505.1 Bagarius yarrelli
ACACACACACACACACACACTCACACACACACACAACTCACACACACACACACACACACACACACACTCACACCACACACTCTCACACACACTCCACTCACATCACACACTCTCCACACACACACACACTCTCTCACACACACACTCTCACACACACACACACTCACACACACACTCTCACACACAACCACTCTCACACCCACACACTCTCACACACACACACACACACACACACACCACACTCACACACACTCTCACACACACACACTCTCACCACAACACACTACACCACTCTCACACCACACACACACATCTCACACACTCTCAAACCACACTCTCCACACACTCTCACACACACTCTCACACACACTCTCACACACACCTCTCACACACACTCCACACACACACACACACACCACACACACTCACACACACACACACCACTACTCACACACACCTCACACACACTCTCACACACACCTCACACACACTTCACCCACAACCTCACTCACACACACACACACCTCACACACACTCACAACGCACACCACACACACAAAACACACACACTCTCACACACACACACCACTCTCACACACACACCACACACACTCTCACACACACAACCACTCTCACACACACACACTCACACACACACACTCTCCACACACACAACACTCTCACACACACACTCTCACCACACACACTCTCACACACACACACTCTCACAACACAAACTTTCACAGCACACACTCTCACACACACCTCTCACACACACTCTCACACACCTCTCACACACACTCTCACACACACTCTCACACACAACACACACACACACACACACACCTCACCACGAACACACACTCACAACACACACACCTCACACCACACTCTCACACACACACTCTCACACAACACATCTCAACACACACTCTCACCACTCACACACACACTCTCACACACACTCACACACATTACACTCTCACACACACACTCTCACCACACCTCTCACACACACCGCTCTCACACACACACTCTCACACACACCTCTCACCACACACACACACCTCCACTCCCACACCCTCACAACACACTCACACACACACACTCCACAAACACCCACTCTCACACACACTCTCACACACACTCTCACACACACTCTCCCACACACACTCACACACACTCTCACACACAACACACACTCACTCCACACACACACCTCCACCACTCCACCACACTCACACACATCCACACACCACTCCACCACCCACTCTCACACCACACACTCTCACACACACACACTCACACACACACTCTCACACACACACACACTCTCACACACTCACACACCTCTCACACACTCACACTCACACACACACACCCACACACACACACTCTCCACACACACCTCACATACACACACACACACCACACACACTCCACACACACACACTCTCACACACACTCTCACACTCTCCCACACACACACACACACTCACACACACACACTCTCACACACACACATCTCTCACACACACACACTCTCACTCACACACACTCTCACACTCTCACCCACCCACACTCTCACACACACTCTCACACACACACACTCTCACACACACACACTCACACTCTCACACACACACACACACATCTCACACACACACCACACACTCTCACACACACCCACACACTCTCACACACACACACACACCTCTCACAACACACACACACCTCCTCACAACCACACACACACACACACCACCTCACACACACACACACCACACCTCACACACACACTCACACCCACACACACACCACCCACTTCACACACACACACACACACCCACTCTCACACCACCACACACTCTCCACACACACACACACACTCTACCACACACACTCTCTCACCACACACACCACACACACTCACCACACCACAACCCTCTCACACACACACTCACACACACACAACTCTCACACACACCTCACACACATCTCACACACACACCTCTCACACACACTCACACACACGCCTCACACACCTCTCACACACACTCTCACACACACACTCCTCACACCCACACTCACACACCCACACTCTCCACACAACCCACACACTCTCACACACACTCTCCACAACACACCTACACACACTACTCACCACCCACTCTCCACACACACACACACACCCACTCTCACACACACACCACACACTCTCACACACACACACACACACACACACACACACACTCACACACACTCACACCACACACCCACACCCACCCACACACACTCTCACACTCACACACACACACACACACACACACACATCTCACACACACACACACACTCTCACACACACACACACACACTCAACACCACACACACACACACACTCTCACACACACATCACACCCCACACACACCACACACCCACACACACACATCACACACACCCACACACCCACCACACACACAACCACTCTCACACACCCCACTCTCACACACACACACCACACACACCACACACACACACCACACACACTCTCACACACACACACACACACACACACACACCCCTCCACACCACACACACACACACTCTCACACACACACACACACCCACAACACAACACACACACACACACCCACACTCTCCACACACACACACACACTCACACACACACACACACTCACACACTCTCACACACACACACACACACACACACACACACACACACCCACACACACTTCACACACACACAACACACACACACACACTCTCACACACACACACACACACACACACACACTCACACACACACACACACTCACACACACACACACACTCTCACACACACACACACACCACACACACACACTCTCACACACACACACACACTCTCACACAACATCACACACCTCACACACACACACTCTCACACACACACACACACTCTCACACACACACACACTCTCACACACACACCACACTCTCACACACACACACTCTCACACACAACACACCAACCTCACACCAACACACTCACCACACAACACCCACTCACACACACACACACACACTCTCACACACACACACCGCTCACACACACACACACTCTCACACACACACACACACTCTCACACACACACACACTCTCACACACACACACACTCTCACACCACACAACACACACACACACTCTCACACACCACACACACACACACAAACACAAACACACACTCTCACACACCTGAGTGAGAAGCCATGGGTGGTCCTGTGTGAGCCGGTCCAGCGGTCTCGGCGTGACGGGACGGCATGGCGTCCACACGCTGTAAAAGCGGTTTTGGACAGCTGCTGGTCTCGGACTAGCTGCAGGTGGGTGTTGGATGTGTTTGTACAGGAACTCTTTTCCTGTCTGCTCTGAGATGGCTTTAGCAGACATTGTGTCACCTTTTCTCCACACACAGACACAGATACACACACCCACACACCATAAAAAAAAAAAATAAGGAGCAGGTAAAATGCCACTCCAGCTGTACAGGCCACACCCATATTAGGCAAACAGCATCTGAATTTCAGCAGGTATATCAGATATTTCAGGGAATATTTTAGAGGTTAAACCTGCATGTGTGTATGTGTGTGTGAGTGTGTGTTTGTGTGGGGAGGGGGGGATCCATCTATATACGCAAATACACCCACTATAAGAGCAGCATTACTCACATCGTAATTGTTATCTTTGTGCTTGTGCTGGAATAAAGTCATAAATACGTCACCATTAGATATTTCTGTATATTTATATAGAGAGAGTAACACACATGTGACGAACAAGGAGGTCAAGGAGCAGGAGGTGAAATCTGTACCAGCAGGAGCTGTTAGTCAACACACACCTTGTGCTAATGTGTGAAGGAGAGTCTCATGAGACTTTTGGAATACATCAGACAGATTAACGTGTGCCATTTAACACACACACACCACACACACCCCCCTCCCTGGGTTGTGCTGTAAAACAGCTGTATTAATAAAGCCAATTGTAATAATTCATTAAATCTGCAGGGATGCTATTATAACAATATATGCCACATATTTTGCATGTCCTCACACACACACACACACACACACACACAATTCTCAGTATGATTAGGACTATTTTGTTGATATGGCCCACCAAAAGCGTCATTTAGAATCAGTTTTAGACGTCCAAGAATTCAGGCTCCTAAAGTGGGCGGGACAAACTGTCTGATCTGTCAATCAAAGAACCCTAGCCAATCAGGGGCTTCCGTATAGTTACAAGACAAGTTAAAAATAATAAATGAGGATAAAAGATAAAAGGATAAAAATGATAAAAACAATACAATATGTAATATAATATAACATTTATATTTTGTAAACATTTCTACGTTACAAGTTATACACAACAAGTTCTTTTTTTCTGTCAGCAGCGCATGCTAACTTGCTAGCGCACCTCACTATAAGTGACAGCTGCGAACGAGCTAACCAGCTAAATTACAGCTAAAAGAAACGTTTTCACCAAAGACAGCAAACAAAGAGAAAATTAAATTATTAAATAATCTTATTTGGCTAATTTGTTATTTTTTTTAATGAACATTAATTCATCAGAAAAAAACCTACTAAAGCGGACATTGCTAATCGGGGAGGGCCACATCTCAAACAGCTCCATTTTTATAAAGTAGTGCACTATATAGGGTGCATCTGTCGCGCTCTCGTGCCCTACATAGTGCACTCGTGTACACTACACACTGCAGATTGAGACTCGACCAGGCTGGTGCTAAATATAACGTTAACTCGGCACCCTTGGCAGCAGATCCTTACCGTGCAGACGAAGAACCGCGTGGAGACGATAACGCCACGAGAGCCGGTTGTATTCCTGTGGCCGCGCGTGCTAATGCTAACCCGGTTAAACCGTACACGGATAAACACCGACAGCACGAGCGCCCAATGACTGCCGGTACACTCAGCTAGTGTCGCCAGTCTCTCGCCTCATCATCTCGCCACAGCGTTAGTCCACTCTGATTGGCTCAAACGTGGCACCACGTGACCTCGGACGCCGACGGCGTTTTTTAGATTCTTCCAAATTGTTCCAAAGCGTCAGTCATAAAAATAATTTAAAATATTATATTTGCTCTTCGGTACTAAAATTAAATTTTATTTTTAATTAAAAACTTTAATATTTAATATTCTGTCTAATAAAGTAAGCTTATGTTTGTCCAATCAAACGCTCTGTAGATTGTATCTGTCCCGCCCCCAAACGCGCGTCTATAGTAGAAGTAGGAATTTAAAAAAAGAAAAGAAAAACATGTTATTAATATAAAACTTCCCACTGTGATTTATGTGTGGAAAGTGTCTGATGTTTGGGCTTTTTTTAGTGAGCATGTTCTCCTTGTGTGTGTGTGTGTCCCTGTGATGGACTGGTGACCTGTCCAGGGTGTCCCCCTCCTGCCTTTCACCCTTGCAGAGACGGCTGGAATAGACTCCAGCAGATCCCGGTGACCCCGAATTAGGGGAATAAGTGGATATAAAAGATGGATGAATGGATGTATATGGTGATATATTTTGAAACAAAGTTAGGAAAATAAACAAATTTAAAATAGTTTCTTGCTAAAATAGTACAAAGGTTTCACTCAGTTAAACATTTTTTACCTATTATATTTACTGTGGATTAGAAAAAGGAATTATTTGCATTTGCCTTGTCACTGTATCTACACAAGACTATTTTTGGAAAGATTTAGAATCTTATATTAATTGTAGATTTGGACGTAGTGGCTACTGGTGCTAAAAAATATTAGCGAAGCAAAAACAAACTGTAATTTAATCTGGTGATGGTGATGATGTGACATTACCGCTAGCTAAAATATTTAAAATGTTCATGTTGAAGTCGACTGTTAAAATAATGTAATAACTGTAAAATGAATAAGTGAATTTAAGTTTAATGTGAGTTGATTAACACTTAATAATTCATCAAGATAATCATTTAAATTCAGTCATTTATATCAATCAGATTCAGAAATGGAGGCTGTAATACTAATGTTGTCCACTAGAGGAAGACAAAGGGGGAAAAATACAAAGAAAACATGACTTACATAGAATCCAGTTGAGACTCGAACAGACCAATCACAGGAGGCCATATATTTAAAAACAAAATTTACATTTCTAGCAGACCCCCTTATCCAGAGTGACTTACATTTATCTTATTTATACAGCTGAGCAATGGGGGGCTAAGGGCCTTGCTCAGGGGCCCAGCAGTTGCAGCTTGGTGGTGCTGGAAATCTAAGCCTCTATCTTTAGCTTATCAGACCAACACCTTAACCACTGAGCCCCCAGCTCTTCTACTGCCTTTGCTATCAACAAAAGTGGGAGTTTGGGGCAAAAAAAACATAGAAAAAAAGACAGATACAGATGTGAAATAAGCCAATGAGAGCTCACCCTCAGATCACATGCTTTTTAAAAGTTTACAGACAAAAAAATACACACACATCCACAAACAATAGATTATTTGACTAACAGTGAAACAGTACAATTAAAAAATGAAATGCTTTTATTTGGTTATTAGTTTGCGATGATATCAATGATTTATTTATTGATCAGCCGTCACTGGACTTGCATGTTTAATGTAGGTTTGTGCGCTCAATGTGCTTTTTTATTATTAGATGAAGAACAGAATTGCTAAGGTATAAATTAATCAGATCAAAGTAAGTAGATGACACTGGTTCATCCATCAATAATGGATAACAACCTGAGAGGTTGAGGAAGAGCAAGATGAAGAACAATCATTTCAGATAAAGTTACTGGGATCGATCATGAAATAGAAGTGAGGGAAACAGGATAAAGGGTTAAGCTTGTTGTAGATCTTTCAGGATGATCAGAATGATTGGAATGAATCCAATGGAAAAGGAGTGTAATAGTTTTTATATCCATTGTAAGTGTGTGTGTGTTTATTCGCAGCTGTGATGATAAGCTTGTTTACTGTACATTTCAATCAGATTGAGTTGAATTGAGCTGAAAAAAACCCCAAGACTGATTAAATATAGAGTCACACGGTTACTAAGATGAGGAATGGTTAAAGGTGGTTGTGTGATGATGTTTAGTTCACCACATAGCTGTGTGTGTGTGTGTGTGTGTGTGATTAAAGAGGCTTTTTCTCTCTCTCTGTCTGTCTGTCTGTCTGTCTGTCCATCTCTTTCTCTCCCTGACAGTCTCTAGGTCTGTCTGTCTTTCTCTTCCTTAGTTCGTCTGTCTGTCTGTCTCTTTCTCTCCCTCAGGCTGTCTTTATGTCTGTCTGTCTGTCTCTCTGTCTGTTTTTTTCTCAGTTAGTCTGTCTGTCTCTTACACTCTCCCTCAGTCTCTTTGTCTGCCTGACCTGCTGAGACTTAAGTTTTCCCTAACAGCCTATATGTAACTTTTAGTGGTTCGGTGGGAGGCTTAGGGGCCTTTAATGATAATGCCAGTATCAGGGATAACTAGCCAGCACCTGTTCAACCCTAAGCATCGCTTAGTAGCGTACTTCTTACCCTCGGCTATATTGAAGTAGGGCACATATCAGCTAAACAGTCTCGCAGTGTTCGGTCTGTTTAAGGATCTTGTCACCTCAGTGCAGAGAAAAACGGGAGGCCCCTGGGTGAAGGTTGAACTCTGGCCCTTAAGAACTGCTTGTCCAGCCTACTACGTGGACAAGCTTCTTAATTCTCAGCCGCTCAGTTAATTTATAACTTGGTAGTGGTCCTAGTTATCACCTCCACCAGCTCCTCATACACTAGAGCATGGCAATGACTCCACACTTCCCTCTATACTCGTTGCCGCTGCAGTTGGACTTCTCCCTGGGAGAAAAACATTCTCATTAAAAGAGGGCTATAAATGAGCAGAGCACACACAACTGAGGTTTTTCAAATGCTTTACAGAAACCGATATATAAAGTTACAGTCTCTGTGAGCTTATCTAGATCGTTGGGAGCAGCTTCAAAACCACTCCATTCAGTGCAGTTAAAACAGCCTGCTCTCTTTCATTGGTCCACCTCTTTACAGCTTTAGCAGATTTACGTTTTGGACTGTGAGTCAGTATAAGATGAACCAAGCAGTGGTCAGATAGTCCTAAAGCTGCCATGGGACAGAGTGATATGCGGTGTGGCAGTGATCCAATGTGTTACTGTTTCTGGTTGGACATGTTGGACCACTAATTGAAAGATCAGGGTTTGATTCCCAGGACTACCAAGCTGCCACTGCTTGGCCCTTAGTTGTATAAAAAAAAGATAAATGTAAGTTCGCCAAAAGCACTTCTAGTTTGGGGCAGCGTGCCTTCTTTAACACTGTTACATGTTATAAAGTTGATTTATAAGTATGTCCCAACACCTCTCAATTTTCTCTGTTGATTGTGCATCACAATTAACCCTAAACAGCTAGGAGCTTGGTAAATGTAGCCCGTTATCTGGAATGGAATAATTCAGCCAGGTTTTCATGAAACACAGAGCAGCGGAGTTTGAGAAATCCTTATTTCGGAAAGCAAAAAGACGTTTATTATTCCGTTTTGTCAGGTATAAAAATGTTTGCCAGGCCCGCGCTGTCTAAGCCTAACGAGCGCCCCCTCCTGCTTTCCCCGTCTGCGTATCTTGTAGCAACTAACCAGCGGCAAGTCAAAACACTACAACTAGGACAACTAAGAACTGTTCCTTTTCAAGCTTCACTTGACATGGCGAAGCACCCATTTTGAGAACTTTCGAAAGCTGACTCCTTTAAGGTGCCCCTGAGGTTTTTAAGCTAATGCCAGTTAAACTGTCTGACCAATTGTCATGACTTATGAAGTGACTGTTCGGCCAGTTTTCGGCTTTTAGACCAACACTTTGTGTGCTACTGTTATTGCACAGAAGGTCGGGCTGAGTCAGAACAGGATATATGCGTCGCAGCTGGCTCCGCTTTTAAAGCTTTCTACACCTAGGCTGCAAGTGCAGTTATTACTCAGCGTAGCTCCCCTGTTATCAATTGTTGATAAGACTCCTGTTATCTAGTGTTTATTGTTAGGGTGTCCGCCCTGTTCTGTGCAGCCTCTTATCTAAAAGGTCTTTTACCTATTCAAGAAGTGGAACTGCTGTGAAACTTGGTTTGCTGATTCAGTGCCGCTCATTAACTATTTAAGCCAATATGAAAACTCGGTGTTCTAAGCCTGGTCGTTTAGTGATGTAGCTTCACCTGTCAAGCTATGAGCTCATCAATAAAGCACATTTATTACATAAAACAGTTTAAAATATATTAATGGCTGCTCTGGGAACGGCAGCAACTTCTCCTTTTTACCTCCTTTTGTGTCTTGTTAAAAATCTTTGATTAATGAACCTTTTCATGGTACACTTAAGGAGGAAACCTCATTGCTTTGAAAAGCTTCATTTTACTACCATTAATTTACCGGTTAGAACATTTGATTTAGCTGAAAGCTACTACTCCTTTCTCCATCACAACCAATTTTTGAGTTTGTGATGTCATTAATCCATAAGTCGGCCATATTGGCCACAATGAACAAAAACAATGGCAATTAACTGAAGGGAACTTACAGGTTTGGCTGATTATTGTTGCTGAAAAATGGTCAGTTTGGTCTGTAGCAATAGTTTAGACTGTGTGTGTTTGGCTAAAAAAAAAAAAAACCTGATGTAGTTTAATATATTTGAATAAGAAAAAGAAGGAAGAAATGTGGGTCATCAGTTTACAATAAAGGAGCCAGCTCTTTCCTGCTTACTAGGTCTTTCTCTGTTAAAACATATTGTGAAGTAGATGCCAAAATATTGGTAAGATTTTAGACGATGTTTTTCTGGTAAATAAAACCGAATGTAAAATGGAATAAATATTATTGTACACTCAGGCCATGTGTGTGTCAGCTACTTATTAGAAGTTTTAGTTGATTCCACTAGATGGCGACATTAACAAATATATATTTTTTATACAGAACGTTTCCTTCAAAAGTTACTTTAATTAGACCAAAAAAAGGCCTAAAGTCTAAAGAATCCTACTTTTACTTTATGCAGTAACACTAAAAATATCTAACGGAAATACTTTTTATTTAAGCTTTAAATTAAGTTTTAATTTCAATATTCAGTGCAAATAGATAAAAATAAATAACATTAGCGACTTGAAATTATTTCTATTTATGATACAATATAAATATATTTATTGATATATTTGTTGCTCTCCTTACTTTTTGAGTGGCTGAGTTGATTCAGTTCCTCTAATACCGCCCCAGTACCAATAAAAAACCCTCCTCTGCTTAAAAAAAACCCCTCTTCTGCAGAATGTCTCAAACACGATCGGCCCTGTGATATGATTGACACGTCAGTCACCGCATTTAGATCGTCAGCTTTCCAACACTGTCTTTTCCGTTATAAATCATTAAAGACTAATTGTGACTATTCAGTAAAAGCCTCTAAGCTTTATGATACCATATGACCGTTAATAAGTCATAAAGACGTTTTAATTCCGGTTCATTCTGTTGTTTCTATAGCTACAGCTCAACATTCAGTTCTACACTGTACGCAGTTCTGAACCTCTCCACCAATTAAACGTCCATATTTCAGTTTTTCCAGCCTGGGTGAGTCTTCAGGTCTTTAGGGTCTTTGGGGTTTTAGCTCTTTTTTTGCTGAATAACATGACGAGTTGCAGTTTTTCTTGTACAAAGCAAGAGATAAATAGAGAGGATGTGAAAGACGTGTTAACTGTTGCCGAAGTGATTATAATACGAACTTGGTAATTAAGTTAGAAAAAGCAAATAACGTACATTGTGATTTGTACATTAACAAAAAAAACAAAAAGAATTAAACTAGGAGAATTATTGATGTGTAGAATGAACTCAGCTCCGGAAATCCTCCGCTGAGTGTGTCACACAGGACGTCCCTCTGTAATCTGTCAATCACAGCAATTAAAGATGTATTTTAACTTTAAGACCTGCCATAGAACAACTTTATATTTTAGTATTTTTACATGCTGTCATGTCATTTACGCTCATACGCTCACATCAGGTACATTCATCTCATTTATACAACTGAGCAACTGGGGGTTAAGGGCCTTAATCAGGGGCCCAACAGTGGTAACTTGGTGGTGCTGGGAATGGAACCCTGATCTTCTACTGCGCTACTAGATCTAGGAATAAACCAACGCCTGGCAACCCAGACACCTGCACTAACAGGGGCGGCGGTGGCTCAAATGGTTAAGTGTTATGAGTTGTTGATCTGAAGACCAGAAGACATGGGTTTGAGCCCCACCACCGCCAGCCAGCCACCGTTGGGGGCTTAAGCAAGACCCTTAGCCCTTTCCTGCTCCAGCGGCGTCGCATCATAGCCGACCCTGAACTCTAAAAAATATATTTATTTGAGCAGCACCGGTAAATTAGATATGTCTATAATTGTATCCACCCTGAATATGTTTAATAATCAGAGGAGAAAAGCCTCCTGCTGTAAATACAAGACCTTAACGAAAACCTCATCCACCTGGTAGATTTGTAAGGTGGAAGGGGAGTCAGAGATATTATATAAGTCCCGGGTTCGATTCCCCCGCAGGGGTCTTTATGTGTGGATGTTCAGCTCAATGCATTTTTCTGTCTGACGTGAACAAAAGAGGTTCCCACCCACGGGAACCCACCCAATCTGGCAACACTGCTTGGGGGCGGGTTTATGCTAAAACGGCAGTGTGAATCAACAATAGTGGGCGTGGCTTGTTCGGTGTGACGTAACAAAAACATCTAAAAACAGTTTGATTTGATTTAACAAGATAAAAAAAACACTGTGTGAATCGTTATCATTATAGGATGTTTGTGTACACACACTGCACACACACACATTCTGAACACAAACTACTTGTAAAAATGCATGTCACATCCGTTGGCCACTTTAATGCAATTCCATCTACAATTTAAAATCGATCCCCGATTCATTCTGCAGCTTTACATTAGGATAATTCATCCGCTTTATTTTCCATCTGCCTCTTTTTCAAGCTGCTCTCTTTTTCTCTGGTTTCCATCAATCTCAGCACTTCTGCCCCTGAGACCCTGAGACCCTGAAGCCCTCCATCATTAGCATCAGCTGGGAAGTTTGCTATGTTGGCAGGGATGATTTTTATTATTGGATGAACTAAAACTTGACATAAATAAATGGGGTTTGAAGTGAAATGGCAATGAAATATTCAGTAAAATAATATCTTTAAAAAAATGATTTTGGTCTTGAATGAATGCTGAACATCTACATAAAGTTGCCCAGTCGGCATAACTTTTAATCATTACTACGTTTGTGATGGCAAAATTCAGGAGTCTCTGCACTTTAACCGCATGTTATTTTCCAGATTCGAATATTTCAGCTATTAAATAAATAATAATAACACAAGCGTTTTAGAACAGAAATCATTTCAAAACTTTGTTTGCTGAAACATTTCTGTTTGTTTCAGGTGTGATGATCACACTGCTGGACGGCTCCTGAATTGGTTTCACTCTCCGGATTATAAGAGGACTGGATTAGGGGACAGTGGCACGTTTTTTTAGCGCTGCTCTCACACCTTCGCCAGGATGTGTATATGGCTTAGAATGTTTTCGTGTTTCCGGTGGATCAGAAAATGGCACCTTCGAAAGATGATAATGATGATTTTTGTCTTGTTCTTCGTTAAGGTGACCTGGGACAGTCGTGATAAGGATAAGAGCAGTGATGTCAAGTCCTATATTTTTCAGCCGCACAACAGTTTGAACTTCTTAAAGATGAACCTAACCATTAGTCACGAAGAGGCACGGAAATTCAGCAACCACCGATACTTGATAAACCAGAGGCAGAAATGCACCTCTGAGGACGTGCTCCTCTTGTTGTTTGTCAAAAGCTCGCCAGAGAACTTCAAAAGGAGGCGGGCCATACGTTCGACGTGGGGCAACGAGGCCTACATTCAGAAGAACTTCAACGTGACTGTGAAAGTGCTGTTTGCTCTTGGCATGAAACCGCAACCACTGGATCGGAGAAAGCTTCAGCACATGTTGTTTAAAGAAGATCTAATTCACCGAGATCTAATTCAACAGGACTTTTTCGATACCTTTCACAACCTCACGACTAAGTTTCTCCTCCAGCTCACCTGGACACACACCTATTGCAACCATGCCCACTTCATTATGTCTGCGGACGATGACATCTTTATCCACACACCTAACCTGATCCGCTATCTGCAGGAGATAAACCAGGCCGACGTCAAAGACTTCTGGGTTGGCAATGTGAATCGAGGCGCTCCACCCAATCGTAATAAAGACAGCAAGTACTACGTGTCTTACGAGATGTACCCTTGGTCCCTCTATCCTGACTACACTTTTGGAGCCGGTTATGTTTTTTCCAGGGACGTGGCTTCTAAAGTCTACCATGCGTCTCTGACATTAAATGCCTCCCTTTATATCGACGACGTATTTATGGGCATTTGTGCCAGCGCGATGGGGATCTCACCCCAACAACATGTCTTTTTCTCGGGAGACGGCAAGGCTCCTAACGACGCCTGCATCTACAAGCAAATGATAACATCCCATGGACATGTCGAAGATATCCATGAACTCTGGAAATTTGCAACAGATCCTGAGTTGCGGAGGTTTTCCACCGGGTTTTTCGGACGGCTCTACTGTACCATGGTTAAAATCCGACACCTCTGTACAGTTAGCAATACATTCACCTACCCGTGTGAGGCAGCTTTTTTATAATGGCATTAATCGGTATGAAATCGGCATTGATTCCCGCTCACTTTTGGATCAACACCTTGATGGATAGGACCTTGTCCGCTTGATGTTTTGGAAGGAAACATCGTTACGTTAAGATTTCGGAGGAATCCGAGGAAGTCTATGGGGAACAGGAATGTTCCATTTAAACCCACAGCTTTTTTTTGTTTTGTATTCTTTGATGATCTGTTATTTGCCTCAGCATCTTTTATACGGAATTTAAAGCACTTTTCAGAGTTTGGTGTGTTTGTGATGACATTTAACTTCACATTAAAAGCTGTTGGTAATAGATTATTATCGTGATCGTTATGTTGTTGTGTGTGTCCATTACCACAGCGGTAAGCGAAAGATAAGGAACTGCCTCCTGTGTGATTCTGAGTCAGTCATTTAGGAGGTTTTGCCTAAAATATTTAGTGGTCACACACACGCCTTTCCTGTCTGTCTGATATACAGTGAATTGTCTTCTGTGAAGTTCTGGACCATCACTCTGCCCTGCCAATGCCTTGCTGCCAGAAACATTGATTAAAAAAAAAAAAAAGTCATTATTCCATAGTTTAATTCACACCCAGGTTCCCAACACTTTTATGCATTTTTTTTTACTGTGTTGAAATCAGTGATATGATTTTAAAAAATAAACAAAATCTATTTATAGGTTGTGTCTTCGAATAACATTTCCACCCCTGGTTTTGAAAATTCTACAAAACCTTTTTTTCACTTTTCTGAATTGAATCCATCCATTCATTCCATTCAAAAGAAAGAAAGAAATCCAGGTCTTATGCAAATTCATTCATTCATTCATCTTCTATAGCCGCTTATCCTCTAATTCGGGGTCACAGGGTTCTGCTGGAGTCCATCCCAGCCGTCTCTGAAATGGGGAAAGACAGGAGGGGGACCCCCTGGGCAGGTCGCCAGTCCATCACAGGGCCACACACACACACACACTCACTCCTATCAACAATCAATCGAACATACATGTTTTTGGACTGTGGGAGGAAACCGGAGAACCCTGAGTAAACACACGCAAGCACAGGGAGAACATGTAAACTCCACACAGAAAGACCCCCTGGAATCGTGAGGCAACAGGGCTGCCTTGTATCTGTATGTCATTTAAAATAAATGGCCAGGAGTCGTTTTGGCGCCATTTCCTGAGGCGTTATATAAGTTCAAGATTCAGTTATATAAATTGTGAACATTAATAAGAATCTGATTGGGTGGTATGATATAGCAATAATTAACTGTTTTGTTTATATGATTGCGGTATGTAAGAGTACGGGGAGGTCTGTATGTCCTCGACACTTTTGGATGAGGATTTTTCAGTGTTTTGCTCTGACTGATGTGAAAATGCTGAGCCGGTTCTACATTTACATTTGCATTTGCAGTATTTGGCAGACGTCCTTATCCAGAGCGACTTACAATATTCCTTGTTATACAACTCTGTAACTCTGTTTTTTTTATTTTTAAACAGTGTAATATTGTGTTCGGTACACAGCGCCCTCTGGTGTGTACAGTGGATCAGTGCAGGTATGACGTGTGATAAATATCTGTAAAATTAAGCAGCGGCTCAATAAAAGCAAAAATGAAAGTCGATAGTTAGAAATAAGAATTATATGCAAATAAAATAAGCAGAATAAGACATGACGTCAAAACTACAGAAACACAAAACCTTTTTATAAACTAAACAATATGTTTGTTTTTTTACATTTTAAAACAGTTTTACAAAAGAAACTAAGTAGAATCGAGTGAATTCAACACTCACACACACACACACACACACACACACACACACACACACTGGTACTTAGAGAACCCAGAAACCAGGTGAACATCAGTGTTCCTGCCTGTCCTCAGCAATGACGTCGTTTGTTTGTCTATTTACAGCGAGTTTATGAAAACTGCTGAGTGAAACTCTGATGAAACTCTTTTATCTTCTCCAAAACTATTTCCAGTTTCGGAATCGGAGGAAGGATCGTCATCCTGAGCGGTAAGAAAGCAGTAACATCAACAAACTAAAGGATTATTAACAAAATGCTAAAGTTTATGCTATCAAAAAAATTTAACTGAACTGTGAGCCCACAAAACAGAGTACGCTAACAGCTAATCAATTAGCTATAAGACTTAATGCTAATCAAAGCTATGTAACACAGCTAGCTTCCGAAAATTAGAGTGAGAATAAATTACATTTCTTTTATTTGGTAAAATTTATTTTAACCAGTCTTTTTGCTGTACAAACCTGAAATGGTACGTTCCGTTTTTCTGCCCAAATCCACTTCCGGGTACGAGGCAGACGCCTTTTTCCTCCAGCAGTCTCATACAGTAGAACATGTCTGGAGCCTGAGCTTTCTCCTGCACACGTCGACACACAAGCCTTTAACACTGATTAGAAACAGAGCGCAGCGGACTAAACCACTCTGCGGTGATCCGGGGACGTACCTGAGCTGCAGAGACGGCTTTAGGCGGGATATGGATGCGGGGGAAGGTGTACATGGCCCCCTGGACCGGATTACACTTGATCCCTGGCACCTGATTGAGGATCTGCTGCGTCATGCTAGCTTTCTTAGCTAACTCAGCAAGAATGTGTGAGCGCTCCTACACACGGCACCAAAGACAACATGGCTTTAACTTTCCCGCCTTTTTCCTGGTTAGCTTATGATTAAAAAAGCGGTCATGCCGTTACTATAAGCACCTGGATGAAGGTGTGGTATGAGGGTTCGTGCGGTTCAGGAGGATTCACCACCAGGTCCAGTAAAGCCTGCCCTGTGACAGGGGGACACAGACGCACCGATACCAGCTTTGTTAGCTGAACTTTGACCTCAGGGTCCAAATTCACCACCTCCATGTAGCCACCGCGGAACCCACACCTTACAGAAAACAAACAAAGGATTTTTTAAAACTTTTTGGCTAGAATTAAAGCTAAAACACTCCTAATGGAGAAGTGCAGCTGCAACTCAAACACGCGTGTAGCTTGCTAATTTTACTAACAAGCTTATTTTAATCATTAATTTTTAAATAAACCAAAATCAGATGGTCGAGAGCAGCATAACACTGGCTGAACTATTCAGCTCTCTACATCGTGCTACCAAACTAGCTAGAGTAAACCCAGACGGCTAATCTCTGCCTCTGAAATCGCACACTTCCATACTATATAGTGTGTGTGATAGAGTGTGTGAGGTGTGTAGTATATCTGAAACTTTAGGTTGTGTTAAATCAGTGTGTAATTTTCCTGGAAGCACACTTTACTGTCCCATGATCCTGCGGGACAGACGACGCCTCATATTCCAAAATGGCGGAAAGGAAGCGGCGCCGCGGCGACTTTACAAGAGTTTAAAGTAACTTTAATACTTCAGGATAAAAACACTGTTCACTGCAGCGAAATTTCATCCAACTTTGAACATTAACACACTGCTGTGACGTCATACTGTATGTCACGTGATCAACGGTGCAGACTAACCTCAAATGTAGCGCATGTTTAGGTATTGCGCGATTCCGCAAGTTAGCGACCTGAAGAAAGTTGTAGTAACCAGGGCAGACCAGGCTCTGGGGGCACCCTAGGCAAGATTGGAGATTTCCGCCCCCCCCATTTAAGACTTTAAGAGTACATAAACGGAAAAACTAATATATATATATCATATATATATATATATGGTATATATCATATATATATCTATATATATATATATATATATATATATATATATATATATATATATATATATATATATATATATATATATATATATATATATATATATATAGGGTAACTGCATGTGTATGCGTAATTAATGCGTTATGGTGACATTATAATCACGTCCTGATGCAGATGCGCATGTTTACATTAGTCAAATATAATAATTTTTTGTTGCTTAATATATATGTGTGTGTAGAAACGCACAATGGACACAAGAGGGAGCAATTCCGCCAAAAAATAAAACCTTTATGCGACGCCTTCCAGTCATTTTGCGGTTTGTAGTCTATGCCATAGGCCGCCCTGGTAGTGACATCTATCTGGGACGATATCTTACACACACTCACTCTCCAATGTAGCACTTGGACGTGGAATGAAAGGAAGCTAGCTCCACCCGGTCCGAGTACTTCGGCCCCATCTCGAACAGCACCTTTTTAAAGGAGTGAAACTCGCAGCCGTCCGCGTACACGTTGTCCTGATAGACCTGCGCGCATGAAGGTCAAAGAAATTACAGTGAAATTAATACAAATCAGGAAAGAAACAAAAGACCATAAGACCTCACCTCGTCTGCCATTAGGAAGAGCTTTTCCTCAGCGGCGAATCGGATCACGTCTTCAATACAGCGCCGACTTTGCACCTGACCTAGCCATAAAAATCGATCGCAATTCCTAACTCTGATTGATAAGAAGGTTCTGCTGGAAGTTGTTTTGTGTGAAGATGTTTAGATCTCCAGCATCCACCCCAATTATGGTTCTATCTATTGAGTATATGGTGTGATGAGGTTTTTTTTTTTTTTTTACCCGTCGGGTTCCCGGGGTTGATGATACACAGGACTCGAGGGGTGCAACGTTTTCTCGCTTCCTCCAGCGCACGACGCAGCTCCCGGACGTCTAAACTCCAGCATGTTTCCTCGTCCAGATAATAATTAACCTGCACGGCGGCGAGTTCGGCCAGCGCGGCGGAGTAGAGCGGATACTGGGGGATGGAGATCATTACTCCGGTGCGTGAAGTTCCTTCACCTGAGACCAGCAGCTTCAGCATCGTCTGGGGGAGAGAGACTAGTGCTAATCTGCTAGCCAGTTACTAAACCAGCGACATTGCTAGGTATCAGTCAGACTGGGTTTCTTTCTAGCAACATAAGCACCACACATCATTGGCAAAAACGTGCTCCTTAAAGGTTCTTTAAAGGATAATCGGTTTTAGCGTTACAGCCCACTAACAGGTAGCTACACGCTAGGTGAGCGTTCATTCTTTACGTAGTTACAAACCGAAATAGAGCTGTAAAGAATGTAGCCAAGATGGAGATCATCTGTGCTTTCAAGTTAGCATCATAATAAAGGTGACGCAGTGTGTGTGTGTGTGTGTGTGTACCACAATGCCATCACTGGCTCCAGTGCTGAGGTAGATGTTGTCTGGATCACACTTGATTCCGCCGTCTCTCTTCTCGATGTATCGCGCCACATCCTGTCGAACGAGCTGAATCCCCTGACTGGCGCTGTACGAGCCTGAAGGGGGCGGAGTCAGGAAACAAAGGATGGCACCTTAGCTCATATCTCAATGGAAGGGATATGAACAGTAAATCATATAAAAGAGTTGAACGTTTCCCGCTCTAGCTAATGAACCAGCTAAGCAGTGAGACAGGAACGGCACAGAGTGAGACCTTACCCAGACTTCCTCCACTGCAGGCCTGAAGAATCCGCCGTGCTCGACTTTTCACATCCTCAGGAAATCTTTTATCATCAAGAAGATCAGGATAAGAGCAGATGGCCAGCACCTGAAACACACACACACACACACACACACACACACACACACATCAGCAGCCATTTATTCTACAAGGTTACAATGAAAATGTTCTATTTGTCTTCAAAAGAATGTTTTGTATAAAAATAAGCATCTCTCTTTCTAACACACACACACACACCAGCAGCAGCAGTTCACTGGCATTGATGTTTATCTCCTACCTGTCTGAAAAAGGTGATGGGTTTCTGACCCATGGCCTGACAGTCTCCGATATTTGCCCTTATCACTTCAGTAAAGGGTTTTTTCACTCCCTACACGAGGGGACAAAATTAAGCAACAGCGTTACACACCCCGGCTGTGTCCCAACAACCAACCCCCCCCCCCCCCCCCCCCCACCCCCCCCCCCCCCCCCCCCCCCCCCCCCATATCACACACATCAGACCATATTCACTAATAAAGACACACTCCATTTACTACATAACCCAAAGAAATGTTTCAAACCAAACATCTCTTTACTATACGGGTCACATACTGTGTCCCAAACCATACAACACATTCACTACATAGTCCACTCCTTATTTCACTACATAGGCTACACAGTCGTAGCTGGAACACATAGTCTAAAAATGTGCCAGCCACAAGTTTTTGGCCTGTGTAGTGAATGTGGCATGTGGTTTGGGACGGAGCTCCAGCTATGTGTCCTATGTAGTGAACGAGTTGTGTGGTTTGGGACGCAGCCATGGCTACGTGGCCTCTATAGTGAATGAGCGGTGGCGCTGTTTTTCAAACTCGGCAACATGTTTACTATATAAACATTATTTATTGTCCACCATAAACGTGTTCAAAAACCACACACACTAAAATATTTAACATGTACTAAACCAATCATTCTCCTCATTACATAGCCAAAATCACTGTGGGTGTGTCCTCACCTACCACACACCCCACTCATCTTACTGTGGGTGTGTGTGTGTCTAAAGCCGAATGCTCTAATCAATGTACAAGAAACCAAATGAACCCCCTCATCAGCCCCCCAGTGGGTGTGTCTCAAACCACACCGTTATTCACCATCAACTGCCACATCATCCCACATCCTTCCACAGTCACATGTTAGAGCAGCTCAATTAAATGCACCCGAACCTGCTGAAGCTCCGTTTCGATTTGCGCGGCCCTCTGCACTATGGGCCCGCGCACCGCGTACTCCACCTTCTTCACGTTCGGGTTCATGGTGTCCATCGTCAACACCTTCATCCCAGAAACCGTGACGCTGTTTGGCAGCATTTCTGCAGCTGGAGTCCCTCTGACAGGAAGTAGAGTGTGAGGAAATACAGGAACGGCTAAACACTCAGGACTGAAGAGAGAGAGAATATACCTCTTCCCGTTGTTCTCAGGATAAATGAACCTCGTCTGTAATGGTTAAAATAAACATGGTGTTACCCACAGCTGGGGGAGGTTTTTCTCTTTAGAGCTTTAGAAACGATGTGTGTGCTGCTTTTGTTAACTCGAGTGTTCTCTGTAGAACTGTTTTACTTTTCCTTTTATTACCAGCTTCTTCACAAATAGCCATAAAAGCAGCGCTCGAGTGTCTCGACTTCACTTTTAAAAGACACTCTTACACTTCATGTCTAACGCTTTTCCATTAAAAAAATAATCTAGGCTCGTACCCTGATCCCAGCTCAGAACCGGCCCCAAAACCTCACTGGTCTCTAATGGGAACTGATGACATCAGGGGGCGGAGCTTCCACTACAGGGCGCAGTTTGAGAGACGCCATTTTTAAAAGTTGATGGAAGAAAAAAAAACACCAGATAAAGGAGAAAAATTCAATTGTTCAGTTAATTAACGATGGACAGAAAAGACCATCACTTTCCTCACCATCAGGACCACCAGCACAGGACAACAGGAATAAGAAAGTGTGTTTATGAGGAGTTAGTGGGGAAATGGCAACCGCAGAGTTTAACTGATTGAACACAAGTATTAAAAAAAGAGCTAAGAAATATGAAGGTCAGGAACCCCTGGTGGAAAAGCGAGCAGAGATTTAGACGTTTTAGTTCTTAATAGAAAAAAAAAGTGGGCGTGGCATCGGGCAAGAAACGCATCTGAAAGTCTTGAGGTGTTTGACGCAGACATGCTGAAGATCCACGAGGTACTGAGCTGGTGGGACATTTGTTAGCTCTGGATATTTTTAACCCTGGCCAGCATGCGGTCTCCACCACAAGGACCGAGTGTAGAGTTTCTACAACCGCAATCATTCAAAGACCTCTCGCGCTCCCGCCTGCAGGGACACGTGTCCTCGGGATCAAATGAACTTTTCAGACTAAATCGAGCAGAATGAGAGGACTGACGTTCATATTCATGTGCAGGTAAAACTGGAGAGACGGGTCTGAAAGGGGAACGGTGTCACACCAGGCTGCAGCACCACCAACGACCACCGCTATTAAGTCCCTACAAAACCCATAAATCCAAACCATCGTCGTCCCCAGAGTTAAAGAGGAAATCCTGCAAAAAAATCTAACATTTTCAAGCTTCTGTCAAAAATATATAAAACACTTTAAAACTAAAATAGACATACAGGAAGCTACTGTAGCCAGTAAATAACACCACAAACTTCCGAAATCAACACACACACACACACACACACACACACACACACTCACCTCAGACACCAGGACAAACACAAGCAAAGTCACCCAAACTGAAAGTCAGTCTAAGAAAACAGACACCACCTTCAGCTGAGGGAACTGACCTTTGACCCCTGTGATCTCAGAGAGCCCATAGAGCCAAGAAGAGCTCCTCCCACCTCCACCTGTTATGGGTTCCAAGGTCAAAGAAAGTGAAGAACTGACGACAGAGTAGAAGAAGAGTCTCTGAGCATGTGTGTTTGTGTGTGTGTGTGTGTGTGTGTGCGCGTGAGAGTGAGACGAGAAAGAGACAGAAAAACAGACAGAGAAAGGCAGACCGAGAAAGACGAAAGAGAGAAGAGAGAGACAAATAGACTGAGATAGACAGAAACACAGAGAGAGACAGAGACTTAGACAGACAGAGAGAAGAGAGACACTGAGACAGACAGAAGAGAGACACAGAGAGAGAGAGAGATGAAAGAGAGTCAGACAGACTGAGACAGACAGAAACACAAAGATAGATAGATAGATGTATAGAGAGAGAGATAGAGAGACTGAGACATACAGAGAAAAGACAGACTGAAACAGAGAGAGAGACAGAAAAGCAGAACAGAGAGAGACAGACAGACAGAAGAAAGACAGACAGACAGATGAGAGAGAGAGAGAGAGAGAAAGAAAGAGAGAGACAGGTAGAGAGCGACTGCGGGGGATTGTTTTTCATGTGCGTCCGAAAATAAAATCAGATGTAATGAATTTGGACTCCAGCACAAACACCATTAAAATACACATTAAATTAAAATATAAAAATAATTTCTAACCCGATTTAAATATATTAGTGATTAAAAAATAAAATACAACATTCAGCAATCAAACCACACAATAAATCCATTAAAAAACAGATTCAAATGTCCACCTAAAAACATTCATCTGAAACTCGACTTTACAGCCATTCATTTAATTCTTTAATTATTTTACCATCATCAGTGTGAAGATCCGCGGACTGTGTGTGTGTGTGTGTGTGTGTGTGTGTGTAATACAAGCAAATAAACCCAAGAGAGAGAGTCACATTTCCCTTTTATCCTGAAGCGCTTGTGCACACACACATTTTTATTGCAAATAAAGACAGTTTTCATCTTAAAAAATCTAGGAAAAAAACCCATAACATTTCCAGCAGGTCAGTTCTATAACATTACACCGGCGTTATATTTATCCGTCCGATAGAAACGATAGAATCTATAATCTAAATAAAAAAAAGGAAAAACTTAAACACAACAACATCAAAGGAAAAAAAACAACGGTTTTAGCTTAACTTTTTGTGCAAAAGTAATGACACGCTGTCAGTTAAGACTTTTCTCCACAAGATCGTCTTCATCTACGGAAAATAAAAACTAGACATGAAAACAGCTTCTAGATTTCTTCGGAATAATCCCGATTTTTATAGAACAATCCAGAAAACGGCATGGACTCTTTATGAAAATACAGGATTTCAGGATGTGTTTGTGTCCCAAGCAAAAAAATAAAACCGTCGGTCAGCAGTGACAGGCAGCAGGACACGGACTAAAACAAACACACACAGGAGTCTAACCAAAGTCTTTACCTGTCCTTCCTTCCTTCTCACCGTCCCAGTGATTCATCCAATAAATAAATAAATAAATCTCTGATTAACTCTATAGAATCTTCCAGTTTATTTTAATTCATCAGTTGTGGCAGAAATGATTTTAATAAATCAGGTGAGTAAGAAAAAGAGGACGATATTAAAATATACGTGTGTGTGTGTGTTTATTTTATGTTAGAAAAAAAATTTAAATTTGTTCCATTAACCCAATTTGGTGTGTGTCGGGAAGCGGTACTGTAGCGGAGTGTATTTGCAGATGTGAGACCACCGGATCAGACTTTCAGATCTTACAGATCATACTGTAAAAAATATTCTTACACCAAATCCAGTTGATTATTGCTTATAACGTTACACCTTAACGAGTGTGAGATCAGGAGACTGTGGAACATTTCACCTGATTCGTGTGTGTGTGTGTGTGTGTGTGTGTGTGTGTGTGTGTGTGTGTGAGAGAGAGAGGATCAGGATCCCCTCAGAAACCCAGCCGAGGATATGAAGGGGTTAACTGTGTGAAATGGAACTCCATCATTAGATCTGTAAACCTGCACCGCTGCTCGAACCCCCTGCCTTCCCATCCCAGCTAGGAGTTCAAAGGTCATGTTTTTTGGGTTGAGTAATGTTACGGGCACTTCGGTGTAGTAAAGCTTTACTTAACACAGAGCAGTTTATCCAACGGCGGGTTATACAGCAGAGAGGTGGGAGTACGGGCGCGAGCCGAGGAGGCGGGGCTAAAGGGTTGCTTTTATAGAGTGAACAGGGCTTATAAATAACAGACCTGAGTGGGTGGGGCTTTGGTCCAGTTTAGAAAGCTGAATGAGTGGAGCTTAAAAGACTGGAAGAAGGCAGCTGATTGGACAAGGCTAAGGTCAGAGTGGGCGGGGCTTACAAAGATATAAGAGCTGACAAAGATATAAGAAATGTATTCTGCTGATTTGAGAATGAGGCTGAGGAACTGCAGCCAGAGGGCGGGGCTGAAGTGTTAGCTTCCGAGAGCTTAACAGCGCTGAAACACTAGCCATAAAGACATCTGAACTGATTTAAACACTTTTGACCTTTTACAGCATGCGCATGAACCCACACACAGTCGTGGACACACCTTAGATTTACTCATCAGTGAAGAGCTGAACGTTTCATCCATTGTTATCGAGGATGTAGCACTGATCACGTCTGATCAGGAGGAGTTCCTTTAGGGAGAACACTGGTGCATCGTTAACACCTGCAGACTCTGCTGATCTTCTCCTGGATTCCTCAAGAGTTAAGAGTGTTATTGATGATATTGCTCCTGTGTCCAGAGTCATGAAGAAAGACTGGAAGACATGAAGCACCTTGGAGAAACTCAGCAGCAGGGAAAAACAACACAGGGAAGCTGAGAGGACGTGGCGGAAGACAAAACTTGAAATTCACTGTATCATCTGTAAAGACAGCCTTCATGCTTTCAAATGTGAGACTAACCACAGCTGGACAGACCTTCTTCTCAAACCTTCTAAACAGTAACTTAAACAAGACTCACACCAACACCAGGAAGGCAATGAAATGATGTCATCAACCTTCTCTCAAAAGTGTGTTTAACTGTCTGGAAGCAAACAAAAAGTGGTAAACACCTCACTTCTTTCTTGGACTTTTCCAAAACCCCCTTAAAACCGCAGTTGTTAAACCCTTCCAAAAAAAAAGAGTAATCTGGATAATCACCATATTGAGCAACTACAGACTGATATCAAATCTTCCTTTTATAGACAAGACAAGTAAAAAAGGTTGTTTTTAACCAGCATTTTAAATCAAATGGACACCTGGACATCTGTTTTTTGTCCACATCACAGCACAGAGACGGCGCTTATCAAGGTAAATAATATTCGCTTAAATCCTGATTCTGGTGAAATATCAGTATTGGTACTTCTAAATCTCAGTGCTGCAGTTGACACTGTCCATCATAACACACTTTTAGAGAGACAAAAAACTGGGTGGGGCTTTCTGGGATGTTCCTCAAATGGTTAAGGTCATACTTAAAAGGGAGAGGTAAAGCAGACCATAGGTGTAAGTGGACATGCGGAGTCCCACAAGGCTCACTCCTTGCTCCACTCTTGTTCAACCTGTATTTCCTCCCACTGAGTCAAATAATGAGAAAGAACCCGAGTGCCTTTGATCACAGATGATCAAAGCAAATAACCTCAAAGTTATCACCTCAAAAACATCGCTAGATTATAAAAGGTACCGGCTCCAGAGAGCTGAAGGGGCGTGGCTAAAAAGGAGCGTTCTGAGAAGACAGCAAACAACATGATGGGCAAATGAGATAATTTGCACACGGCTAAACATCCTGTTACAAAATGTAATTAGCGCTGTTTAGTTCTCACACCCTAAACTGACTCCAGGAAGTGGTGTGTGTGTGTATGTGTGTGTGTGTGTGTGTGTGTTTTCCACCAATCAGGACATCTCTCCTTATAATAATCTAAAAAATAACAATTACAAAAATATTTTGATTAGTTCATATGGAGCCGACCTGAGAGAAAGAAAGAGGCATTTATTTTCTTCTAAATCTTCATTTTTATCTAAATAAATATATAAATCTTATATTTGTTTTAAAAAAAAAGTATAATTTAGCTTCCATGTTTTATGCTGAACTGTTTCACTTTATAAAAGTGCACTAGACAGAGGATGAACTAATAGACTCTGCACCCTATCTACTGCACTTAGTATACAATAAAGAAGTATTCCTCTCACTCCCTTTTTAGTGCGTTAGGGTATGAAGCTGGATTCTGCACCCTTTACACTGCTCGCTCACACACACCTCACACCAATTCACTATAAATATATAAAGAATATGAGGAGGACAGTAACACACCTGCGCCCTATGAAGTGCACTAGTCTGCCTTTAAGACGGAGAATAAATAAGAAACACAGGCGGTAATGGAATGTTCGTGGAATGTCGAGTTGTCTGTAATAAAGTGCTCGCGCTCTGATTTCTCTCTATCCCCTGACAGGAAGTTGTGGGTTCTATAGAGACAACAGGAAGTTACGATAACAAGCACAGGAAGTGAAGGCCTGCATAAAATTATGCACAAGTTAAAAAAAACTGTTATTGCTGGAACATTTGAGGAATTTTGCTGTCTGTGCTCTCCAGTGAAAATGTGTGTGTGTGTGTCCTGTATGAGTCCACAGCTTAGCTTGTTCTAATATTTGTAAATACGCTCATTCGTGTGTGTGTGTGTGTGTGTGTGTATATATCTCCCTACATAAGTCCACAACACGGCTCTTTTTGATTGGTCGGCTCTTCTTCCTCTGGTGCCTTCAGCTTCAGTAGCGGAGGATCTCCACTCGCAGGCGTGAAGTACACCGGCTGTTCGGCAGGCCCCGCCTCTTCCTGTGTGGGAGGAAGCAGCGGTGGAGCAGGAGCCTGCCGCTTTTGAAGCTTTGCAGCAGCTCTCTGGCGCTTCAGCTCTGCTAGCGTCTGATGCGATTTGTCCCGCGTCATGGTATCCGTGTCCCCGGCATCGGCGTTCGCTGGATTCAGCTGATAGGAGGCGCTGCGCTCCCTGAGCCCACTGCTGCACAGCTCTCCGGGAACCAGGGAAGAAGAAGAAGAAGCCACGAGCGTGCTGCCGTTTCCTACAATCGAGTCGCGGTCTCCATTTTCTAATCCTCTGTCGTTATCCGGATAGCGTGAACAGACGTCCTGGAGTCTAGAGGCCGCCGTCTGCATCAAGAGGGACAGCCAATCGGGTTAAAGACAACCTCCAAACTTTAACTCTATTTAACATACACCCTAACAACACAAACAATCATCTCAGACACAAGCGTCCATGTGACAGTAGACATGCTGTCATGTTGTGATGTCACATGATGATGTCATTTATTATTTCACCGCAAAATCATGTGATCCAGTAGAGACTGATTCATGTTGTGTGAGAACTCATGAAGGTTTTTTACTACGCAGACGTGTTGTGTGCGTGTTTTCTCACCATGTGTTTAAGCTCAGTGTCCGTCTGTCTGTCCTCATCCTCGTCCTCTGCCTGTCTGTCCTGTGTCCCTCTGTCCTGCCACACCATGGCCTCTTTATGGTGCTCTCTTCTGTACAAACTACTGCGCTCATTCACACTCGTCTTCCTCACCACCTTACTGCTTACACACACACACACACACACACACACACACACACACACACACACACACACACACACCTAGTCAGTGCAAAATGTTTACTGCATTCATAAACAAACATTTTGTCTCTCACACACTGACTTACAGACACGCACACACACACAGACACACACACACTTACCCTCGGCTGCTTGCACTGGACGCTCGTCTCTGCAGTGAGCCTTTGTGTTTGTCCTGATTCTTCATTATTGCATCGTGTTTGTGTTTCAACTCCAGTAGTTTTGCCCTCACTTCCTCATCCACACACACATCTAGACACACAAACACACACATTATACAAGCATGATATGTTTATTTAACACAATAGTGTGTAAATATGTGTGTGTGTGTGTGTGTGTGTGTGTGAGATGTCCTCCATTAGGAGACATTCAGAGAGTCTTACAGAGTCTCACTCACCCAGAGGAGATTCATCCAGGACAGACTTGGCGTTTAGATCTGCACCGTGAGCCACCAGCAGCTCCACCATCTGCAGCTGAAGCCAGACACAAACAGGTCATGATGAGAAACACACACACACACTGGTTAAGGTGTTGTACTTCTTGAACGCTCAGGGTTTGATTCCCAGCACCTTGCCACTATTGGGCCCCTGAGCAAGACCCTTAACCCCCAATTGCTCAGATGTATAAAGGAGATAAACATAAGTCACTCTGGATAAGGATGTCTGCTAAAGAGTGTAACATGTAAATGAGGCTGCAGACTGATCGAACCACAGTGCTAATGAATTCTCTATTCTGATTGGTTGGATGAGATCTACACTTTTTTATTACATGTAATGAAAACACACATTACAGCAGCTGACCAATCACTAGCTTCTAGTCAGCCTTAGTTTTTTGGGGGTTTTTTGCTTTTTTTTTTTTTCTCGGCAGCGGTGAGAACCTCCAGGCAGAAGATACAAATAGGAAACAGGGCATCAGGACGAACAGAGAAGGAGAAGCGGCCAGTCACAAATTACTGTAATGGTATTTACAAATGTCCATTTTTATACAAGGCATTTTGCTTATTCTGACTTCTGATGTGGGCGGGGCTTAGATCAGGAAATAAAGCCAGTGTGGTAACAATCCAACGTTTCGACCACTCAGACCTGACAAAATGATAGACATCAGTGTGGCTGAGTGACGCCCCATGAATTTTGGAAGGTGTGAGATTCCCAACACTAGATCAAGCAGTAGTTTAGGTGACCATGTGCTGCTTTAAATCCCACCAGCGACTCTGGAAACCATGTTAAGAGTAAGAGTAGTTTCCAAACACAACAAGGTTTCAGTTCAGTTTTCATTTTTCCAAACTCAGCATTTTTGCAATATCCACAACCAACTTCTCCATTCAGAGAAATTCATGTGATATGACTCAGCATGCATTCTGAAGAACTGGTTTTTAGCTTCGTACAATCTCTGTCAAAAGACAGAAAAGCAGGATGGAGGCGAAACGCAAGATGGAGATGAGCAAAGTCGCATTCAAAAATTTTAATGCGGCTTCATACAACAGGTTTAATTCCTATGAAGACAACAACGAGCAGGACGAGGGCGAGGTGGCCAATCACAGCAGCGTGAACGTCGTGTCAGGTGTGGTACCACCCTCAAGAAAAGCTTTCCAACACACAGCACTAACCTACTCATCACTTTATGGAGATTAACACTAATATAATGCGTGTGTGTATAATGCGTGTGTATTTCGGCAAGGACCTGACATTCTGTTATAGTTTATCCTACAATAACGCTGGATTCTTGGATATAACGTAGAAAAGGATAACATGTCGCTTCATTGAGATGAAAGTGTTATCTTATAACACTAGTATAAGCCAGTTTATGAGTTAGTTAGTGTGTGTAATTGTGCCATACTGATTAGACATGTTTACTTTATCCGGTAAGGAGATGAAGATGTACCATTCCTGGAGGTAGTCCTGTTTGTCATAGCCCAGGCTTAGACCATAGACACTTATTTATAATTTCAATCCTATCAAACTCCATATCCTCAATTAAAAACTGGGTACTAGCAGATGAAAGTTAGGTTTCCTTAAAAAGTGTTAATTTTTGTATTCCCTTCTTCTCGTTTAGGTGCTAACTCTTTACAGGTCAGATGTTACAAATTCACTGCTGTGTGTTCGATTCTGCTGTGTGTTCTCCTGATTTCTGCTGTCTCGGTGCTATGGCTCAAGTTCAACAATCTGACTTTAAAGAACAACGATTTACAGACAAATTACAGTAACCTGGTTCTTGAGAAAGACCAGTTACAAACCAGCTACAAAAACGTGACTAGTGAGAGAGACCAACTTTACCAAAAACTGAACATAGACAAAAACCATCTACAGACCAGCAACAAGAAACTGACTGCTGAGAGAGACCAGTTACAGACAAGCTACAATAAAGTGATTGTTGAGAAGGACCAACTACAGACCAGTTACAACAACCTGACAGTCGAGAGGGACCGGTTAAAAAACAGTAACAATAACTTGACAGTCGAGAGAGACCAGTTACAAACCAGTTACAACACTGTAACAGTCGAGAGAGACCAGTTACAAACCAGTTACAACACTGTAACAGTCGAGAGAGACCAGTTACAAACCAGTTACAACACTGTAACAGTCGAGAGAGACCAGTTACAAACCAGTTACAACACTGTAACAGTCGAGAGAGACCAGTTACAAACCAGTTACAACACTGTAACAGTCGAGAGAGACCAGTTACAAACCAGTTACAACACTGTAACAGTCGAGAGAGACCGGTTACAGACCAGTTACAACAACCTGACAGCCGAGAGAGACCAGTTACAGACCAGTTACAACAAAGTGACAGTCGAAAGAGACCATCTACAGACCAGCTTTAACAATCTTACAGTCGAGAGAGACCGGTTACAGACCCTCTACAACAACCTGTCCATGGAGAGGGACCAGAAACAAGACCAGGCAAAATGTGCAGATTTGGTAAAGGAAATAGAAAAACTGCAGACAAACTACACCACCCTGAGAAACCAGAACGAGCAGCTGCAGACGGAGAAAGATGAAATTCGGAAAGAGTTGACAAACCTTGGTAAGCAAATATGTTGAAAAAAACCCAACTCTACGGCAGTACCTTATACAATTTAAGCTGTATGGTGGCAAGACAACTACAAGTGCGATTACAATTAGGATCTTACAGGATCCAACAAACTTTCGGCAGGGAACCTGGTTCGAGTCATGATTTACTTTATGATTTGAATAAGTAGGACCAGCTACAAAATATGCTGTGTAAGAGAGAGATTTGAGTTTTAGTTCTACGGCCACTGACAATAATTTCAAGGGCCAGGGTGGCAAACTGACCCTGCTAACCAGGTGATAGTGGCATGGGGGGGGGGGGGGGGGGGTTGTGATTCGAGATTAGTCAAACATTGGAGACTGACAGGTGACCAACTTGGGGGTTGTAACGTGTCCTAGTGGCTAAGACTGGTCAAAAGCTTCTTTGGAACTGGTCAGGAATAGTGAGAATTCCTGCAAGAATGAATCGGTTTAAAATCAATATTAAATTTAAAGCATATCCTCTCTTTCTCTCTCTCTCTCCCTTCCTCTCTCCCTCCCTCCCTCTCACCAGCTGCCCAGGTCAGACAAGGCTGGTTGTACTTCAACGCCAAATTGTTCTTCATCTCTACTGATAAAAAAAGCTGGCCTGAAAGTAGACAGGAATGCAAAAAGAAGGGAGGAGACCTGGTGATCATCAAGACCAAAGAGGAACAGGTGAGAAAGTGTGCGGGGGAAAAAAAAAACCACAGGTTTGATTTCAATCTTTACTGACGGCACTTCTCTTGTCACAGGATTTCCTTGTTCAGCAGCTGGGCAATAGCAAAGCTTGGATTGGCTTAAATGACAAAGGTACAGAGGGGATCTGGAAATGGGTGGACGGAACAGTACTGACCACCGAGTAAGGCAATTTATTTATCCTGGATTATCTGCACCCAACAAACTTTATTCAGCTTTGTGCAACAAACAACAGTTCTTGTATACGAAACTTGATATAAAAAAAATGTGACTTTTTTGTAATGACACTCTTATGTTTTGCAGCTGTGATGTAAAAATAAGAATTTTGTTTGATTGCCAATTAATTATGTAACTGTTGATGAGTTGCATTGCATTGTTTTATTTTATTTGTCAATGTGACACTGAGTCCATGTTTCTGGATTTCAGGTACTGGACCCCTGGGGAACCGAATAATGCCGGGAATGAGGACTGTGCAGAGATTTGGGGTTTTCAGGGTAAAGAGGGCTGGAACGACATGCCATGCGGTAACAAAGGAAAATGGATTTGTGATAAACCGGCTTCTTAACGGTGAGATGAGAAAGTAAAGAATAAAATGCTCAGTGGGGAAGTAATAAAGTGGGTTTGGAGCTATACACTCTGTGATGTTTTTTTCAGATTAAGATCTACAGCGACTGACGAGAATTCCCCCGGTGACCCAACCCTCTCTGAGAAACACTTCTGAAATACACAGATCAGCCTACCCAAACCCAGCTTGGCTGCATAAACACATCACCTTTACCTTTTATCTCTCCATCACGTTCAGTGTTTTCTTGGTAATAAAGTGATCAGTAAAATTAACGCGTCTTTGTGTAATTTCTCACACTGCACTGCTCACCTGTCCCCAGCAGGAGGCGGCGTGTAGCGGCGTCCATCCGTCAGAGTCAGTCTCGGCCACAGACGCTCTGCGCTCCAGCAGCACCTCCCCCACTGACAAGTAGCCGTTAGCTGCTGCTATGTGCAGCTACACAAAACACACACACACACATTACATTATATCTCTTCCAACAGCCTATCATGCTCTGTTTCCATCTCTCTCTTCTCTCTCTCGCTCTCTCTCGCTCTCTCTCGCTCTCTCTCGCTCTCTCTCGCTCTCTCCCTCTCTCTCTCTCTCTACCTCTTACCAGAGTGGCCCCATGTTGGTCCTTGGTGTTTAGGTCGTCCCCTCGGTCTATCAGTTCCTGGACATCAGTCAGCATGACTCTCTCCTTGGCAGCACGACACTCGTCTATCTGCTCCTGAGTGATGCCTGTGTGCAGTGTGTGAAAACGGGTTTCCATGAGCACAACCAATCAGTCAATTGCTAACAGTGACATCACCCTGAGACTCACCCCGCTCGGCCATCACAACCTCGATGAGCTCAAGGGTGGCTTCGTCCTCACACAGGTCATAGGGCATGTTCCCATCTGCATTTACTGCCAGCAGATCGGCTCCACTACACACACACACACACACTTTCAGTATTTACATTAATATAGCCCAAAAACACAGCTCCTGGAATCTTTTTTTTAAATGATATTGTTTGCTCTACATTTAGTGTATTGACAGTACAAACAGTAGTTAGTTAGGAAAGACACTCACGCTTGGACGAGGATCTGGACAAGGTCGGTGTGTCCACAGGTAGCAGCGGCATGTAGAGGAGTCCAGAGCTCGCTGTCGCTAGCGTTCACATTCGCACCAGACTCCAGGAGGCAGCGTACCACATCCACAAAGTCATCTATACAGCACTGAAAAGAGACAGAGAGAGAGAGAGAGAGAAGGAAAGAAAGAAAGAGAGAGAGAGAGAGAGAGAGAGAGAGAGAGAGAGAGAGAGAGAGAGAGACCGCAAGAAAAAGGGGGGGGAGCGCAAGAGAAAGAGAGGGGGGAGAAAAAAAAGACAGAGGAGAGAAAGAAAAAAGAAAGAAAGAGAGGGGAAGGGAAGTAAGAAAGAGACAGCGCAGAAGAAGAGAGAAGGAAACAGAGTGAGAGATTAGCCACACCTTTATCAACAATTATTGGACTGCTGTTCCACTTCATCCTTCACATTGTTCAGTCCATCACTGAAACGGTCACACACACACACACCTGCTGCTGAGCAATAAAGTGTGGGCATTCTGCAATCTCTCGGACCCATTGTCGAGCCTTGTGGGACTACAGATTATGTGTGCTTTACATTTTTATCTTGAACTTCTCTTCTTGGTATCGTAGAACTGCAGCTTTGTGTACTGCTTTATTAAACTAAGTTGGATCTGGGTTGTTATTTGAATAAATTGTTGTTTCGCATTGTGGACTTGTCTTGGTCTATGCTAAATTGGTTAATCAGGCTAGTTTCAGTCCCCCTCTGGCTGTGAATTGTGGGCGGGGCTTGTTAATAAATACTGAAGGTCTTTTGAGGTTCTAAACTCTGCTTGTAATTTTTTTTCGTTTAGAAGAACAGCACTTATATAACAAACGGCTCTCTTCCGTGGAGTTTCATGCACTTTCAGTCTCTTCTCCAATCAACATTTTGATCATTGTCATCCTGGTCCTCTGGGAATCCTCCTGGATGAGATGAACACACTTCTCAGTGTCTTTCCTACCGATGGCATCCTCTGTGACTCTGATCGGTTCCTCCTGCCTCTGGTGGACTCCTTCTCTTTGAAATTCAACAGTTTCCTGTTGAATTCAATTTCTTCAATTTCTTTCCACTTCACAACTCTGATTAACACTCTGTATCGTTAGAACTTTCTCTTCCTACTCTTCTTAAAGATAACTGCCAGAACCTCTTCTTAACTCACTAAAACTTTCACTCTATCCCCACTTCTTCTGTAGCTTTTTTCAAGTTTTGGTGGGTTGTTGAAAGTAAATCTGGATTATGAATTTGAGGCAGGATTTAATAATGTTCTGACCGACCAAAGTTCCACACCAGAAAGTTTCAGTCTGAGGAAAATGAGAACATTCTGAAAAAACAGGCATAAAAAATTCTAGCTAAATTTCGAGTTTCTCCTAAACACCCAGGGGTAGAACCGAGCTTAGAAACACAACAAAGAGGAGAAGAAATAAAAAGGTGTGTGTGTGTGTGTTTGTACCTGGTGTAAGGCTGTAAGTCCATCTTCATTAAACAGGTCTGGACTAACACCAATCTTCAGCAGCTCCTTAACTGCAAAATACACAATCATCGTCCTCATTATTATCCTCATCACCAACATAACCACAATCAGCACAATCATCATCAATACCACCATCATCACGATCACCCTCTGATCACCATTATCACCACCACCACCATCGTTATACTCACCACCATCATCACCATTACCATCATCATGAACACCCCCTTATCACCATTGTCACCACAATCATAATCATCATCATCATCATAATCGTTATACTCACCACCATCATCACTATCACCATCATCATGAACACCCCCTTATCACCATTATCACCACAATTATAATCATCCTCATCATCGTTATACTCACCACCATCATCATCATGATCACCCCCTTATCACCATCACCACGATCATCAACAAAATCATCATCATCATCATCATCATCAACAAAATCATCATCATCATTACCATCATCATCATCATAGGGCTGGACAATATGGCCAAATGTTACATTACGATATAGTTTTTAATTTTAGTCCATACGATATAATTCCGATATCGATATGAATTTTTAAAAAGTCTAAGAAAAACATCTGAATTAATTTGCCAAGACTATAAAACCCATTTTAGGATTAAAAACGCTACAAATAAATAAATGTTCCCCTTTTATTTATAATTAGACTTCATTAATCAGTGGCACTGAAACAGAGCCGATTCCCCCATTCCCATAAAACACACATTTTAAGCATTGTGGAAAGGGGCCGTGGCAGCGCGCGGCTCTTCAACCGAAAAAGAAACAAGCGACAGTGAGAGCGGGGAAATTGAACTCGAACAAGAGAGACATCAGAATCGCAAAGTAAGAGCTGTGTGTGTGTGTGTGTGTGTGTGTGTGTGTGGCATTGCAAAACCGTGGACTGTTAAACTGTGTATGTCTCTGATCTGGCTCACAAACCGGTCTTAAGTCTGTATCTGCCACTCAGGGACGACCTGTCAGAGTCGGAGATCTGAGATACGGCTGTTCTGTGCCAGTCTGCGTGCAGAGCTCATTCAGCGGCCAAAAAATTTCTATCACAATATATATTTATATTGAATTATTGTCCAGCCCTAGATCAGCCTCATTACCATCATCATCCTCATTACCATCATCATCATCCCATTATCATGATCACCCCCTCATCACCACCGCCATCAGCAAAATGACTTTTATCAATATCACCAACATCAACACTATCACCACCACCATCACTATTACTATTACCACCACCATCACTATCACCACCCCCATCATCACCACCCCCATCATCACCACCCCCATCATCACCACCCCCATCATCACCACCCCCATCACCACCTCAGTGTGTTTTTTCTCTAAAGCATCTCAGCATAGATAAATAAAGCTAGTGATACATTTACCTTCATCGAGGTCATTTCTGGCGGCGGCCTCCAGCAGCGTGATGCTGTTGGGGAACGTCACTTTCTTTCCGCCGGCTTTCCTGCCCTTCTTCTCGGCGTTGCTTTTCCTCTGCGCCACGCTGTTTTTCCCCATGCGTGCGTTCTCCTTCTCCATCAGCGCCCAGCCCTTCAGCTGCTGCGCCCGTCTCTGTTGCGCATGCTTCAGTCGATCTGTAGTGGAGAGGCGGCCCACGCTAGTCATCTCGGCTAGCAGCTCGCCGTGCTCTGCCATTTCCGGGGCCAGAAGAGAAAAAATGATAAAAATCACGAGGTTTGATTTGGGCTTTTTTTCCTGATGATTACAATGTTATGATGTCATACTCGCTCTCTCCCGGTGGTAATCTTTATATGGATTGTCCAGGCCTGAGGGACACCAGCTTTACCTTGCAGCTTCAACAGATGTTTTGGATTCCAAACTGTAGAAATGTTTCTGAAATCTGGATCTTCTTACTTCCACCACAGCTCAAGCGCGGTACTTGTCCATTTTTACAAAACGAATAAAAAATTAACCGCAGATGAATATTTTAAAAAGTGCACCAGGAGATACTGAATATCGTAAAAATAAAAAAACCATTTAAAAGAGCAAAAAAAAAAAAAAAAAGAAGCCTAAAAGCAAAACAAAAAACCCACACAATAATCTAAAACACGGAAACGTAGAGAATGTCTTTCGTAAGGAGAACGTTTCTGATTGTCAGATCTTCAGAAATGGTTTTGGATTGAACTTGGGGTGCCAATACTTTAATCGGAGTGCAGACTTTGTCTTATAACGTAAGAATACAAGTTGTGCATTTGGGTGAAACTGAACACCACTGTAAGGTGTATTGTGTCATTCCCTATGTATTCAGCGCGCGCGCACACACACACACACACACCCCTGAAATAAAGGTATTTCTACATTGTTGACTGCTGAACGCTTCCACACCTTGTGGTTTTAGTCCGGTTTCGGTTTTCCTGACTGTGCACGAATAAAAACACTCTTTAGTTTAGCTTCTTTGTTTTGGCAATTTAGGACGAGTCCCTCCAGTCACCAGGGAAAGTGCAAGTTCAAACTGAAATGAACGAAAGCAGCTGGAGATTGTGTCGAGCGGAAAACATTCAGTCTTGACGGCTTCGAAAAATCTCCAGAGGAAGATGGGTGTGTCGAGGTGATGATCTGATTTTCCTCTACATCTTGTGGTGCTTATACAGTTTCATGCTTTGGAGCCCTGCAGTAATGTTTAACCGCCACCGAAAATATTTTGATTTTCTTTTCTTGGTTCAGCATCGATAACAGTTGAAAGCAGTGAAAATCATGGCCTGGTCCTGATCCTGCTCGTCCTCCTTGGATCTTCACGGATGCTTAAAATGAACATCAATTTTCTGCCACTTGGAGATAAAAACTGAGTGGAGAAAAAAAAAAAAAGGAAGCAGATTCTCAGAGCAGCTCTTCAGATCTTATAGTTGTATGAAGATCAATTTGAAACGATCCCTCAGGGTTCAGATCCATAATCTCATTTATATGTCAGTGATTGATCATGAAACTGAAGCACATCCATTCTGAGGAGACAGAGACAATAAAGAATCACAGTTTGTAATCACATTTAATATACAGGGAAAATATACTTTAGTTTAATCACTTAGGGGCCGTTTATATATGGCGTCTTTTGCGCGTTTAGTCTTTTATTTTAAATGTGGACGCGGGGCAGACACGCTACGCTGCAGCAAAATAAAACCAAGCTGAGATTAAGATAAAACCGAGCTGTGACCAAGATAAAACCAAGGTGAGATTAAGATAAAACCGAGCTGTGACCAAGATAAAACCGAGCTGAGACCAAGATAAAACCGAGCTGAGACCAAGATAAAACCGAGCTGAGACCAAGATAAAACCGAGCTAAGATAAAACCCGAGCTGACTAGATAACCGAGTGTGACTAAGATAAAACCAAGCTGAGATTAAGATAAAACCGAGCTGAGACTAAGATAAACCGAGTGAGACTAAGATAAACCGAGCTGTGAAGACTAAAGATAAAACCGAGCTGTGACTAAGAGCTAACCGAGCTGAGACTAAGATAAAACCGACTGAGACTAGATAAAACCGAGCTGAGACTAAGAGCTGTGACTAAATAGACGCTGATAAAAACCGAGCTGTGACCAAGATAAAACCGAGCTGAGACTAAGATAAAACCGAGCTGTGACCATGATAAAACCGAGCTGTGACCAAGATAAAACCGATCTTTAGTATTAAGATAAAACCGAGCTGTGACTAGAATAAAACCGATAAAATAAACCAGCTGAGACTAAGATAAACCGACTGTGGAATAAGATAAAACCGAGCTGAGACTAGATAAAACCGAGCTGTGACTAAGATCAACCGGCTGTGATTAAGATAAACCGAGCTGTGATAGATAAAAGACGAGCCGATACCAGATAAAACCGATCTGAGACTAGATAAAACCGAGCCTTTGACTCGATAAAAAACCGACTGGACTACGATAAAACAAGCTGAGATTAACGATAAAACCGAGCTTTGACCAAGAAAACCGACTGGATAAGATAAACCGAGCTGTGACTAAGAAAACCCGAGCTGTGAACCAGATAAACCGAGCTGAGACTAAGATAAACCGGCTGGACTAAGATACAACCAGCCTGAGATTAGACTAAGAGAGTGTGACGTAATATAAAACGAGCTAGATAAGATAAATCCGAGCTGACTAAGATAAAACCGAGCTGAGACTAAGATAAACCTAGCTGAGATAAATAAAACCGAGCTGTGCCCAGATACAACCAAGCTGTGACCAAGAAAACCAGCTGAGATTAAGATAAAACCGAACTGTGACTAACTGATATAAGATAAAACCGATCTGAGACTAAGATAAAACCAAGCTGAGACTAAGACCTGATCTGTATAGAACAGAGACCTTGAAGGAAAAGTTCAACCAAAAATAACATTGACAAGATAAATGAGAGATATTTTATAAAACCGAGCTGGTGTCTCTAGATAAAACCGATCTCACACAGAAGGTAACTACCAAGTTCAAGACACAAGAAGAACAAGATGATTCATCATATTCCAATGCATATTTTTTGTCAAAGAACAACAATGACTCTACTGCCACATGCAGGCGCGCTTACCCACAGTGCCAGGTGTATGGTAACGGCGACGTCCGCTGACCCAGATCTGGCGTAATAATGTTATACACACATGTGGCTGGTTTACACTCGGTGAAAGCCGCAGGCTGTGTAAAAGCTAGCGCAATCTACATTAAATGGGTTTTGTTTTTGGTTTAGTCTTTAAACTGGTGCTTGTATTTCGATAGCTTTTATACAATGTGTAAACAAGGCACAAGGTAATACGCGTTTAACGTCCTCACACTGGCTCTCTATCAGCGACGCCGCCTCAACACACACCGTTATGGTACCGTCATAAACGTGCGTCTGCAAGTGACGCAGTAGAAACATAACTGTGAAATAAAGTCGTTATTTTTTTCTTACTGCAAGAAAATTGCGTTGCTCTGTAATATTACAGTTAAGCCACTGATGTCACATGGACTACTTTTGTCAATCCTCTTGGTACCTTTCTGGGTCCTGAATGAGGTAGTTACCTCTGCTATAGGAGGGACAGAGAGCCACCAGATTTCATCACTAATATATTGAATTGTGTTCAAAGTTCTTACTAGTTTGGAACACCAGGGGGAGTAAATCATGACAGAATTTCTTTCCTCCTTGAGGAGGGTGAACTGTTCCTTTCCCCCTCCTATGAGGGGGTGAACTGTTCCTTCCCACCCCTTTGAGGAAAGGGGGGTTGAACTGTTCCTTCCCCCCAATTTGAAGGGGGTGAACTGTTCCTTTACTTTTTTTATACATTTATTTATTACTAGAAATATAATGTAATGTATTGTAATGTAAAGGAGACAAAACCGCAATCAAAAACATCTTCAAAACGCAAATAATCAAATAAAATTACAATATTTGGTTCTTACTGAAGCTCCTATTCCAGATCTCAGCCATTTCCACTTCAAAGTTGCTGCGTGAGATTTCACTCGTCACGCGAGGACGATGGAGGAGTTATTGATGTGTAACAGCTGCAGTGTCGCTGGTGAATATTGTGTAAAAGCAGTAGCACCGCTTTATTTACACCGTTTACTCGACTGCAGATTAAAGGGGAAGTAAAAAGCGAGTGTGCAGTTAAACGCCATTTTATTGGCCTGTATTATAACAGCAGCTCCCTGATGAAAGATATTTTTCCTCCCTATGATACCAGGCAGACTGGGTGGGGATACTAACCAATGCCAATACTTTTGCACAGAGCAAATGAATGAACACAAGTTACATAAATGTGCAGAAGTGTGTAAGCTCGGTTAACTTCCCAAGGGAAAATGTTTCTGTTGTTGCTCCAAAAAAACTTGCTTTGCTTGGCAACAAACTGTTTTGACCAATTGACAGGCTGTAATTTTTTTTGGCTCCACCCACCTGCTATCAAGCATTTGAGAAAGAATATCTAACAAAAACTATTGTGTGTG